>JAWZYT010000261.1:70000-612500 GCA_034508575.1 Petrolisthes manimaculis
CCCTTCTTCCCCTATACCCTTCTTTCCCTTCTTCCCTCCTTTCCTCCTCTCCCCTCCTTTCCTTCCGTCCTTCCTCTACCCACCTTTCCCTTCTTTCTCTCTAATTCCTTCAAGCTATACCAGGCAACAACATATTAGAACCCCAGCCAGTCAAACGAAGAGGGGATGTTTTGTTTTGTAGCATAAATTGGAGGCCTCATGCAGTAGCTAGTAAATAATGTGTGGAAAGTACACCACATTATGACTACTGTACTGTTACTATTTCTCCCTTGACCCCCTCAGTGAATGAATGATCTTTGACCCTCACGACACAGTTAGTTACTTAGTGAGTGAATGAATGAGTCCCTTTTCAATTAATCAAGAGGTAAGGAAAGATGCAATTTATGAGTCGAGTTTAACCTTGATGGTGTGGTTGGTTGGGTTGAGTTGGGTTGGGCAGGGTGGGGTTGGACGGGGTTGGGTTGGGCAGGGTGGGGTTGGACAGGGTTGGGTTGGGTTGAGTTGGGAATGGTAGGGCAGGGGTTGGACGGGGTTGGGTTGGGTTGGGTTGGGTTGGGAATGGTAAGGCAGGGGTTGGACAGGGTTGGGTTGGGTTGGGTTGGGAATGGTAGGGCAGGGGTTGGACAGGGTTGGGAATGTTAGAGAGGGTTGAGTTGAGTTGGACAGGGTTGAGTTGGATTGGACAGGGTTGAGTTGGGTTGGACAGGGTTGGGTTGGGTTGGACAGGGTTGAGTTGGGTTGGACAGGGTTGAGTTGGGTTGGAAAGGGTAGAGTAGGTCAGGGTAGGCATGGAATGGTGGGTAGATGCTTTTAAGTAGATGGGGGGAAGGGGGGAGTATATATAATAGAGGGCATAGGGTATTTAAATGGGTATAGGTAGGTGGGATGAAGGGGTATGTGATTGATTGATTAAATTGGTTTAGCACTATAATAAAAGGTAGGAGTATAGGGGTGTGTGTAGGTGTAGGTACAGTAGATGTTTGTGTGTGTGTAGGTGTGTGTACAATAGGTGTGGTCATGCAGAGTGTGGGAGTGTGGGCGTGGTTGAGGGTACAGGTATATATAAGAGGAGTCACGGGGTCAGGTTGCCTTCAGTTGTGTCGCCATACTCACATCAACAAACTAGACTCTCCCTTCCTTCTCCCCGGGTACACAGGCAGGGGAAGAGTGGGGACCTTTCTGTATAATATTAAGGGGGAGCGGGAGTAGGGGACAGGCTTGGGGGGAGTTTGTGGGGTGCTGGAATAGGGGGACAGGCTTAGGGTGGGTAGAAAGCCTTTCCCCCTATTCCCGCACCCCTCTAACCCCCCAAACCCCCCCCCAAGCCTGTCCCCCTACTCCCGCACCCCCCAAATCCACCCCCAAGCCTGTCCCCTACTCCCACACCCCCTTAAAGCAGACGACGCACGTTTGTTTGTTGTGGAACTTGGCTCTGTCTCTGTCAGTGTAAAAAAAGGACAGCAGTAATCTAAGCCTGTGTTTATATATATATCTGTGTTGATAAAGATTCCGTTCCTTCACTTTTGTTGTTATGATCTATTGCAGTCAGTCATTATGGAAGTACCTATATATTTCAGTGTAATCTTATGTTATCGTCTCACAAAGAAGAGCACCCTGTATTCAGTCTCATCATGCATGGCTTGTTTTGGTTATGTCGTTCTTGCTGTAATTTCGTTGTTTACTTTTCCCCTCTGTGTTGCACTCTTGTAGTAGTAGTGGATCTAAGTCATTTTCTTCGGTGTTTTTTGTTTTTCCTTGATCATCTTTTCTGTTTCCTTTCCTTATTGTGTGTGTGGTCCTTCAAAAAACATGACTGTATCTCATCCTCGTGTAATTTTAATGTTGTTGTATTCTTTGTATCCCTTCCTGTGACTCTTCCTCTTGTAATTTAAATGTTGTATTCTTTGTATTCCTTCCTGTGTCTCTTCCTCGTGTAATTTAAATGTTGTATTCTTTGTATTCCTTCCTGTGACTCTTCCTCGTGTAATTTAAATGTTGTATTCTTTGTATTCCTTCCTGTGACTCTTCCTCGTGTAATTTGAATGTTGTTGTATTCTTTGTATTCCTTCCTGTGACTCTTCCTCTTGTAATCTAAATGTTGCATTCTTTGTATCCCTTCTTGTATCTCTTCTTCTTGTAATTTAAATGTTGTTGTATTCTTTGTATTCCTACCTGTGTCTGTCTCTTCCTTGTTGTAAATTTTCATAAGCAATTTGTATATAGTGTTTCCCTCGGTAAGACTACACGAACCAAAAAACACACTTATACATTGTCGTTTTAATGAGAGTATCTAAACAAAAATTGAATCGATCAGCAGGATGTTTCAGTGCAGTGATAACAACAACAACAACAACAACAACAACAACAACAACAACAACAACAACAACAACAACAACTGAACTTACGAAACACGACCGTGATATTCTCAATTCCAGATATTGACCAAGAAAGAGGACAAACATAAATAATAAACAACTTTCGAGTAGAAAAAAAAAAGAAGTTTGAGCTAAAAAGATAAAATTACCAACAAGACTGAGAGAAAAAAAAATATGAATGGAAACTTAATCGTAACTGAAAGAAGCATGAGGGGCAGAGGTTAGTTGTAATCCCCCCTTCTCTTCCCTCCTTCCCTCACTCCCCTCCCACCCACTCGTTTTCTAGGACAGAACAAGACCACCACCACCACCACCACCACCTCTCCAGCCCCTCCCTCACTACTTCCCACTCTCTCCTTCCCATTTGTATCCTAAGACAGAACAAGACCCCCTCCAACACCACCACCACAACCACCACTACGACCACCTCCTCTCCAGTCCCTCCCTCCTTCCCATTCCCTCCTTGCCACCCACTCGTTTCCAAGGACAACACCTCTCCACTCCAATACCACCACCACCACTACGACCACCACTACGATCACCTCCTTTCCAGCCCCGAGCGAGCGACACTTTCCCCAGACACTGTACTATATTGAGAAAGTATACATGCAGGATGGGACAACAACAGCAGCAGGCCTGGTGGGTGATGGGTGTGATGCTGGCACTGGTATTGATGGGTGAGTTGACCATGTATGTATACAGTTATTATTATTATTATTTATCTATTTACACTGTGAACTAACAAACACCATGCAACCACAGAGGGATTATCTAGTATTTTTTTCTGAATTAGTAGTTAAATACAGTCGGCTGCAGAAGTCCTGTCGCCTAATCTGTCTGTTTCAACGAGACGCATGTGCAAACGTGGTTATAAAACGAAGGCAAGACTGTAATTATCAGATTAAATTGTCTACCAACTCTTTGTAGTATTGTCAAATATGTCCAAAACTGGCTATAGAACATTGGCAATAGTGTATGTACAGTTGCCAAAAAAGGTATTGCGACAGCTATTGACACAACATTGAATATATTAATGTCCATAGTTGTTTGTAGGGATTATAAGTATGTATTACAGAAGGATATGTATATTTCCTTCTCTTATACATGCTTATAGTCCCTACAAATAGTTGTGGATATTACTCTGGTTAAAGTTCTATCAAGATTTGTCGCAATACCTTTTTTGGCAACTATACAATGAAATGGCCGTATAGCTCTGCAGGAATGAGTTAGAAACCTTTGTCGTATTTTCAGAATCGTACAAACATGCATGGGTATAAATAATCAGATTAATTCCCTACAAGTGTGTGTGTTTCGTGACAATATTTGGAAGACTCATTGACCTCCAATTTTCTGACTACATCACTCACAGGGTCCCTTAAATTAATTCCAGGTTGTGTCGCGTCTATGAAGGTGATGCCGGAGGATGAGGCTGACAGAATAGGGCAGGTGAGTGTGTGTGTGTGTATGTTTCCTTCTCTTAAACCTTCCCTTTCTTCCATCTTTCCCTTTTCCCTTCCCTTTCTTCCATCTTTCCCTTTCTTCCCTTTCCTTCTCCTCTCACTCTCATTCCTTATTCTTCGTTACTTGGCTTGTTTTAATGGACCCTCTCTCTCTCTCTCTCTCTCTCTCTCTCTCTCTCTCTCTCTCTCTCTCTCTCTCTCTCTCCTGAGGTATAGCCATGCACGAGCGAAAGGAAGGGTTACCAGTTAGTCTAAAAAAAATACCCGGTAATAATTGGCCTGAACCCCACCTGACCTCTCACCCCACCTGACCTCTCACCCCACCTGACCTCTCACCCCACTTAGTCAAATTCCCACACAAACCCAGTCAACCAATCAACCCCCCCCCCCACACACACACACATACATCCGCTTTCTGTGGGTACTACTATATATATAATTGGATAGTTGTCGAGTGTGTGGGTATATTGTGGTGTGGGTATAATGTGGGTGTGGGTATATGTGTGTGTGTGTGGGGGGGGGATATATATATATATATATGTGTGTGTGTGTGTGTGTGTGTGTGTGTGTGTGTGTGTGTGTGTGTGTGTGTGTGTGTGTGTGTGTGTGTGTGTGTGTGTGTGTGTGGGTGGGTGGGTGGTGTGGGTATATATGTGTGTGTGGGAGGGGATATGTGTGTGTGTGTGTGTGTGTGTGTTGCCTGCCGTTCGTCTCTGGTCAGGGATTACGTATCACGAGTGTTCGAGGTTAGCAGGACTATAGCCTAATACATAATTAATCAATATATACATGTTACCATCAACTTCCTACTTACAGGTTCACTTCAAGAGGACAGCAGTGAGTGTATCCAGCAGTAGCAGAAGCAGTAGCAGTAGTAGCAGCACTTATAGTTCCAGTAGCAGAAGTAGTAGCAGAAGAAGTAGTAGTAGCAGTAGTAGCAGACAAAGGAGCCCCACTGGGAGTAAGACTAACAGTGTAGGAGTACTTAAAGAGGAACTACGTAGCCCACTCCCACTCCAGAGACAACAGGACCCACGTAGCCCACTCCAGAGACAACAGGAATCACGTAGCCCACTCCCACTCCAGAGACAACAGGAATCACGTAACCCACTCCCACTCCAGAGACAACAGGACCCACGTAGCCCACTCCAGAGACTACAGGAATCACGTAGCCCACTCCCACTCCAGAGACAACAGAAATCACGTAGCCCACTCATTGGACAACAGAAATTCCGAAGCAAAATGCCCAAACAACAGAAATTTCGTAGCACACTCAAGGGACACCTAGAAACCCACATCCCTGCAGTCTCCAAATCCCCACCACCAGAATCCCTCCTCTCCCACTCGTCGTCACAATCCCCACTTTCTTCTTTTCACAGTCCCTCAGTTAGGTTCAGTCCTCGTAGTGTTGAAGGTTCGCTGGCCAGGTTCAGTCTCTCTCACGGCCCTCAGTATAATATTTCATCCATTAGAAGAGAACGAGGAAGAAAGATGGAGAGAAAGAAGTCGATTGTTACTGAAGCCAAACAAGCAGATAGTGAGCGAGGAAGGAGAGGACGACGACGACGAGGACGAGGTTGGGGAGAAGACAGAAAGAGAGTACAAGGTGGAAAAGAAGAAAGCAGAGAACGAGGTAAGAGAACACAAAGTACGAAAGAACAAGAAAGGACAGACGATGGACAAATGACAAACGATACAAGCACTAAGATTAAACATAGGCACGGCAGCAGACAGAGAAAAAGAGGTCAAGCCAAACATAGAAGAGTAATAATAGAGACTTCTGTACCGGCTCCACGCACCTATTATTCCACACCACTCACCCAGACACCATATCCAACACGGGATCCTGCTGAAAAAACACTTCCACCATCTGTCTCAAAATCAGATTCCTCGCCAGTTCCAGTATCATTTCTAACACAGTCTCCTAAAGCACCTGCAACAAAGGTCTCTAAAACGCTTGCAACACCAACAACGCCGAGAACAATTTCCACGCCTGTTTCATTGTCTCTTTCAGCGCCACGGTTCTCAACAAGTGCCCCGAAGACTACAACACCCGCTTCGAGAATGTATTTTACACCCCCTTCAGTTCCTGTTTCCACACGCGACCCTACAACGTCAGCTACACCTGCTCCAAACATATTTTCCACACCTGTTTCAGTGCCACTTTCATCGGAGGTTTCAGTACAGATACCCAAAATGTTTGCTACACCTGATTCAAAAATATACTTTGCACCTGTTTCTGGATCACCTTCAACTAATGTCACACAAACGTTCAATACATCTGCTCCACAAACCACTGCAAGATCACTTCCAGTACCTTTCTCAACTCCTTTATCAACAAATGTCTCAGAAACATTCGCTACAACACCTGTCCCACATGACACTACAAGATCAACATCAGAACCTTTCTCGACGCCTGCATCAACAAATGTCCCAGAAATGTTCCTTACACCTGCCCCTCATCCCACCCAATCTTACACAGGCGTCTCGATGCCCCTGTCTCTACAAGCGTTGGTGCCCCTCGACCCCAGCACCGCTCCGTCCGCACTGGCTCCACTCTTCCTCGCATCACACCTTGCGAGTCAAATCACCACGATGAAAACAGGCTTGGATCACGGTCAGGACTGGATAAGCCTGAGATCAAGTCCACTGTTGGATGAGCCCCAGACCAATCCATATTCAACCTACGGCCAGATCAGACGAAATTCGAAAGAGAATCGCGGACACCGCATTAAGTTCACTTCAGGTGTGAATCAAAGCTACCAAGACCATGACCAAGCAAAAACAAATACAACCCCAATTCAGATGGGTTCCGGGATACAGATACGAGTCCAAGGAATGAGTCCAAGGCCAATTATTCCTCCTAGTACCCAAAAGGATGTGGTACAAGATGAACTTCCTCAACAGCAGCAACAGCTACTAAAAACTCTACAACAACAAAATGAACTTCAACTTCACGATCACGGGGGTACTCTTTATAATGTCCAGTTTTGGCCAAGTGGAGGATCAGAGTCGAGGAGCTCTCAAACCAATAAGCATGATAGTGAAGGGAAGGCTGGTGGTGGTAAGGTAGGAGGGGACAAAGGACATAAAAATAATAATAATGAAAGAGAAACGGAAAAGAGTACCAGGTCAAAAGAAGTAATAATCATAACAGGGAAGAAGGTCTTAGAGTCGTACGTGCCATCTTCTCTTCCTACGCCATCATCATCTCCATCAAAGAAAGCCCAAGGAAGGAAAGTGGCTGTTGAGAGGAGACTAGGTTCGTCAAAGAACAACATCTCAACCTTACAACCTTGGAAAACAATCTTGACATCACAACCACAGGGCAAAATCCCGATTTCACAACCTCAACGATCCCAAACTCTGACTTCACAACCACAACGAAAGAAAACTTCGACTTCGCAACCAGGTAATCAAACTTCGACTTCCCGGGAACAGCTGCAGAATTCTACCTCTTCTTTCCCGCCCTCCAAAACAATCACGAGGCATAAGGGTGAAGGAAACTCAATGAAGGGAAAGAATCGAGGGTTGAGGCGCTACAAGAAGCACTTACTTCACAGTCACAGACCTCTCCACGTTCTTCATGGACCACCTTACGATCACTACCAGCAGATCAGAGCCAGCCTATCACCAGATGGGACCTTTTCGTCAATATTCCCACCACCACCACCACCTCTTCGTAGACAGAAGGCTTACCAACACTACAATACAGTGACGAACAAGCCGCAAGATGAAAGATATCTCGTCTCGGGAAGCCTGAAGTCCGAGCCTTTACTACCAACACTACCATTACCACCAACACCACCATCTTTTGGCAACCAGATGGCCTACCCGGATTATCACAACAACTACCATGCACTGAAGGTGAAGGCTGATGTGGATGAGAGTTTATTTGCTTCTGAGAGCCTAAAGTCAAAACTCAAACCAACCATTTCCCTCCAGCCGTATTTCAGTGAGGAATCTCCCCATAAACATCAACACAGTCATCGTCGTCACTCTTTCCCATCAACGGCACCACGAACAACGCATTTTTCCAAGCTTCCTCCGTCACCACTATCACCACCAATACCGAGAACGACAACTTTATCGCCAGTTCGACTATCACCAACAAAACGACCGTCAATAAGATTCCTTCCAACGACACTGCCACCACCGCAACTAACAACTTCAACAATGCTGAGAATTAGGCCATATCCAACACCTCGTCCACCACCACAACTACCAACATCACCACCACCAAGAATTATACCACATCTAACACCTTTACCAACACATCCAACTTCGCATCCTCCACCACCACCAAGAATACAACATCCAACTTCTCGTAGGCCTACATCAATACCAACACGACTGCTACATCCTTCATCACACCCAACATCATTACCCCCAAGACTGATAAGGCACCCAACATCCCTTCTGCCTCACTTAACACCCCTACCACCACCACTACCACTATCAAGACACATGCCACCATCATCACCACCACCACTAGATATACCATACCCACCAACATCCACACTACCACCCCTACCATACCCACCAACATCCACACTACCACCCCTACCATACCCACTACCACCCCTACCATACCCAACATCCACACTACCACCACCACTACTACATCTAACATCCACATTTCCACCACTACCATACCCAACGTCGACAATACCACCACGACCACCACCACCAAACCCAGAGGCTGCCGATTCACTTGGGAGCTCAGTCATCGGGAAAGCCTGGGTGGACTATCCCGCCTACGCTACCATCCCTCGTACGAACTTCACTTGCACCGGGCCGGGGTTATATGCCGACACGCAGGCTGGCTGTCAGGTATGTATATACAGCCACAATCAAATAACCACCGACACTTTCCTTCCATCATGCAAGTAAATCAGTGTAGGCTGGTAGTATTATCTGAACTCGACCCCCTCAATTATTATTATTATGAGGTGCTGCAAAATCATACATGTGTTGTTCTTTATCAACAAGATATTTATTACGATGGAAGGAAAGTGTTGGTGGATATTTGATTGTGGCTGTACAGTATATACAGGAAGTATGCATACATGTATGTATATATGTATGTTCAGTATGGAGCCTATGTAGGGAAAGAAAGACGATGAAAGAAATGGAAAAAATCAATTATTCATATATTTTCTTAATTTGGTTGGTTAGAGAGTTCCACAGGAAGAAACATGAAAATATTGATAGGAAATATCCAAGTCACTTCAGGCAATACCTACCTAAGGGGATAGGAAAGAAGGAAAGGGTAGTCAATTTGACCTACGGGTAGAGAAAGAGGAAGGAAAAGTCAATTTCTTTGTAAATACAAAAATTCTGTGTTGCAGGTGTGGCATATCTGTGAAGCCAACTCCAGGCGTCACTCCTTCCTCTGTCCCAATGGCACCATCTTCAGCCAACACTTGCTGACCTGTGACTGGTGGCACAATGTTCACTGCTCCTCAGCCAACCACATCCACCACCATCTCTTCGGACAGGTGTTGCCTCAGGATAGCCATAGAGTACCCGACAATAAAGTTCTAGAGAGAGTATATAAACAACCCCATGGTGAAGTGGGCAGGGTACATGCCAACAGGGAAACAAAAGATAGATCAGTCCTTAAACATGAAAGATCAAAACCAGTACTGACAACACCAACCGAGTCAAAATATGTTAAATTAGACTCGGAATCAAACCTGAAACCCCCATCAGTCCTCCATATAAGATCGGAAACTTTAAAACAAAAGTCAATACCAGTTCTAAAAATGTCTAAGGCTCTCCACAGCCATCATATTAAGGGTAAAAGGGATCCAAGGGTCATTTACAAGACCCCAATACAGACCTCTCACAGACCTCGAGTACACCATAATTCCGCAGTCACAGTCAGGCCTTCAACACAGATTCCAGTGGTAAAGGGGAGGGTTTATCCCCTCCACTCCACCTCCAGACCTCGTTCTCTCCCATCTGTGCCCTTCAGAGAATTTGTGCCCTACGTTAGGAACTCATACCCCATGTTTCATATCAATAGAAATTACAGGAGACAGCAAATTTAAATGGGGTACAGAACTGAAATACAGTATTCATATTTTGATAAATATTTTATTTGTTTGTCAACATAGCTGGCCCCTTTATTGGATGAGGCTAAAGATCCTGGAGAAATAGAAACTGATCAAGACTACTGTTTTGCCCTAATAAACTCTCCACACCACTACTGACAATGTTATGGTATAATATTTACAAGTTGGACTAAAACTGAGCAAGCTAAACTTGCTGTTCCATGATGTACACACTCTGCTATTGTTGATGTAATGTATTGTTCTTAGGCATGTCTGGAATATACAATATAAGTGGACTACATAAACTAAAACCTACTATAATACTGTACATCTAATAACAATGTGGCAGGTGCAGTGTCCAATTCTGGCATTAAAATTGTTGGGCTGACTGATCTCTCTTTCTCCGGGATCTCTAGATGAAGCTGGAGGGATAAGTACACATTTTTTATCACTTTACAACACACTGACAGGATCACAAGTGAACACATCAATCTTCTTTTTCACACTGTCTCCTGTGGAATAAAATGTTAATTGTTAATTTACATTAATCACTGGGAGCTATTAAAGTGCTTCAATCAAAAACTAAACATGAAATTTTTTACCAAATTGTTTCATTACTCTCTGACACTCATAAAGCAAATATGAATCACAGTAGGGCTGAATTGTTCGTAAGTGTTGCACAAAATATGACACAATGTCATGTATTAAATAATACTTGTACTAGTATAATGCTTTCAAAATTCTCAGTTTGCTCACTCAAGATTAAAATATATGAAAGATTCCCTATAATTAATGATCAAGAAAAACACAATTATACTTAAATATTGTTAAAACCAAATTCAATGTCCAATAATGCAGTTTGAGAAAATGTGCTAATATGAATAAGTAACTCACGACAGTGTATTGTATGCAAGATGAGAATTTTTTCAGTCACTGTACATAATTTCTTAATATTCACACAATAATTAAGCGAACTGTAAAGTGTAACAGATTAAAAAACTTTAACATTCTGACAACACTAACATATTATACTGTACGTTGTCTATGAACATATGGAACTGATAAAGGTACAAGAAGGTACAATACATAGCAAATATTTTGAGTATACTATGTACTGAAAGATTAGACCATCTACAAAATACTGAAGTATGCTTTTCCATACAGCAGAGTATAATGTTAATATTATTTTTTTTTTAGCAAAATTTGACGCTTGAATTCCATTCCACAATAATAAATCTGGAATGTTATTTCTGGTTGTAAACAGGAGCTGGTTCATTGGACTGTGATGTCTGTCTCAGAATCTTGTTAGTTAGGGATAACATTTCATACCCAACAAAAGTCTAATATCAAAATATATGTCACATTACATTCAAACAACATATTCTCAATCCAAATTTGTATTCAGGTACATGTACAGTACTTTAAACTACATCACATAACACTGAGAAAGTTCCATCAATTATGGCAGGAAATGTATGGAATGAATTATGAAACTAGATCAGTACTGTGTCAGACTGCAGTATGTATTTGGAACTATGAGAAATTGGATATTGGACAAGAATTTTGGATTGAGACTGCAAAAGAACACTTTCATCATTAAATTGCACAACAAGTACTGTAATGTGATAACAGTGACATTAAAATATCTTGAAGTGAAGTGGGACCCAAGGCCAGGTAAGATACAGTACTACAGTTATTAATGTTGAAAGGTAAATGCCCTGCCATATGCCCTAAAGTAGCATGTTGTGTATAAGAAAACCAATCACCTCTCAGGATTTTCATTAATATAGGTGATTCTATAACAGCCAAAGACTAAAGTTTTGACTCATCCTCCAACCTACAATGTGTGATAATAAAGATGTAACCATAAATAAGTAAGATGTATAGAAGTTGTAATTAAATGTGTACTGTATATCTCTTTAAGAAAATATAATACACTTTCTTCCCATTAAATATCCATAGTCAATAATATGGCTATGGTTTACCGAGTGGAGAGAGGATAATTGGCTTGATGACTTCTGTTATATGACCTTCATCTGACTGGGCATGTTAAGTTACTATGCATAATGGCTAGTAAAGTATTATCGGCCATATGACTGCACAAGTTTCTAATAGTAACTGAAGTACAGTAACCTGACATGTGGGTTACATGGCGCCCTATTTTCTTCACGTTATACATGCATTCACAATTGACAACTGTGTAACCTTATTCAGTATATTTATGAGTATACTGCACAAATTATAGTTAAGAATATAATTATTACATCATCTTTGGACTACAGTATAGGAATCTAAGGAATCATGTTTTCTCCGTCAATCAGTCTTTGTTTTTGTTTTTTCTAGCAGACAGCAAATTACCACAACCATTAGCACAAAGGCTATCATCATTAAGTCTGGAATTACACATCAGCCAATCAGATACAGAGCAAAAGCCACTATGAAAATGAATATACAGTAATATACCTTAAAAATGTTTTATGTATTAAGAGAATCCTGGCTGAGAATCCCATTTTCATGGTTCCATACCAATCTCAGTCTCAGTTGATGCATATCATAAATACAATATGTGAGGTATCTGAGACTGATGGCATTAAACCTTAACATCACATAATCATCCCTACCATGAATGGACTGATAGACTGATTATATTCAGTTTCATGAGATTAAAATACCTGAACCCCAACTAATTGATACAAACAAACACCAAACAGTCAGAAGAACAAGTCCAGAGAACTAAAACTAAAACACCAAAGCACAGAATATGTTGTGATGCACAGGCAGACAATGGCTTAATAAAATGACTTCAACATTGGACAGTTCAGTACTTCCATCACAAAGAGTATCACATATTGAGTGCAAAAGATGCATGGCCCCATATACCTATATAGTTAAATGCCTGTAAACTAATGTTAATAAACATAAAATCCCAAAAACTAAAATATACTTTTCTATACAGTATATATTAAATAATTTGATAGCATGAGAATATACAGAAGTTTAATCAGAATAAATAGTACACAATCTAAGACATATCCATCCATAATTTTGGTAAAAACATTATTGGAAATTAAAACCTTTCAAAACACATTAGTTTCTATCCAGCATCTCTCCACGTTTAAACCATCACTGAAAAAATAATGGACGAGAGTTGTGTCCAGCATTGTGCACTCACTATAAAAATGACTATCAAATGGTTGGGGCCTTGGACAGCAAGATTTCAGCAGAGTGGATTACACATAATATGTTGTAAAAAATTAGACACCCGAGGAGTTTTAACTCACAGTCGACTTAAGATCCTCCTCAAATGGAGTGTTTTAAAAAATGACACCAGTTATCTCATTTTGTTTGGGCCCAAATGTTAAGATAATTTTTATAGTTAGTGCACGAACCCTCGACACTGTGGACAATATAAATAACTGCTGTATTCACATTTTTCCTAAGACTAGAAAAATATAAATTTAATAAGCATTGCACATTTCTATGTTACATACAATGGTCAAGTATGCACATATCCTTACTCAATAAATATCTACTACCACAGACAAGATACAGCGTATTTATTTCTAAACCTGGTGAAAATGCACCTGAATGTCTAAATTTTCAGTAAATAAATATCTCTATAAATGGTCTGATAAAAAGTGAAAGAGAACTGGTGCATTTTCACAAGGATAAGTAAATGTACTATGAACCCATATAGGAGGGATTCAGCCTTGAAATTCCTACCCACTCTAGTTGATGGCTATTCTGAGTCAGGTGATGACTGTACAGTACTGGCAAAGAATGAAAGTGGACGAATTTGTTAATTGCATGATCTTAATCATTAAAAAATAAACTTCCAGGGAAACTTTATGGCAATGGTTCCCATTCAGGGCTTCATTAATGAATTTCAAATAACCCACTGGAACTTCAAGTACTGTATATAAATGAAAAAAGAAAACAATACAAAATAGTTTACTAATCAATATGACTTTAAGATAATCTACCTTTAATAGTGAATAATATTGCACACCTAGTGAGGCAACTGAGACTGCTGTGTCACAGCAATAGTTACTTTCATTCTGATTAAGACATTCTATTATACAATAAGGATCCAGAGCTCCACAGCTGAGTAAGTGGTTGCAAACTAATGAAAAGAAAAAACAATCTTCAGGTCCACAGCTACATGGTATTACTGTAAGGAGTCTGTGAATGTGATTATATCATTACCAGTACACAATGAAGTTAAAACGCAATACAATAATTACTGTACATACAACGAGCCACACAGAATACCAGCAACACATCAATGTCTAATAGTTAATTATTTACCATATATTTTCATCAACTTTCTGGACC
This sequence comes from Petrolisthes manimaculis, assembly GCA_034508575.1. Taxonomy (NCBI): domain Eukaryota; kingdom Metazoa; phylum Arthropoda; class Malacostraca; order Decapoda; family Porcellanidae; genus Petrolisthes; species Petrolisthes manimaculis. Next base: position 84,230 of record JAWZYT010000261.1, read on the forward strand.
CCAACTATTATGGTCCACACATTAGGTATTGGAGGGCCTGGCAAAAGACATACAGTACAGATAAAGATTAATCAGTAAAGGTCCTGTAAGTCTTCATGTTGCCCCCTTCCACATTTTCCCTCAGAATGGAAAAGAAGTATGGGATTCCTGCAAAGACAATCCATGTACTTCATACTGGAGAAGAGAATATAACTAATCAGAGAAGGTACTGTAGGACTCCATGCCACCCAATGTTGCAGCCTCATGTTCACCCAGGATGTTAGACATGGCCACATCCCGGCGCTTAGATCCTGGACGTCCCCAGGGGTTACGGGCATAGGTGAAGTGAGCCTCAATCTCCCCTAGGCTGCGGCCCTTGGTCTCTGGCACCAGGAAGTACACCAGGACCAGACCCACGGCACACATGGTGGCGTACACTGCACACGTCCCTGCTATCCCCGTTGAATTCTCCAGCCTGTAGGGGAAATATTTCCTAAGTTCTTCTATACATTCATAGTGTTGAAGAAGCCACACTCAGTGAGGATTTTTACAACAGGGATCACTAGCCAACTGCATAAAGACAATAACCCTTCAAGCCCCTAGCAAACCTTGTCATAAGGCCAATTTACTGACATCACAGAGGGGTTTTTAGGCCTTTGTGAAGTGTTGCATAATGTATTACAATGAAAAGAAAGATACAACTGATATAAGTGATTATTTTCATGAAAGTGTGTTGTTTGATCAACATCACAACTTCCTTTGCTTCACCTCCCCTTTCACCACAACATCATGCATGAAGAACAGAAAATCATCTGTGCTAAAACTCCATTCTAATAATAATAATAAGTGGAAACCTCACCCAAAGTAAGTTTTGGTGATAACGAAGGCAAGGAACCAATTCAGGACTGCAATGACTGCGGAAGCCTTGTCCCTGGCCGCCTGAGGAAACATCTCTCCCACCAACACCCACGTCACCGGCCCCACGCCTAAGGAATAGGAACTCACATACACAATCGCTGCCAGGATGCCCACCCAGCTGCCTCCTGCATGGAATAAAGGACACCCAAATATTAATGTAGGCAGCAATACACATGTGGACAAGATTTTCAAACCTATAAAATATAAACAAGAATATGTAGTCAACTAAGATTAGATTACTGTGCAGTTGCAAATGATATATTGTATATAGTTAAACTAATACCCTGTACCTGAATATAAACATGATTAATAACAATCATCATCATTCCCTTCAAGATCCCATTTACTGTATATATTTTTAAATTGGTGTGAGAATTCAAGTTCGAAATGAAATAGGAAGAAAGAGGCAAAAGACAAGAGTAAATAAATATAATTAACATTACAGGCACTACAATAACAAACTAGATTAACGTTAGCACTGACCAGCACCATTACTGGAAGCCACTTCACAGATAGAAATAGTAACCAGTGACAACCCCATGATTAAGATGGACAACATGAGCAGCTTCCGACGTCCCAGCTGGTCCACGGTTGCCACAGCCCCAGCTGTTGACACCACCTGTTGGTATTGGCAAGAGTGATTAAAATACAGACTATGCAGCTATGAAAGAGAGGAAGAGACAGGGATGTGATGGAGAAGATGAGTGTTTGATGGGGACAGTTGGAGGCCACACAATGAGAAATGAGGAAATCTGGTAATAAGTAGACACATGTTTTATCTAGTGCAGTATATATTGTACTACTGTATACTCTCAATCATACATATACCTGTACCAGGCATTCGCCTTCATCTCCACACTGGAGGTAGCCCCATCACATTACACACAAACCAAAACACAAACACCTCCCTCCCCCACACACACCTCAAGGGAGCAGCCCCCACAGCACAACCGCATCTCCTTGAGGGACTACAAGGGTGTGTATAAAATATCAATTATAAAACTCAGGTTTATCTTTATAAGCTGCAAAACCAAAAATATTTTGGATTATCCCAACAAGTCCCACCACCAACCTTCCTGCTCTCACACACACACACATACACACCTGCATGGCTGTGACTCCGGCAGCAGCCCATTGCTGACTGTAAGAAGGAATGGCTTGGTGGAGGAAGGTGGAGCAGAAGGTGATGATAGCATTGTACCCAGAGCACCGATTCACAGCTGTTACCAGCGCTACTACTCCCAGGGGCACCACACATGAACGTAAGGTGAACACATCACGCCAGTTGTATGCATTGTACCTAAACGAGTGAGAAGGTAAAGGTATATTTACACACTGAATGACTTGTATACCTGGACAATTGGCAATACAGTATTACACAGACAAGTTGGACGAATGTCTCAAGAGTGACTTCATTCCTCAGCAGCACCATCCCACCCTTGAGATCATTTGAGATGGAAGAAATTATTACAAGTCAACAAATCTGTCATGATATTAGTTACTGAAAGCCTTCCTCCAAGAAGTAATACTGAATAAAACTGCAAATACTATATAATTCATATTTTAAGCATCATTATCATCATAAACTCATCTGTTGACAGTGAGGTTCCCAATATCTTTAAAGTGGCCACTGGTGAGGTATGAGTAACTGGCCAAAACACACTCAATCCATTGCATTCACACTGAGGTGCATACTGGCTGGCTTTGGTGGAGATAATCTGCTGCAGCTCATATTCAACACAGTAGTGTGGTCCTCGCAGCTTTCTCAGGGCCTCCCGTGCTGGGTCCTCTCGTCCACACGCCACCAGCCAGACGGGGGAGTCAGGGATGAAGAACGTTGCAATGAAGTACACCACCACCGAGAAGGACCCGAATATTGCCAGTCCCCGCCAGTCAAGAACCGCACCTTTAGTGAATGAGGCATGGTAGCATTGTGTTCATAGAAATATTAACCAAAATGTGTGGTTATGGTGATATTAATTGAATAGAAATGCAATTACTGAAAAAGTAATTACATTATGTAATACTGTACTGTCCTTGTGGGAAAAAAAAGGCAAACTTAAGTATCTAGTATTAACAATAGAATCACACTTCATATTTTAATACAGGGTATATAGCACTTACAATGAAACAAAATATCCACTTTCCTGTACAATAAAGTATTGCTAAAATAAACATTACTTAAATAAACATTACTAATAAACTTGGGACTTAAACACTTTCTAAACACATACAGTGAAGAGTATATCCCTACAATTAGTGTATTTGGCATCAACTGATATTCCTGAAATTGAATAGATTATTAGTACAGGAGCGTAAAGTACAGTACTGTTAATTTGGAACTGGATTTTCCTGTAGCTACGGCTCAATGTAGATAACTGGTACTGGTAAGTGAGATTGTATAATTTCCATAGTCAACAAATTGGTCACTGATAAAAGAATCTCACCCAGAAGAGCAGCGATGAAGATGCCAAGGTTGACCCCAAGCTGGACGATACAACTGAGTGCCCCACGGATGGAGGAGTGAGCTATTTCACTGATGTACACTGGGGCAGCTGTTGTCACCACCCCTAACGACACCCCCGTCAGGAACCTGTCGTATTATTTAATACTATCTTTACAACTGCATTAATACTATTATCATTACTATTATTCACATTATCCTTTACTCATTGACAATCCTCCTCACACAATGTCATGTCTCATCCTACCTTATGCTCAGGTGTGTCTGTTTCATATGTCCGCAACCGTACATAGAATAAATCAATTCAACTACATACCTGCCCGCATACATCATATAGACATCAGAGGCTGCGGCAATCATGATCCAGCCAGCCACACGAGGGAGAGCAGAGGCCAGCACTGCCCTCCTCCTACCCAGGCCAATCACCCACCATGATACCATTGCACCCAGACAAGCCCCCAGCAGCAGCAGTGACCCCAGCCATGATGCCTCCTGTTATTGTAATCAAAAATGTAATTTATAGTTGGTATATAGAGCCATGATTTCTTCCATCACTGGTATTCAAAGTAACTGCATTCAGTTATAAAATTAGCTGTAACATACAACACAATATACTGTATAATATATGATTGAGATTCATCCTGTTATAGGTGCCAGGGTCAAAGTATTCAGTTAGTCCAGGACTTTCAACTATTCATTAATGCTATACAGTATATAACTCAGAAGGCACAATACAAAGATAAGATACACAGCACTACACTATTTACCATGCTAGAAATATAAACATTTTGAGTAGACTTCTGTGTTTATAAAATGTAGATTTGTGCTTAGGTGTATAAATGTTTCAATTTATTTTTCTTCATTAACATATCTTCATTTATGGAAAACGTTAAAGGAAGAAATTATAGAAATGGTGTATATTGCCAAGTCAAAAAACTGCACTACTGAATAACTACTCGTGACTCACCTCCTCAGTCAGAGTGAAACTTGTCACCACATTCTCAACCTCTCTTTTAACAAGGCTGGAAAAGTTGCTGTTCTCTGTGTCATTGATCCACGTACTGTTGTCAATGTCCAAACGTGTGATGTTGGGTGAGGCATCAGTTGTCGTGATAAAGGGAGTTGTGACATCAGGTTCAAATGTTGAAGTGATGTCAGGGGAAATGGTTGAAATTACATCCGAAGATTCAGTGGAATTGGAAAGACTATCTTGCAGGAGGGTAGGGAGGGCTGTGGAAAGGTATCCTTCCAGTATACCCCCAGAAATGGTGCTCAGGCCCATAACACATGCTGCGATGATCTGTAAGTTTATCACAATTAAAATAGCAATAACATCAGTCTTGGAGGAGGTTGAGGAGGGTACACTGGAGTTAATGGAGGAGCATGGGAAGGGTTAGAGAGAGGAACAATTCCCTACATACTGTATATAGTCAACCCATTCAGCCAGTACCATACTGGCATATCTTCCTGAAACAACAAACAAATTTTAAGAACTTGTAATAGAGATTTCTTTTTCAAGCTGCATATAAATATTGCAATAAATTTAGGGCCTTTCATGTTTATGTAATAAAATTACATGGAAAAACTAATCACATTAAGAGTTATGGTTACCATAAATACTGTACCAGTAAGCGGATTGTTAAGGGGCCCATACACACATAGGCCAGCCTGAAGTAGCTGGACGCACCCTGGTCTTACTTACCCATACACAACTTAGTCCATGGTTCAGTCGGCCTCACATTCTCTAGCTCAGTGTTAGTGAAATTTGGTTTAGTAAGAGTGGGCCCCTGTGCATGTATGGGCCCCTTTACACATAATTAAGCATAAATATATCAGCAGTTGCATAAGTCTAATACTGTATTTATAGTTGAACACACCATAACATCATTACCAACATTATCTAAAAAACAAAAACAGCAAGTGCATATGTTGCTAATTATTATTCCAGCTCAGAAAATAACATACAGTATAAGGAGATAATTATAACAACAGTTTAAATTATACATATAATAACTTGGTGGGTTTTATATTCCAAGTGACATGCATTAGCTATTATTAATATCACCAAGACAGCTGTGCTTCCAAAATATTCTGAACATAATATTACCGTAGAGGGGATATTACATTTTTTAAGGGTGTGTGGGATTAGGGAACAGGCTTGGGGGGGTGCGGGCATAGGGGGACAGGCTTGGGGTGGGTAGAAAGCCTGTTTCCTATTCCCACAGCCCCCTAACCCCTCCTCTCCCAAGCCTGTCCCCCTACTCCTGCACCTCCCAAACCACCCCCCACCCACCCCAGCCTGTCCCCCTACTCCCACCCACCCCTTAAGGTCAACAAATACATCCAGCATAAATATATAATCACTAAAGAATACTGAATCATTGTACAAGGTAAGCACCCACAAACACACCTCAAACTTATGAATAACGGCCTTGGATCCATGCAGGGACTTGGCACCGGGATAGAGCTCGTCAACGTGGACGGATCTGTCCGGTACTACCACCACCACCTCCCCCTCCTCCCCTGTGTCCTCGGTCATCATGGTGCCGGCCAGTCACACACACCTCACCACACAGAAAGCACAACCACACCCACACACGTTAGGAAAAAGACAACAAGGACAGAAGAGCAATTACCGGTAACCAACAATTCACACACATTCAACCAACATGGAAAAAAACACACACAGTACCCTGCACCACACAGAGCATAAATAGCCTACTGTACTACATACAAAAAGTCACCACACTTTAAGTAAGAAAAAGCAAGACAGGGACAAGAAAATGATTGAGTATCACAAGCATTCAAGCAGAACACAAAACCCAGCACCACATACACACAGAAGCAGGGAGAAAGCAGAGGACTGAAGAAAAGGGATAGGCCTAATGAAATACCGTTTATATTTTGTATAGAATAATAATGTTTTTCTCATAACAGGCTACAAAGGCTGTGTGTATTTGGAAACTGAGATGATTTGGAGAAAAAGCACGGAATGATATGAAGAGTGTGGCGGTATGTAAAAAAGTACTAAGGATGGTAGAATATTAGTCAAGTTTCAGAAGGTCAGAAATTATGAAGGAAGCTGGAGTAAAGTAAAGTGTGTAAAAGTAGGGGAGAAGATGCGGTTAGAAACTTCAGGATAAATACTGCACACACATACTTCAGAGTCTTCTTAAGCCCTCAGTACACTCTCCTATCATTCCTCACTTCAATTCAGTGGCTTCATGCTGATATATTTTTCTACCTGTGGAAGGCATGAGGTATTGTAGTATGCAATACAGTCACATAACATAGTTTAACTTACAAACAAAAAAATACAGAAGTACCAGGTATTGTAATCTAATGGAAAGATCTACAGTTTACAATATGTGTAGCCTACATGACAGCACTTTTAAATATACAAGTAGAATCTCACTATAAGTAACCCTCATGTGTGCAGCTGCTTCACATGCATAATAATTATATACCCTACACATTATTCTGGGTCATGGCAAGTAACAGGTTAAAATGTATCTATTTTCTGAAATCCTGGTAAATATAAGGATTTTTTTCAATACACAAAAATGGTAGCAGGATGATGGGGGCATGTGTCATCCAGAAGGTTAAGTGCAGAATGTACAATTTCATTATCATATCAGTAAGAGGCCCACAGATACCAGTGTCACAGATAACAAATAACACCACTTTTAACTATTCACGGTAAGTGGGTCATTACAAAACTAAGGCGCCCTCCGATCCATTCACAACAGTTGGCTCCGATAAGATGTTCAGTCGGCGGCAAAAGTCCTGTGGCCACATCTACCGAGTCTTGAAGTACGGTATGGAAATAATTATAAGTTTCACAGGCTCATAAACTGAAGAATGCCGAGAAGTGTATTATTTTGCCCCCTGGATACCGTATTATAATTTTGTATGATTTAGTATAATTTAGTATGATTAGTACCGATTATTCTCTAAGTTATGTAATCCTTCAACAAGTTTTGATGGAGGTGACAGGACTTTTGCCACCGACTGTACGGTATATTTATAATAATAAAAAAACTATTTACTGTAACTAATTATTAAGGACTCTTTGGTCTTTTGTAATTGCCTTTAACTGTAACGTTACCATAGATCAATTTTAATATTGCATGACGTTTTGTAATCTTAAGTGGAAATAATTCAGAAGTATACTGTATATAATTATAAGCAATAAACAGCAAATCACTATTACAGGTAGTTAAATATTTTCAACAAACACACACATACACACACAAACATATCAAAGGGACAAACAAACAAACAAACAAACACACATTATTATCATCGGCAGAACAAGAATATAAAAATGTTGTATATAAATCCTGTAAAATAATGATTATACTAGTACCAATAAAAGGTCCCTGTCACCATGAAACACACACACACATACAGACACACACGGTTTGTTGTTTGTTTACCTGAGTGACCAATACGAGTGTTTGGATCCATGCCATTGACTCAGCCTTGGGTTTATTCATTTTTGTCTATTATACTCTATTTATCTATCTATTTATTTGTTAGCTAGTATAGGCTAGTTATCTGTTTATTTTGTCCTCAATGGGGTAGCCGTGAATTTATTTATTTAGTTAGTTAGTTAGTACCTCCAAAATATCTCAGTTGTTCTCCCATAATAATAATAATAATAATAATGCTCGCCTCTCTTGTCAACTTATATAATAATAATTCAATGCTCAGCACTATTCCTTCACCTCATCCTGCTGAGTCTTGCCCACCAACCCACTTATTCTTATAATTAACACATCTTCATAACCAACAAGCCACCTCTAGGCGTTGCTGCTGATATTTTACAAAACGTTCATTTAATAATAATCTCCACTTCGCTTATCATACCATATGATTTCATGCACGCAGAATCAAATTATATTTTTTGTAGAAAGTGGTACTGACCTTCTGTAATCTCACTTATCATACATGATTGTAGCATAACTTGTTTGGTTAATTGAATGCATTTCTATCACATGCTCAACATATTTACTTACTCATGGCCATAATTACTCATGCCTGTCGTGTTTTCACTTTTGTTCGTCTACATGTTTGTAACCAAATTCACTAATATAATACATGCTGACGGAATTTTATCAAACTTCGCCGTATACAGTGAGTCTAGTGAGAGCTCCTTACATGATCGAGGGCCCTAGTAATAATCGATCCTAACACGATGAAGAGTCCTTCACACATATTAATTTTATGAGGATCCTTAACGCAACTGAAGAACAACACATCCTTACCTTAAACATAAAAGAACTTATATAAATTGTGTGTAGCAAAATTTAACTTCACGCCAGTTCCAATGCAGCAGGTGATGATAATTTTCGACATGGGTTTTTTTGTTTTGATTAATTTATTACGCTCAAGCATGAGCGGCAAACATAGTACAATATATATTATATCAAATTACATGTATAAAGATGACAAACTTATATAATAATGAACTAGAGAGGTAGGCTTATAATATACAGTGTTGCAGTAAATAGTAAATTCTTACAGGGAAATTACTATATGTATAAAGATGACAAAATTACTATACTGAACTAGAGAAATAAACTTATAATGTACATACAGTATTACACTACACAAGATATGGTTACAGGGAAATTACTATATGAATTGAGACCACAAGGAAAATACTATTCGTATAAAGAGGGTGAAATTATAGGATATATATTAACTTTTCCCAAACTCAGTTTAATTTACGAGCGTAAATATTAATAACTCGATACATTTAAATAAATATACACCCTTACCTGGGTTTTCTTGTCGGGATGGATGAACAAACTCTCCAATTTTTCATCATCCATGTTATCAGGGTACGTAATGAGCTCTCCTTTCACAGCTTCTCCATCAATACTAACGTTGCCTCACTGGCCAATATATTTAATTGCCATTTGATTCTTCCACAGGTACTCATATATAATTATCAATCTTCACAAACACCGCATTAGTATTCACGCTGCCAACAAATATTAAACATATACTTCATTAGTATTATAATTATCAAGATCACTAATGTGGATATCCATTACCATGTATTAAGTTGCTAGGCTGCCCAACATCATAATTATTCTAAACTGTTTCTGCACGACTAAAGAATCATCTACGTTATAATCCTCTGCTACAGTATTCACATATGCATTTCATTGCTCAGCACTTTTCCCTTATAAATCAATTACATTTGAAAACCCGAAAGCACACATGCTCGACTTGATATCAACTTGATTGTGTACCTACAACCTCAGATGTGTGATACCGACCGGATATTCAAGATAATTATGCAAAAGCGTCTTTTCTTTCACTGGCACCTTTACAGCGTACGTGTCTTTTAAAACCCAACTGAGCTGCGAGTGAGAAGAGAGCAGACTGACTGAGTATTATTTGTATGTATGTGTCATGGCCTGCTTACCGATTGAACACTTGTTGATATCAGCCAACAGTCGCTAGCAAAAGTTGAAGCTAATCTGACCATTCTTGATAAGACTCTCAATATCAAGAAGGCCTTGATTAAAAACAGTATAATTATAATGTACGCACAATTTTAAGTCATCTATTAATATATACTCAAGGGCAGAGCATTATCTTTCTCATTTGCGACGGACCAGCCTCCCAGAGAACACGAAATTATAGCTAACGTTATGAATTTTACCTCACGTCTTGGAAGAGGGGAAAGAGGACACAATTTTTGGACACAATCTACCGCTAGCAAGAGTTTGTGACGAAAATTGGGAGTGTAGTGTGAAGTGACGATAGTGAAGATGTTATTACATAGGTAATACTAGGGTCACACATACCCGAACTCGAGTCCGAATGCATCCCGAAGTGTGTTCGGTTTGTATTCGGGATGCATTCGGGCAATGATTCGGGGTGTTCGGGAATAGTTCGGGAAGAGTTCGGGAATGGTTCGGGGCCATTTGCAAAAGTTCGGGATTGAATCGGAAAGCTTCCCGAATGTTTGGTGTTGCATGAAACATTCGGAACCAATTCGGAATGGGCAAAAATTCGGGGAGAGATCGGGATATATTCGTAAACTATTCGGGAATACTTCGGAACATTCGGTATGGCATCGGTTTGCATTCGGTTTGTATTCGGTTTGTATTCGGTTTGATTTCGGAACGAAAACAACACATTATATTTTGAATTTCAAACTTCGGTTTCGATTCGGAATGACTTCGGTATGACTTCGGTATGTATTCGGTATGCATTCGAAAGTGCGTTTCGAATGCATACCGAATACATACCGAATACATACCGATGAAAACTTGACCTTGAAAAAGTTCTCTGAACATGTCCGAATTCATCCCGAAGTCACATCGGGATGAATTCGGACTCCAGTTCGGGAATGTGTGACCTAGGCTTAAGTGAAGATATAGGAGCTATAATGAAGATGTAGGATTTGTTTAGTGAAGAAGTTTCTTTTGTGAGATGTGTAGTAGTAATGATGTTATTGGATAGGTAAGTAAAGATGTAGGATGTGTTTTGTGAAGAGGTTTCTTTTGTAACATGGAACCAGCTGTTCCAGATATGATACAAATATGAATACTTAGTATCAGGGAGTTGAAGTAATTAAACTCAAAATCTCGACGTCTTCGATTTATTTCCTGCTTCAGAATTACGGTGCGTTTACCAAAGCATTTGATAGTAATAATTAAGAGGAATGGGTTTCTAGTGCTCACAAGTGTTGTTATAATATATATAGCATTTTTAGAGCCATTAGCTTAAATTAGATGTACAAAGATAATATTATCCACTATTTTAGGATATAACTGGACACTGATAGGAGAGCAGGTGGGGGTAGATATGTGAGAATGGAAATGTTACAAATAATGTGTACGTGGAAGTGAAGATTGGGAGTGTAGTGTGAAGTGACGGTAGTGAAGATGTTATTAAGCATATGATAAAGTGAAGATGTAGGAGACTAGGAATGAAGATGTAGGATGTGTTTTGTGAAGAAGTTTCTTTTGTAACCTGGAACCTGTTTCAGGTATGATACAAATATGAATACTTGGTAGTTAAGTTCAAAATCTCGACGTCTTCGATTATATCCTGCTTCAGAATTACGGTGCGTTTACCAAAGCATTTGATAATAATTTAAAATTGGGATATGACTGTAGGACATTGTGCACTGCATGCCCATGTTTTTTATACGGTACTGGCTGATATATCCTGGACAATCTATATATCTAAATGAAGAGACTCTGTTTGTCTGTCAGGTTATACAAATTGTCATGTGACCACCTACAGCGCCAGGAATTCACACACGGAAAGTGGACGTACATGAGGGGAGACAGAGGACATTTTCGTCACAAAAAACACCCCACTAATTATTTAATTACACGTACTTCACTTCCGTGTGTATCGTACGCCTGGCAACCCACTCGGGTTTGTTTACATTCCATGCAGCCACTACTGGGAAGGAAAAATATCTCACCATTCTTTTACCATTTAATTACACATACTTCACTTCCGTGCGTAGCACGGGCTTATGGTGTAGTTAATATATCTATCTAAATGAAGAGACTCTATTTGTCTGTCATGCTATATGAATTGTCATGTGACCACCTACAGCACCAGGAATTCACACACGGGAAGTGTGTGATTACTTAATTACTTAATTACACATACTTCACTTTTATCGTACGCCTGGCAACCCAACTCTGCTACCGCTGGGAAGGAAAATATATCGTACCGTGCGTAGCACGGGCTTATGGTCTAGTAGCAGCTAAAGTAGGATACATGCAGGTGTTATCTGTTGTCCACGAACCTTATTGGTAATATTAAGGGGGTGCGGGAATAGGGGAACAGGCTTGGGGGAGTTAGGGGATTGGGGGTTAGGGGGGTGCGGGAATAGAGGACAGGCTTTCTACCCCTCCCCCAAGCTTGTCCCCTACTCCCGCACCCCCCAAAACTACCCCAAGCTTGTCCCCTACTCCCGCATCCCCCAAACCCCACCCTCCAAGCCTGTCCCCTACTCCCGCACCCCCTTAATTAAACCTCTATGAGTTAAGCCCTCCACATAAGTGTCAAGGTATAGCAGCTAAAGCGTGTATACTTATTCCCTTTTATTTGTAACATTTAAACATTTCAGTAAGGTAACTAATTGAGTTGTTGTTTTCAGAAGATGAGGTGTTGGAGTGTATTGAGTCTAGTGGCAGCTGTAGTTGTCCTGGTGTTGGCTGCCAAGGAAAACAAAGAGGAAGATGTTGGCACTGTCATAGGGATTGATCTTGGAACTACATATTCTTGGTAAGCCTTAATTAATACAACCTATTATTATTGGATATTGATAAGTTGTATCTTCACAAACCCACAGAAATAAAGGAACTGTCTTCATGATAATAAATTATTGCCTTACACATAAGTCTAGGAACTTGTAATTATTGTTATTATTTTCAATAAGATATTTCTGTAATAGTGTTCATATTCTTTGTAAATGATACAGTTAAGTCCACACCAGCTTAATTCTTCATATTTTCACTTGTCATTTTAAAGAAGTTGGACATTTCTTCTGGATGTGTTTTGCAAGTCTGGGAATAAATAACTGAAGCTTCCAAAGTCTAGCTGGCGTTTTGGTGTTCAGTTCATGCATCCATATTAATTTTCTCTTACGTCTGCGACGACGAAGCCATAACAGAACGACTACATGAGTGCGGGAAAGTACGCCCCGTTATATATAGCCTATACTGTTGAACTTTTCTCTCCATTGAGGCCTGGGCTCCTCCGATCACAGTCCTATTTCAGTATCCTGGTGTTCAGGTCATCTTAGGTCATTTTGATTGTTACCTGTGTAGCTCTTGTGGTGGGACCTAATATATCTTCAGTTGTCAAGGCTCCTGGTCCCCTACCTGTCATTTACATATCAGAGTATATAATACATATATTTCTAATATATAAAATAATGACATATTGCCAGGGTGTGAGTAGAGCCCACCCACCTCATTGTCGCCAGGAACAGTCAGTGACATCCAAAGTTACCAACTTGGTAATCAGGGCCACATGATGCCAGATCTTTTTTCTTTTGTTTGATTGAGGGTTTCTTTTTTCTTAGTGCAACAAGCTGTGTCTAAATACAGCCCAAGACACGTTGGTTACACCTGGTGGAGAGGAGTTATAGGGTATAGCTGGGTGCGGCTCCTCCATGCACCATATACTTAGGGCTCAATTTATTCATCTTTCTTCCACCTTTTCAAAACATTCTGTTAATTGGATTCAAGGAATGACTTTCTCTTCACACTAACACGTGGCATTATCACCCCATATAATTCAATACAAGGCACTAACACGGAAACAATACCTGGATTATACTCCCAGTCTCATATGCACTTTATGAATGGCACTGTCATCCCCACGTGCTTGCTATCCAAGCATGCTGCCTCTGAACATAGGGTGTATTTATTTATAATATGCTTGCAAGCCTTCTTTAATCTTTGAATATCTTTTTTCAGTGTTGGTGTGTTCAAGAACGGACGAGTGGAGATAATCGCCAATGACCAAGGTAACCGCATCACTCCATCTTACGTGGCATTCACTGCTGAAGGGGAGAGATTGATTGGAGACGCTGCCAAGAACCAACTTACTACAAATCCAGAGAACACCATCTTTGATGCGAAAAGACTTATTGGCCGAGAATGGAGTGACAAGTCTGTTCAGCATGACATTCAGTACTTCCCTTTCAAGGTTTTAAAGAAAAATGACAAGCCTCACATCCAAGTGACCACCGCTCAGGGTGAGAAGGTGTTTGCTGCTGAAGAGATCTCTGCCATGGTTCTGGGGAAAATGAAAGAAGTTGCAGAAGCCTATCTTGGCACAACTGTAACCCATGCAGTTGTTACTGTCCCTGCCTACTTCAATGATGCCCAGCGTCAGGCCACCAAGGATGCTGGTGTCATTGCAGGACTTACTGTAATGAGGATTATTAATGAACCAACTGCAGCTGCTATTGCTTATGGCATTGACAAAAAGGATGATGAGAAGAACATCTTGGTGTTTGATCTTGGTGGTGGTACTTTTGATGTATCTGTGCTTACCATCGATTCTGGAGTGTTTGAGGTTCTGGCTACAAATGGAGATACTCATCTTGGTGGTGAAGACTTTGATCAGAGAGTCATGGATCACTTCATCAAGCAATACAAGACAAAAAAGGGTAAGGACATCAGAAAGGACAACCGTGCTGTACAGAAACTTCGTCGTGAGGTAGAAAAGGCAAAGAGGTCACTGTCTGCCAATCACCAGGTTAAGATTGAGATCGATTCATTCTTTGAGGGTGAAGACTTTTCAGAGACACTGACGAGGGCAAGGTTCGAAGAGCTCAACATGGACTTGTTCAAGTCAACCATGACGCCAGTTCAGAAAGTTCTTGAGGACTCAGACTTGCAGAAAAAAGAAATTGACGAAGTTGTCCTTGTTGGAGGCTCAACCAGAATCCCCAAGATTCAGCAGCTGTTGAAGGAATTTTTCACTGGCAAGGAACCATCACGAGGCATTAACCCTGATGAGGCTGTGGCCTATGGTGCTGCTGTTCATGCTGGTGTGTTGTCAGGTGCAGATGACACAAATGACTTGGTTCTTCTTGATGTCAATCCACTGACCCTTGGTATAGAGACAGTTGGAGGAGTAATGACAAAGCTGATCCCTCGCAACAATGTCATCCCTACAAAGAAGAGTCAGATTTTTTCAACTGCTTCTGACAACCAGCCTGCTGTCACAGTCCGAGTTTTAGAAGGAGAAAGGCCAATGACAAAGGACAACCACGTTCTTGGCAAGTTTGACCTGACTGGCATCCCCCCTGCTCCAAGAGGTGTACCCCAGATTGAAGTAACATTTGATATTGATGCCAACGGTATCCTAAGAGTGTCTGCTGAGGACAAGGGAAATGGCAACAAGGAACATATTGTAATCACTAATGATCAGAACCGCCTTACACCTCAGGACATTGACCGCATGATCAACGATGCCGAAAGGTTTGCTGATGACGATAAAAAAATGAAGGAACGGGTGGAAGCTAGAAATGAACTAGAGTCTAATGCTTACAGTTTGAAGAACCAAATCAACGACAAGGAAATGCTTGGGGCTAAGTTGAGTGATGAAGACAAAGAAATGATTGAAAAAGCAATTGCTGAGACGGTCGAATGGCTGGAAGACAATGATGATGCTAAAGTAGAGGAATACAAGACTCAGAAGAAGACATTAGAGGAAGTTGTTCATCCCATCATTAGTAAAGTTTACAAAGGTGCTGATGGTCCTCCTCCCAGTGCAGATGAGGAACAGATGAAGGATGAGTTGTAATTATGATAGGGTTGAAAGAAATAACTTATTGCAGGATACGGTTGCAAGAAGGCTCCATTTATTTAAATTGCATCTCATTATATCAGTGTTATTCCCTCATTTTTTTCACGAGAGCCAAAAGTTCAGAACATATTCAGCCTGAGTGAGAGCCGCACAAGCCAGAAACCACATGGATAAGCAGTTGTGTTGAATAATTATGAAAAATAAAGAATTGCCAGGGCCACTAGGCCTATTCCCATTAGCAATTTTATTAAATGATATATCTGATACGGCATAGTGATGTAATTTATTTATATCTAATACTTTGGACTTTTTCTCTGATCACTGATGATTATTTTCTCTCTCTCTCTCAGAGGTCATTGCGAGCCGTACAATGAAGACCTCTGCATTATATCAATATCCTTATTTATTTTATAGTAGCATATGTAAGTTCGTTTCAAGTGAACAATATATTTGTTTATAATAAACTGAATATTATCAAGTTTGTTTCCATTATCATGCAAGTACCAACCATAAACTGGTCTAAAAATATAAAATTAAATATTGCAAAATACAGTTAAATGAAGAATTGTGATTACATTTTAACTGTATTTGTGGCCAATGTAAAATTTCAGTACAGTTTCCGTCATAAATACATATCAATACACATTCTAACATGCAATATACTATAATACAGAAATATTGTTCTTGTACACAATAAACACAAAGGTAAACAAAAAGTAAAATGAATATTGTATGAAAACAGCCGTAAGCTATTGAACCCTCTCATCAAAGGGTAAATCCCATAGAGAAAGTACATATGGAAATATCAGTGACCTGGATTATGACCAAAAAGGAACAAATAATTTTAGTATACATGAGCACCAATAAATTATAACATCTTATTTAAAAATGCTTCACTCATATCATTTAGGGAAACACGAGAGATAAAAATATACATATAATCTCCATAATAGTTTCTCGATGAACGTGGGAGTGGGCCTTGGTCCAGTGTTGCCATATATGGGGAATTCTCTTTAGACATGGGAATTAGAGGTAGCAATGGGGAAATTATATCAAGAATGTTTGAGGGGGTGTGGGATTAGGGGACAGGCTGGGGGGGGGGGGGTTGAAGGGACAGGCTTGGCGGAGGGGGGAAGGGGTAGAAAGCCTGCCCCCTATTCCCGCACCCCCTTAATTAATCGCCCCAAGCTTGTCCTCTTATTCCAACACCCCTGAAAATACAGGGAATTTCTGAGGTAAAAAGGGAAATTCTACTACTATTGAAGTTAGGGAAATTTCACCAACAAGCAAGGAAGACCAGCAGCTGACAACACTGCCTTGCTCTGTCTGTGTGTGTGTCTGTATGTATGTGTTACTGGGAGTGTTGTGTTGTGTCTGTGTGTGTGTCATGTCAGTCAGTGGATGTGTCAAATAACATTAAGGGGAGAAGAGTTTGTTATTGTTAAATCTACTACTATCACTACTACTACTACTACCACCACTACCACTACTACTACCACCACTACCACTACTACCAGGCACTCCAATGTACCCAAAAAGAACTAGTTAGGAGGAGGAGGAGGATATAAGATGGAGTTGTTACAAACGGATAAATATTATATATTTAATAGAGGTCAGGATTCATTATGGTGTGACAGGAAAAGTGGACAATTTGAAGGAAAAACGTGTAAGTATTATTATGAATTATTAACTAGTCAAGAACGTTTATTCATGGTGTATACGATGGTTGGTGTTGGTGCTGGTACGATGGCTCTGGGTTGTTTGTCCATAGAGCCATCGTACCGGTACCAACACCATCGTATACACCATGAATTTTCTTGCATACGTACTGTAACTTACTATATTCAAGAACATCCATGGTGTATAC
Source organism: Petrolisthes manimaculis (assembly GCA_034508575.1). Classification (NCBI taxonomy): domain Eukaryota; kingdom Metazoa; phylum Arthropoda; class Malacostraca; order Decapoda; family Porcellanidae; genus Petrolisthes; species Petrolisthes manimaculis. The sequence goes on from JAWZYT010000261.1 coordinate 101,779, forward strand.
GATGGATGGTGTTGGTACCAGTATGATGGCTCTAGGGACAAACATCCTAGAGCCATCGTACCGGTACTACACCATCGTAAATACCACGAATGTTCTTGCATACGGACCATAAAAATTAATTTTGTTGTTATTGTTGTTGTTATTATTGTTGAGTAATTATTATGGAATGAATGAGTGAAGATGTGGAATATTTTTACAAGTTGCCACAACTCCATTTCAAAAATTTTACTATTACCAGTGTTTATATTTCACTATTACAAACCACTTTTCTATATACCATTTCTTCTGCAAATGCTGCATAACAATAGTTACCTCTTATAGTTAGGTCCCAGAAGTGTGTCCCAGTCCAGATTAGGTTAGGTTAGATCAGGTGAGGTCTGACTAATTTCTACTGTATATTTTTTCCTGCTTAGGACCCGGTAGTCTGCCCAGGTTAGGTCCCGGTAGTCTGCCCAGGTTAGGTCCCGGTAGTCTGCCCTGGTAAGGTCCCGGTAGTCTGCCCTGGTAAGGTCCCGGTAGTCACTCTAAATCCTTCTAGGAAATAAAAAGATTTCCAGTGAAATCCTGTTGTGGCAACTTGTAAAAATTTACCCGGTTACTTTACCACGTGAAGAGCAACATGCTGAGAAAAACCCACTTTTTTTTAGACAGAAAGTACAGTAGACACACCTTGTCCCTCCCTCCCCCCTCTGTTCCCTGGTCCTGTCAGTTACCGTACTTATTTCTTTTCATGTTTCATTCTACTCTGTACTGGTGAAGAGGGAGGCAGAGGCCGCCAAAATGTCTAAAGAAAGTGGGTTTTTTTCAGTATAGTTACCGGTAGTTTGCCCAGGTTAGGTCCCGGTAGTCTGCTGTGGTCTAGGTTGGGTCAGGTCAGGTAAGGTCAGGCTAATTGGAAAAAATTCTGAAAAAAAGGCCATAGAAGAAAATTGTCTTAGAATGGTATTGATTAGTGAGTATAGAAGGTTAGACGATATGGCACCTTACTTACCCCTTTGAGACTTTTTAATAACTCACAATGAAGACATTAGTTACCGGTATGTAGAGGATAGTTCTTGATTGTAGCCTAATGTAACTCTACATATTTTTCTCCTCTGTCACTCCTTACCTTATTCTTCCAGTGTACAGTATGATAATCCTTGGTTGTACTGTAACTATATATTTCTTCTCTCTCACTCCTAACCTTATTCTTCCAGTGTACAGTATGATAATCCTTGGTTGTACTGTAACTATATATTTCTTCTCTCTCACTCCTAACCTTATTCTTCCAGTGTACTGTATGGTAATCAATGGTTTTACTGTAACTCTATATATTTCTCCTCCTCTCTCACTCTTAACCTTATTCTTCCAGCTCACGTGAACACTTTGTGGAGGTATGTCAGTTTTAGACTTCATAGATGCTTGGCGGCATTATTAATTAATGGCCATGGTCTTCTCTTATAGCAATAACAATACATGTCAGGGTAATGAGGCAGAATGTTGGTGGTGTTTGCAGGTTCACTCACTCACTCACTCACTTCGCTCACACAGCAGATTATGTACAGCGATCAGAGGTCCCATTATACAAAAGTTTGCCAGTTACTATTGTGGAGTGCAATGAGTTTCAATTTTCTATACAGTAGTGTGGCTGCAAATGCATGAATCAATATAGGCCTAATTGTTTATGGGAAGTGCATGTTGAGGATGACCTTTAATTATTTTTGTGCATTATTTTAAAGTAGCTGAGGATAGATTTTGACATTTAGACTGATCAAAGGAGGCCAGTGCAATAGCTCTATAATACTCCCACTTTTGGTACATTGGAGCACCTTGATTCCTCCAAAGTATATATAATAATATTATATACTGTACTGTACCAGGAAATAGTACCAGATGAAAAAAAAAATAATAACGGTGTCCTGTTACTTGGAATACAGTACAGTACAGTAACTTGGAGGAATTAATTGTTCCATGTTTTCCAACACTGTACATACTATCCCTTTGTTAAGAGGATGTGTTGCAGTCGACACTTGGTGGTCAGCGAGTTCCAAATACATAGCCTCCTGGAATGTTGTTTTGGTGATGAGTGTGTGTGTGTTTTTGTCGTTTCAGGCTGGGACCTCGCCGCAGCTGAAAATCCAACATGTCTGGGCATCATACACCTCCTCTTGGGGAAGCTGCAGATTCATCCCGGTAAGTCACTTTGTTCACCTTCTCAACGGGTGATTTTTTAGAGGGTAAATTGGTTGGCTAACTCATTCCTCCAAACTGTGCCAAGTAACATTTAAGTCATCTGTTTCCAGTTCACTATCTAGACTGTAGTCTGTAGTCTGGTAGTTCATAGTTCATAGTTGTCAGTAATTTATGTTGTACATTTATGTTTGTATTTTGTTGCTGAGGCCATAACAACAGTGACCCATTTCAGACCTGCCCCCAAGACTGTTACTGGTGACAGGTGCACGGCAGGTGGGTGTGTTAGGGGGAGGAGGACAGACTGTGTACTGCATTACCCGGGTCACCTTCCTACCTTTGACTGCCACGCCCCCTGACTCAGAGCTTAACCTTCAGCCATGCCAGAAGCACATCAATCATCCAGCTGGGTGAGTGTGTCTTCCCGGTGGATGCAGACACACGAATAAAAACTATTAGTGCAATTCTCATGTGAAACATTCTGACACCTCTGTTGATTCATGCCAATATATACCGGTAGCTTGTTTATTCCCTGGCCAACATGAGCCGTGTTGATCATTTAAAGAACCATCAGTCCCTTACTGCTTGACAAAATTATTTATCGTGCGTTCAAAGACATTCTCCTCACTGTCCAAAAGATGTACAGTAAAAGCCTATCGGCAGTCCACCAGTTATTCACCCACATTCTTAACCATTATAAATTTGAACATTATTCTAACCTCCTGACACCAGTAAAAAGAAAGTGATGAGAACAAAGAAAATGTCAGTTAAAGGCAGAGAAATAAATAAATGAAGAGAAATGAAAAAGAGATGCAGTATTTTAGATTTATGGAAAACAAGTTGAGTAGATGGAGACATGAGGAAGTAGATAGACTGAGAGTGAAATGAGAAAGATAGTGAAGCAAGAGGATGTAAAGGGATGAGTCAGAGTGTGACAGGAAAAGGTCACAGAATATCACCGGAAGACAAACGTGTAAATCTTTAAGTGTTGTCAAGTAGGTTTTCCCAGTTGATAATGTCACTGCATAATTATAGTCGCTGTATACTCATGATGTTTATTACCACCACTAGAGGTCACTGTAATTATTAGTTCTGTGTTGCAATATAGCATGTGTTTCGTTTTTTATCAACCATTCATGACTGAGGAGCATTAGCCCGTCTAGAGTTCCACGAGAGCCATTTTCTTACATGCTTTTAGAATGCAAATAAGTATATACTGTATACTGTATATATCTCTTCATATTACACTTACTCTCTTATTGCAGACCATCAAATGTTTTCCCAGGCTCCTGTTATTAATTTCCATACAGACTATGTGATATAAGAGGCCTGAGTTAAAATGTCAAGTGTTTAATAGGTTTGAATAACATCCCGGGTTACTGTACGGCCTTTGGTGTTGGTTGTAACATATATGAATTTTGTGTCTGAGTAATTTTTAGTACTATTTTATGTGTACTATAATTTTTAATGTGTTTTGAGTGTTGTTATGGTATTTATCTTGTGTTGTGTGGGGCCCATAGACAAACCATAATTACTGTGCCTTACTAACCAGTTAAATGCTTACTTACTCAACACATAGATCTGTGAAATACCAGACCAGTGTATCAGCAGACCTTAAACTAACCTCCCTTCCCCTCTCCCTCTCTCTAACCTCTCTCTCTCTCTTCTATTGCCATTTTTCCTCTCTGTTCTACCAATCTTTCCCACCATCCCTCTGCCACTTGTCTCCCGTCTACCCTCTCCGCTTCCCTGTTTTCTATCTACTCAATCCCTGTCCTGTATCCACCATTCCTTCTCTGCTTCCTATCCTCCTTCCGGTCTCTCTTTCACCCTCCCTTCTTTGCATCTTGTTTCTTCTCTGCTTCCTATCCCCCTTCCTGTTTCTCGTTCACCCTCCCTTCTTTGCATCTTGTTTCTTCTCTGCTTCCTATCCCCCTTCCTGTCTCTCATTCACCTTCCCTTCTCTGAGTCCTATCCGCCTTCCTGTCTCCTATTCACAGTTCGGCAGGAGACAAAAAAATGGGTCTGCCTTTCTCAGATCTGCAACAAAAGATGGCAATGTCCAAGACCTTCGGGACACTACGCAGCGTCACCTCCACCATCAAGACCGCCACTGTCAATGCAGCCGCCACAGCAGCCGGACAGGTGAGTAGGTGGGTGGGTCGGCCTCGCTTGATATCGTTCGGTTGTTATTGACGTGGATATTGAGGTGTTGTTTGTTTGTAGAAGGATGATCTCTATTGATGATTAGTCACTTATGCATTCTGAAGTCAAAACAGCATCAATAAACTGGACAGGAATTTGTTTTGTTTCATTTTGTTACTACATTCACACAGCAATAATAGTATTCAGAGGGGCACCAAGTACTGTACTGTGATCTTTACTTCCCTTGTCCACTCTCTGCTCAGTGTGTCCCTCTCTCTTCCTCCATTGTCTATACTATATATAACTGGTTACAACATTGTCAGGGCAACAAGGTGCGTAGAGATGCGAGGGACCGAGACCGAGAACGCTATGAGAGGCGGGTCCTTGATGAGCTCTCCAAGATGTTCAATGACTCGGACTCCTTCTACTACTCCGCCGAGGCCGACCTGACGTCCTCCCTCCAGCGGCAGAGCAGTGATGAGTACGACGTGGGACTTCCCCTCTGGCGCAGAGCTGATGATAATTATTTCTGGAACCGACACATGATGGAAGACCTCATTAACAAACAGGTGAGACAGAAAGAGACGGCAAAAAAAATAAATTAGGGTACAATGAATAGGAAGGAAGAGTAAGAGAAACAAGTACATAGTGAGGGACACAGGGATAACATAACAGGGATTGCTAGAAATAAAACCAGAACATTTAATATAACAACAATTGTTGAAACTGGTGCGGTAATGAACATGAGACGATGACCTTGTGAATCTGGTATTGGAATGTATGAAAATAACCTTGGTATGGTAACCTATGTGTGTGTGACTGTTGAAACCTTTTGAATCTGGTACAATGTAGAGTGTGTGAATGTTGAAACCTTTTGAATCTGGTACAATGTAGAGTGTGTGAATGTTGAAACCTTTTGAATCTGGTACAATGTAGAGTGTGTGAATGTTGAAACCTTTTGAATCTGGTACAATGTGGAGTGTGTGAATGTTGAAACCTTTTGAATCTGGTACAATGTGGAGTGTGTGAATGTTGAAACCTTTTAAATCTGGTACAGTCGTGAGCTGATGGAACGGACACACTTGAAAAGAGCCCCACATCAAGCATTAGGCAGCTCACACCACTACACATCTTACCTTATGCTCAGTGCGGGGCCCATTTCAAGTGTGTCTGTTCAATTAACTCGCGACTGTACAATGTGGAGTGTGTGACTGTAATCCCTCTATGTGTGACCTACAGAATGCCAAGCTTGATGTGTGGATTGTACCGGTGATCCAGGGGTTTGTACAGACTGAGAGTGTACCCCTGGGTAGTGTCTCCACACCCTCCACTACCACAGCCCCACTCATCTCCCCAGACCAGCCCACAGCAACACAGGTGGGTAATGCAGACAGGGACTTGATTGTATTATCGTTGTTTAATTTTAAAGGAATCAATCTACATTTGTGGATATTGATACTAATCTGCCAGGGTTGATGAAATATACACGTTAAAATGTAAACAAACACACCAGTTAATTTCCAAGATATCTCGATTGATATCTTTGGTTCACGACTGCACATATCCAACTCATTACTAAACTCTAAGGTGATCAGTGTTCAAAAAAAAAAAAAAAACTGGAGTGATATAGTTTCCTATCCCATACTCAACAACCTCCAACACTCCCTACAGACACAGCAACAACAACAACAACAACAGCAGCAGCATCAGGATGGTAGTGATTCGTATTCCCTGACCGTCATCTCTCGGCGGAGTCGTCACCGCGCCGGGACTCGGTACAAACGCCGCGGTGTGGACGAGGAAGGGTGGGTCGCCAACTATGTGGAGACAGAGCAGGTCGTGGCATACTCACATCACCGCGTCGCTTTCGTGCAGGTGTGTGTGTGTGTGTCTGTGTGTGCGCATGCCTGTGTGTTCGTGTTAACCTCTTTGTATTTATCCATTTGTTGTATGTACAGTATCTTATAATGGCCCAGGACCCAATAAGGTGTTGCCAAATTATAATTCCTCTTTATGTACAGGTTCGAGGGTCAGTGCCGGTGTACTGGAGTCAACCGGGCTACAAGTATCGTCCTCCTCCCAGGCTAGACAAAGGTGGGTTCACTTTATCACACTACAGTATCATGTCAAACTTGCTACACTTGTATCATTTAAGAAAAGAAAAAATCAAATAAATTTAGCAACACTTTTAAAATCAGAACTCATGACAGTATCACATTTATTATTGTATATTGCATTGTGAACAAAGAGAGCAATAACATGCATCACTACAGGATATTCAATATATATAATTAAACAAACTTAGCAACACTCTTTGAATCAGAACTCACTACAGTATTTGTGAATATTTTTGTATATTGCATCGTGACTGACAGATGAGGCAGAGACGGCTGTAGCATTCGAGCATCACTTTGAGCGCGAGGTGAAGAGGTTCAACCACATCCACTGTGTGAGTCTGGTGGAACAAACGGGTAAGGAACGGGTCATTGCCGATGCCTTCATGAACAACATCCTCTGTCTCAATTCACCAGACCTCACCTTTATCACATTTGATTTCCACGAGTATTGGTAAGTGATGGTCATCGTTTTCTGTATGTTTAGTTAAATGAATTATAGTGGCGAATACAAATGAAATTTACTCCCGTAGTATTTCATTTCCATGAGTATTGGTGAGTAAATTTTTGTATGTTTGGTTAAATGAGTTATAGTGACAAATGCAGACTAGATTTACTCTCGTATATTATTGATTTTGTACGGTACAATCACGGTCTAAAGTTTTGTCACCTCTTGAGTGTTTGAGAATATGAGTATGATGTGTGTGTGTACTGGATGTGTATAACTCTGATAACATTATATAACTCCACCTCATCAGCCGTGGTATGAGGTATGAGAACGTGTCAGTGTTGGTGGAGGGACTGGAGGAAATAATGGGCAAGATGCTGTACTGTTGGGTTGACCGAGAGGGAACCATCTGCCGTCAGCGAGGGGTCTTCCGTATCAACTGCATAGACTGTCTTGACCGCACCAATGTAGTTCAGGTAAAGAGTTGAGAGGGCAGACAACACAATTTCCTCATTTGTATATTCCTGTGTTGAGGTGCTTGTATGAATCCTGGCATAGTTTGGAGGAATCAGTTACCTTCCAGTGTCAGATTAGGACTGATTGTATTGCATTATCTGACCTAAATTTGCCTTCTTTATCCTATACAGTAGTACTTTTTACTGTATTAACTTATGGTATCTAACCCAAGCCTCACGTCATCTTTTCATGTGGGTTTCAGACTGCCATCGCCAAGTATGTTTTGGAGAGTCAGTTTGTGAAGCTGGGTATGATCCCTCCTGAACACCCACTGCCTACTGCCTGTCGCTCCGTTCTACAGGTCATGTGGGCCAACAATGGTGACACCATCAGTAAACAGTATGCTGGCACCTCTGCCCTCAAGGTACCTGCCACAGTTTTATTTATTTATTTATTGTTTTTATTATTTTATGTGTGGAAAGTGAAGACATGAAGCCCATTTAATGTTATCACCTGTGAAATATATAAAAAAGGTGAGAGTTATAGTAATGTTACGTTTCATTCACCATTTTTTATTTTATTTTTATTTTTCTATATTTTTCAAGGGAGACTTCACGAGGACGGGTGAACGAAGGTTTGCTGGCATGATGAAAGATGGAATGAACTCGGCTAACAGGTAAACCTTGGGGCTGTTGCCCCTCATAAATATTTCTCCTTTTAGATATAAGGGTGTTGGTGTAATGAATGAATGTATGGGAAAGTTATTTTTGGGGAGAATTCAGTGTTGGTTCAGTCCTCACTAAAGGGTATCTAGATATTATTGTCATTTGGCATTATGGCATTTGAATGGAGACCGGAGCATAATAATAATAATAATGATGACAGGTCCCATGGCTCATAATTATTGTGCATGTAGGTGTGAAGTAAATTTGTTGTTGTCAAATGTACATTTACACACACTTCCCTGAAAACTTCTGAAGACATCTGCTTTTCCTTTACTATAAGATTCAGCCATAATAACAAGGAGGTTACTCCGGGTGCAATTTTTCATTATATTTGAGAGTCATTAAGTGTTATGTGACTCATTTGAAGTATATAATGTACAGTACTGTACTATTTATTCCTTTAATTCATTTGCTTCATGTTTGTGTAGCTGTTTACAGTAATACAATATTTTGAACCTAGTGGCCTGCAAACAACAAGTACTGTAATCTTATAGTAAATACATGTCAAGATAACTCAAAACAATATGTGGTCAGGGAGTAATTGTTTGTGCTTTTATATTTATCCCAATATTACAAACGGGAGGATTTCATTCTTATATGTAAACAACTTAAAGGGGCTTGCCTTGCTGTTGGAAAAGTGAAGGTTACTAGTTCCATTAATGTACTCCTTAAAACATATTACAACACTATACATTGTTCAAGTCTTTTGTTTCCTGGCTTAGTTTGGAGGAATCATTAACTTTAAATTTGCAGACTGCATGTCAGGCCACTTAACTGCAATGGGTGTTGAATTATTTTTGTTTAGAATTGTGTAGAGCATTTCTGTTACACAAAATTATCAGCTGTTGATGTGTCTTTTACATATAGGAGAAATTCTGCTCATGTTTATTCAGAACTACTGACATTTCTGTAATACAGTACATAGGGAAGATTGTGTTGAAAATGGAGCAGGAAAGTATCTATTTGTTTAGAACTGTTGACATTTCTATTACAGATACTATAGGAATCACTTTGTTGACACGTACCGGCAAGTAGCCATTGACGTAATGTTGGGCAGAGAACTGTCCAGTCAGCAGTGGGAGGAAATACGATATGTTGAGACTTTGCTCAATGTGGCCAGTGCCTTAATGCCAATGGGGCCGCCGTCATACATGGCCGAGATAGCACCGGGGGGGGAGCGGTACCTTGCAACCGCACTCTATTCCCTCTCCAGGTCAGGTCCCCAGCCAGTGCCAAGGGTCAGGTTGCATCGTGCCCCACATACACAAAATTCACACTAATATAATTATTATCTGCCTGATTTTATTAATATCTTTTGTTTGTTGTGTTTTTTCATATTGGATTAATCTCTCTTCCTCCTGTTTCCTCCCAGTATATTTAGAACTTGGAAAGAGAGAAAAGCACTGGAAGTCATGTTTATAAGTTTATTTTGGTACTGTTTTGTCACTGAGAAAAGTTTTTGTATCTCTAGTCAATTCCTCCTTTTGTAATCACTGATAAGTGCACCATAAACCCTATTTCCTCAGTACAGCCAACCCCAATATATTAAAAGGTTAAGTGGACAGTCAGAAAACAATGTACAGTATCTGCACACTTTAGTGATAACCAAGGCAGCCTCAGCCAACCAATGCAATAGAATATAACATAGGCAGTTGTAACTATATTATATTTTTAATGAATGTTATTTGTATGGCATATTGTGTTATAGTTTATGAATGGAGTGATCATGGTATCAGAATCTGTGAATGTCTATATGTTGTGTGTTTTCACTTTTACCTATGAATGGAGTTGCCAGAAACAAGCTTAGCCTTCAGTCAATTTATCCAAGATGCTGTCAACAAAATGAAGTGACTGATTCCTCCAAATGTTTTTCCTGAACAGCACCACATGTCATGAGAGAGTCAGTTTCACTGTGCTGTACAATTTAATTTAGAGGAATCATCAAGTTTAAGTCTGCTAACAACATAAAGTATACATGGTGTGCAGATACTGATAATTGTCCAGACTATATATATTCACTTCCTGGAGAGGTTACCAAATACTTGTTAGAGCAGCTGAGGCATTTGTATATATTTGGGCTTTATATCATGCAGCTAAATTCATAGGCCAAGTGATAACTGTGTGTGTGTTTCCCAGACTCAAACTTTCCACTCGCTCTTTATCACACCTGCTGCTGCTGTGGTTTGTGTCTCGGCAGCCAACTCGTATTCAGTCTCAGCTTTAACCATCTCACTTGATAATGTGTGTGTGTGTGTGATTTCATTCTCCATGAGTATGGTACACAGACTGGATAGTATTTTTTTTGCAATTTTGGAGCCGTGTGCTTGATGGAAATATTGCCGTAAAAGTTGAAGTTTTAGGTAGATTGTACTGTGCATATATATTTATTATTACTCTCAATTGGTGGAAAGACTTAGGTACCTACTTTACTAGGTAATTTTTCTCGTCTTTCTTTAGCACAAAGTAAACCCAACATCAGAAAATTTTGAGATGCGAGAAAAGAGAGTTACTGTACTGTACAATAAGAGTATGAAGAAGGTAAAAAGAAAAGGGACAATTTTTTTTGTCAGTGAATTGGGGATATAAATATCTGAAACCTGTGGCAGGAAATAGACCACCTTTGTTATACAACTTTATATATGTATGTTGTTGTTTAGAGAAATGTGTTGCCTCCAATCAGCTGATAACATGATACCTCGCTTAATGCAATACTCATGTGGTCAAATTTGGGCCTGCTGAATCCACCAAACTATGTTAAGAAATAGGCTGTCTCCATAGATAAGTAGGAGGATCTTTCTTTATTGCATAGTATGGAGCAATCAGTAGCCCTCCAATTCAATTACAAAAGAATACTGTATCCCTTTAAGAGGTAAGGATTCCCATTTTTGCCCCCCAAAAGTTGTGTAGCTATGGATATGTTTGGTGAGGGAATGTGAGAGTATATTTCTAGTTGACTGTAGTGAGCACCATATTCTATTGTCACCTCACCTATGCAGATGTTGGTTCGGTTCAGTGTGGTACAGACACAAGCCATAGTTTCCCTAACACTACAGATGAATAAGTGGAGATAAAAGTAAGCTGTCCTTCCTGTCCAATGGATTAATGTGTTGTTTGCACTTTGGTCTCTATATAGTCAGTTCCTTTTGACTTTTCAGTTGTGCCTCCTTTCCTTCTTTATTATTAATTTTTGCTGTCCCTCCTTCTCTGTCTCCATTAAAGATTTTGACGCCCCTTCAATCCTGTCCGTAGTCTGTTCTTTGTGACTTTTCATCTGTCCCTCCTCTCCTTGTGTTTGCTATCCCTCCTTTCTATTTCTTCTGTTCCTGTTTCAGTTTAGATATCCTTGCTCCAGTCTTATTAGGGCCAGAGCTACATTACATTACATTTGCTGTAAAACCCAAGAATTTTAATGAGGGAGATGTTACATTTTTGCCAGGTTAAAAAAAAGTCAACAAACAACACACTAAGGCAATGTACAATAAGGACAACTCATTTTACTGTACTTGTACTTGTCCATCTTGTGTGTAAAGAAGCTACAGGTAATGAATGTACTGGTACTGCTGACAAGTTGTGCTCTCTGCTCACCTGCACTTTTCTTCATCAATTTAGTGAATGAAAAATTACAATTTATACAATTTCCTTATCTTGTTTTATAAAATTAATTAACAGTTAGTTGTCTGTATATATTATATATATTCCTATCAGTCTTAATATGTATGTAAACAGTATAGTACTGTACAGTATACAGTAGTATTATGATGTATCGTATACAGTAAACCTATATCCATCCTCTCTTCTCTTCGTTCTCTGACACAGTATATGTTATTGATGCAATTCTTTTTCAAAGCCTTTTTATGTACAGTTTAATTATTGAGTCTGAATGCGTTGAAGGTTTGTAGTTTTAACTTGGTAAATAAATTTATCAAGATATTTTTGAACAGTTATTATAGCTTTACATTTTGTTTAATTGTACAATATCTTATACAGTATAAAGAAGCAGCTTTGTAACTACTTTAGTATTTGTATGTATCATCATTATAATTTAATTCTTTGGTTGCCGTAATAGATGTACTGTACTGTATATTGTAAGGGCTTAACTTCTTTTCTGTGTAGAATTCTTAATATAATATGTGTATTGTGATAAACAATATTAATGACTAACAGATTTAACACATGTGCACTGTACTTCCTCTTCTCTAAAAAAAGTTCATTGTTATAAGTGGAATTTCACCTAAAATTACTTTGGCTTAAAATAATAATACTTATGAAGTACACATCATCATCATGTTGGTGGAACCGCAAGTTTTGAAATGACTAATGACGTGTGTTGTTATTACATATACAGTAAAATAACTCACACATAAACTTACACCCAAGGCATCCATAGGAGGTAGCTGGACTTACAGGATCTTACTCTTATGTCCTGTTGTTTGTGTTGAGTTGATGTGGATGCTCAATAATTTGTGTGTGCCACAACACTTTTTTTATTAACCTAATAATAATGTACCAAATGTCTTTACAAAGTGTGCCATAGGGTAACATTAAGTGATATGCTGGCAGATTGGAAACTACTGATGTCTCCAAACATTTCCTTCAAATACTGTACTGTATGTACCTCTACAATACCAATACTGTAGTAAAATAATGCCCCTCTCCTCCTCCACTAGGTACTACATGAACCGCTTCAAAGATGCTTACCGCCAAGCCACCATCGACCACTTGTTAGGTAAGTTCTGTGTTGGATAGTTTTATACTATTTTACAACGGGTGCAAAAAGCTTGTTCTGAAAGTACAGTATTGGGTATACACAGTCTTCTCTCTTGTAATTTTGAAATGTATAATTATAACCCAACCCAGTCAAGCCAAGCTAAGCCCAGCCCATTCCAACCCAACTCAACCCATCCCATTGTATGCTATCCCAACCTAGCCAAACTCAACCTAATCCAACACAACACAACACATTTTAACCTATCCCATCCCATCCCATGTCATACTAATACATATTAACCCATCCCAATCCATCATTTGCGTTGTTGTGTTTCAGGCAACCCGGTGACAGAGGATCTCATGAACCTGGAGGCAAGCGGTGGTGGCGGGGAGGAGGAAGAGTCGTCCATGACCCCAGAGCACGTCAAGCACGTTATCGACGACTGCAAAAAACTCCTCGTGCCCGACGCCGAGACCATACTGGGCGCCTGGGGACTCATGGATACCGACCCTTCGTACGTGTTAAAGCTTTCTCTTTGTTATTTTCCTATATATTTTGTTTTACCTTTTATTTTATTTTTTACATAGTACAGTAATCCCTTGTTTTGCACTGTTGTTTTGAGTGTGTATTGCACTGTTTGTAATGAATCTGTATACAGTAAAGTACTCCCCCTTTATCCATTTACCACCTACCCCTTTCCTCTTTCCCATGACCAATGTTTTTATTTGTCGTCCTCAGAACCGGAGACCCGGACCAAACCGACATGGACATAATCTTGGTGCTCACCCGGGACTCATACTATGTGGCTCAGTGAGTATACTGTACTATACTACCACTACAATATGGGAGTATAATTGTTGGTGATAAATTTGGAGCAACTACTGATTCCTACAAACTATTCCAAGCAACAGGATGCCATTATAAATATAAATTGATTCTGTTTCCTGACATACATGTATATATTTTGAAGGAATCAAGGCTCCCCAATGTACCAAATATATACTATCCCCTTAATACCGGTGTGTGGTTGTCATCGTGTCTTGTTTCTCCAAACTTTTTGATGTACCAAAACCACTGGAGTTCCAACTGATTTTTGTAGTAAGGAATTATACTATATTATGTTGGGGCTGCTCGGCCAGACAGCTTGAGGAACTTCAACAACTATATTATGTATCCCATATTGTGTAGTTTGATGAGTACAGATGCATTCAGAGTGTAAGAGTACAGTATAATACAGTATTTCTCTGCCACAGATATGATGAAGAACTGGACCAAATCCTACACTATGAAAGAGTCTCACTCATTGACCTGGAGAAGATTGAAATGGGACCTTATACATGGTTGGTATAACTTTTGTTTGTCTTGTTAATCCAATCCATCCATAGTGTTAGATTAATGAAAACATTAAGAGAGACATAGCACAGTGCACCTTCACTGGTAAAGTACAAATGTGGCTCAAGGACTCAGTTTGTTCAGGTATATTTTCATTGCCTCATCTTTTATTTTTAATGTTCCCAGCCTAACAAGGACTTGTGTTTAGTAGACTGTAGCCACATTGTCCATTCTCTATCTCTGTGTCTGCATAGGTGCGGTCAATAATATACATCCACATTGGAGTGACTCGTTTAAAAGTTTGACAGCTTCTCACTGGTCTTATGCTGAGAAACTTTTCAATAAAAAGATTAAATGCCATCTTATTTCCTGCAAACAGCATATATATGATCATACAGCAAAAATGATGGTGACTGGAAACAAGGCTCGAAAATTAATCCAGTCAGGAAGATGGCCATGTGGATGTTGTGGAAGAGGAGTGGGAACAAACTCAGTGCTGTGTACTGAGTGTAATAAATGGTGTCACCAACGATGCTCGGGTTTGATAATTCTCCGAGGTGTGCGGAACTTTGTATGTCCTAGATGTGTGAGGGAGGGGATGGGTAGTGATGGTGATGGTGATGAAGAGGATGCCGGGTTGATGGTAAATGGAGGCGTGTTAGAGGAAGTGCAACAGTTCTGCTACTTGGGAGATGTGTTGGACTGTGAAGCAGGAGTGGAAAGAGCGGTAAGAGCGAGAGTAGCAACTGCATGGGGAAGATGGCGAGAAATGGCCAGTTTATTGGTGAACCGCAGCATAGGGCTGAAAATCAGAGGAAGGACATACGAAGCCTGTGTGAGACCTGCTCTTATGTATGGAACAGAAACATGGGCATTGACAAACAGACTGATGGAGGTTATACGCAGCTGTGACCGTAGAATGCTGAGATACATGGCAGGAGTAAGGTAGCAAGATGGGAGGTCTAGCAGTGAAGTGGCAGAGATGTGTGGGGTTGAAGACCTTTCTGTTAGGTTGAGGCAGAGAAGACTGAGATGGTTTGGACATGTGAGAAGAGCGGAGGGGTGTGTGTTGAGTGAGGTGAGAGTCGAGGGCCGGCGACCGGTGGGAAGGCCCAAGAAAAAGTGGAAAACGTGTGTAATGGAAGATATGAATTTAATGGGAATAGAAGAACATATGGTACAAGATAGACAGATGTGGAGAACTGTCATCGCCCGTCCAACCCCATCCTAAATGGGAAAATACGGACGTTAAACGAAAATGATGATGACAGTATACAGTTAAATACTGCTTACATAATGTCGTACAGTATACAGTTAATTATTGCTTACGTAATGTTATATAGGTCTGTATACGGTTATAATATGTGGTTATAATAATATTTCTTACCAAGTAAATATGATTACAGCCAGGGGATGTTCAAACAATCTAAGCCACAGCAAAGCATCCGATTCAACTACATGGTGGAAGGTCAGGGTGGATACATACACACCTTCCGATCAATGAACATACGCTTCTTCAACAACATGGCCATCACTATCAAGTCAGACGAAGAAACAGTTGGTATGTACAGTATGTTATGATGGGATACACCTGTTATTTAATTCCCCCAAAGCCTTACCACAAAACATGTCCCCTACTTGTATATACTGAGGTGGTAGTCTGTTTGCTGGCATTGTTTGGAGGAATCATCAGCTGCCAACTTGAACTACACGAGATTATCACATGTTTTGCACTGACTAATGGTGATAACATACTGCTCAGAAGAATAGGGGATAATGAAGGGGATAGTACAGTGTTGGTGGTAAATCTGAGGCAACTAATTATCCTCCAAACTAGTCCAAGCGACAACAACAAGCCTTCCTCAGGAGCTCGGGGCTGCTCGGCCAGACAACAACAACAAGCCACTGTTTATTATACTTGTTAACCTGGTCCTGTTTCAGAGTCGATCAAGGCCATTGGTGAAACGTTTGAGGTGGCTTGCCAGATGATGGGTTGTGATATGCAGCTGGTGACCGGGAAGCTGGAGAAGAAGAGAGGACGAGGAAGGAGGAGTCAACTGGCCAATCTACTCAACCCTCTTACATCACTCACACGCACATCACCAGACACACTCAGGACTGCTGGTGAGGAGGAAGGAAAGGGTCGTAGGAATAAGGAGAGAGGGAGGGAGAGGTGGTAGGAAGAATTAGAAGGGGAGGAAGGGGTGGTAGGAAAAATAAGAGGGGAGGAAGAATGTAAGGGGGAGGGAGAGGTGGTAGGAATAATGAGAAGGTGAGGAGGGGTGCTAAGAAGAATAAGAGGGGAGGAAGGGGTGGTAGGAAGAATAAAAGGGGAGGAAGAATGAAAGTGGGAGGAAGGGATGGTAGGAAAAATGAGAGAGGCAATAGAACTCTTTATTCTGTCATTAAAATGTAGCTCTTTATAAGATGAGCACTATCTTTCAAAACTTGTCAGGAAAGAAGCTGAAAAGAGAACATTAAATAAGATAATAAAGTCAGTAAAGTTGGGCTTTATTACTTCTTGAAAATAGTATTGGTAAAAATATATGAATGATTCCTCAGTACAGTACTGTATATTAAAGATTTCATATTTCTCCACACCCAGGCACTCTTCTAACTTTGCATTGGTCAAACTACTGTATGTAAATTATTGTACAGTATTCCATAATATTTTCCTGTATAAGTACTTCGTATTTCTCCACTCTAACTTTGTATTGATCAAACTATGTAAATTATTCCATACCATTTTATTTATATTTCTCCACTCCCAGGCATTCTAACTGTCACTCACTAAAACTTTGTCACTGCAATACTGACATTTATTCCTCCTTCCTTCCCTCAGGCACCAGAGCGTTCAGTAATGTGACTTCTGGTCTGGCCAAACTCAACCCCATGTCCAGCCTACGCATGAAGAGGCCCGAGTCTGTCTCACCATGTCAGGAAGCCTCCAAGTTTTACCTCCAGGTGGGTAGTGACAAACCTCTGTGTGTGTGTGTGTGTGTGTGTGTGTTGTCATACAGATTACACACCAAGGCTATTACATACTTCTCCTGTGTATGTATTATGTATATACTTGTATTCACCACTTCATATTACACTCACTGTGTCATTGAAGATCACCAAATGTTTACCCAGGCTTGTATTATTCATTATCTATCTCTAATGTATAAAGAATTTACTCTATGTATTAGTTATCTATGAAAAAATATTTGGGTGTCTTTTTACCTGTAAAAAAATTCTCCTTGGTAAAGTTGTGTGTGTATCCTACAGAAACCAACAGTGTGTGTACAGGATGGTAGTGGTGACCTGTTGGTGGGTGTAGGTGGACAAGAGACTCACTTGGCCTCTTGTGGTGTCCTTGCTTCCCATCTAATACCTGCTGGGTCTCCTCATCGATACCCTTCCCCCCCAGTGGCCCGGTGTCACAGTGACTCATCAATCCTACGTAGTTTGGCCCATCATGACCCCATCCATTACCGACGCTCACCAACACCAGAGATTATAGTGAGTGGGGACGGCAAGAAGGAGTCTGGGAGTCACAATGGTCCAGCTGTAACATCAACCTTTGGCAGTCTGTCCCCAACACTGTTGATGCAGCGGGTGAGGAAGATCTCACACTCATCAGATGAGGTGGATGCCAGGGATGAGAGAGAGGAAGGAGGTGTTGTACGAGCCTCTTCTGCAACTGACTTACAACTTCACCTATCCTCCAGTCACTCTGAAGGTCACATTGGAGGAACAGCGCACCAGTCCAGTGGTGGTGATTTGTCCAGTCTTGTGTCCCCTCTCTCTGCCCTCAATAAGGAAGCCATGTTGGCTCCCTTCTCAGTGTTGGCCAGAGGAGTACAGAGTCTGGCTCCAGGGGCTGGTCGCCTTGCCCGGGGAATGCAAAGCATCGGAGCCAATTTGGACCCCAGGCGACTCAGAGCACAACGACAGAAGCAGTTGGACAATGATCCCGTGATGAAGGAGAAGAAGGCCAACTGTCGTACTAAGATCATCCAGTTTTAAGTCACTGGAATATAGGAAGGGTTGATCTGTTACCTCCTTGAATTATATTATATGATGACAGCTGCTCACAGATTCACAGTTTCTGTGTATTATTAGGCTCCATCCACATTATCAGTGGTGTAAGATATTCACTATAACACCTCATGAATTACCATTCACAGTCAATAGCTGTTGATTTGTCCATATTATTGTCAATTTTACATCAATGAGGGAAAGTGCTTCAAAGATTGAAGCATCAAGCTATTTTCTTTCCCTCGTCAATTGTTCTTTGTGAGAATGTTTGCCAAATCTGGGCATCAGCGACCTATTTTATCCTTGTATGATCAGCTTGGTAAGTGAGATTCATCAGTGACAGTGTGGCCGGAGCTCCATATCCCTCAAGCCTTCACTAACAGTGCCACAGAACACTTAATAAACTAGTAATATATATAATATTATAACCCACTTGATGAAACCTTAGCCACACACATGGTACTTAGTTATGTTGGTCTAATAAGGCAGTGATACATGAGCTTATTATACTGCATGTTACAGATGATATGGACATCAAACAAGTGTACATGGGGTAGCTTTATATGTTAACTAGAATAATAGCTGTCCATATTGTCTAAACAATGACAGAGTAGGTTCATGTGACTCTGCCTTTTCCTACAGGATAGTTATATGGAAAGTAGAAAGTCTGGCACACACATAGATGGGCATTGATATATATGATCACTCTAGATATTGCCTGTCTCTAAGCACAATAATAATGAAACATATGGAATACAGTGATAAAACTTCATTACCAGTCTGATATATTGTTATGATGGTTGAAAGAGTCTCTGTAATCTTCGCATGTAATGCAAAAGCTACTGCTCAAAAATATTCTTGTTATACTTATGGCATTCCATCTGTACTTAACTTGTGCCATCACTTCCACTGGTATTGTTGTCACCCCCGATCACAGGTGTGGGCTGTATTGGTCTGCGAGAAAGTCACATACTAACTAAACTTTGACACTAACCATCATAGGCAAAGAATATCTATAGTGTTGATGATGGTGTGGTGTTGGTACGATGGCTCTGTAGTGTGTCTATGCAGTCGTCACATTGATACAACACCATCGTCAACATCAACACCATGAATGTTCTTGCCTACGGCCCTGACTGGTACTATAAAGCTGTTTTTTCTTCACTTATTGTGCACTTCGTTATCACATGTACCAGTGAAGTGTGTGTGAAGGGTTGTACCAGTGAAGTGTGTGTGAAGGGATGTAACAGTGAAGTGTGTGTGAAGGGATGTAACGGTGAAGTGTGTGTGAAGGGTTGTAACAGTGAAGTGTGTGAGGGGATGTAACAGTGAAGAGTGTATGAAGGGTTGTAACAGTGAAGTGTGTGTGAAGGGATGTACCAGTGAAGTGTGTGTGAAGGGTTGTAACAGTGAAGTGTGTGTGAAGGGATGTAACAGTGAAGTGTGTGAGGGGTTGTAACAGTGAAGAGTGTATGAAGGGTTGTAACAGTGAAGAGTGTGTGAAGGGTTGTAACAGTGAAGAGTGTGAAGTATGTGAGGGGTTTTAACAATACATGTGGGAGTGTGTCTGTACCTCAAGTGTGTGTGTGCTTGATGACGTATTTTCCCGTGTCTGTGTTCCTCTCTATGTGCTTTATTCCCTTTTTATTTATCTCTCTTTTATGTAGGTCTTCCATGAGCTTGTTTTATGTTGTGTAATATTGTAGGTGAAGACAGAACACCATAAACAGTGCAGGTAGCAATTCAAATGCAATGATACATAAGAGATAGGATACTTATGGTGATTTGAAGTCTTCTTATTCCCCCAAACTGTGTCAAGAAACAGACTGCTGGTTCCTCAGTGTATTTGGTTTGAGTTTGTGGCACGACTTGGAGGAATCGGGAATCTTCAAGTTTCTTCTTAACTTTCTTAATTATTTTATGATAGCATAATATTTTCTCTGTATATAAGTACATAATGAATATTTATACATATATATTTATATAGATGAGTGTATGAATTTCTTTTTGTGTATTTTAGTGAGGTTAGGCTAGACAAAGTAGGAAGATATTTTAAGAACATAAGTTTGGGTTTTGTGGTAAGAAACACAAATGTTTTGAAACACAAGCTCTTATATTCTCATCACTGATCTCCTGTCTGGCACTTACTGAGCTTTAGAAGGAAGCTCCATGTCACAGTGATTGTACCTTTGTTGTGGTTTGATTCCTCCCTCAACACACATTGCAATAGTACATAATTATCTACAGTACAGTATTTTGACTACAAGGTCTTTCTAGCCTAGCACAGAATTATTATTTTCTACTTTACATCATCATTATTTACATTATTTAGTCCCATATCTGTCTTATCCAATATTCAGCATTTCTTTGTACATTCGTCTAGTCTATACACTATTTGGACTACAAGGTCATTCTAGCCTAGCACAGACTTATTATTTTCTACTTTACATCATCATCATCATCTACATTCATTTGTCCCAGTATCAGCATTTCTTAATATGTAGTCTAGTCTACAGTATGCTCATTTTTCTGCATAACTTCTATTCCACTATTTTTTTGGCTTGTTCTAGTGCCAATTAATCCATCTGTGTTTGATGCTGGGTCTTATTATATTATTATTATTATTATTATTATTATTATTATTATTATTATTATTATTAGCACTAAATCAAAGGTCTACTGTACTTTATCAGAAGAAAAGCATACAGTAATCCCTTGTTTTGCACTGTTGTTAAGGATTGTGTATTGTACTATTTATAATGAATCTGTGTACAGTAAAGTAAACCCACATAAACCCAGTAAAATATTGATGGTTTACAGTACATGGATTAATTACACACAGTTCAATATCCACCCATAGCACCAGTAGTAATCCCTTCACCACCAAGTTCAGTCACAAGACACTTGCACACACCCGAGGCCTTATGCAAGAACATCCTTGGCGTTGGCGATGGCGTGGTACCAGCATGATGGCTCTGTAGTATGTCTAAGGAGTTATTGTACCGGTACCACATCATCGTTAGCACCATGAGTGTTCTTGCATACGCCCCACAGTCCAGTCACAGGTGCTCACACGACAAACGCAGCACGTCACTGTGACATCAAGCCTCTGACAGTATCCACAGTGTCTATATCCTTAGCTTGTAGTATTGTATGTGAACCCTCTGTACAGCCACAACCAATTAATCTCTAGACCAGTGATTGGACAGGACACTCCAGGCACTCTGAATTTTGATGCAGCTCACGACATAATATTGTATTATTGTCTGTATCTTGTGTCCAACCAAATAACTGTCTGTATCTGTACTGTACCAATTTATGATGGAACTGTATGCCTCGGTCTGTCAGCCTTCCAATCTTTGAAATGTCTTGTCAACACGTAGCATCCATCTGCAGCACTCCATTGGCTACAGTCCATTAATTTTAAAGCTGCATGCTCTGGAAATGTGTGTAATATTTATAGGCAGGCACCAACCACATTAACACCCCAAGAAAATTGTGTACGAGTAATAATATTGATGTTCATGTCTTTTGATCCATGTGGGGTTTTCTTCTGTTTGTTTCTCTTTGTTTTGTTATTTGGTATTTCTTTTACGTTAATTACCGTTAGTTTCCTCCTTCCTCTTTCATTTGTACATGTTTGTTTTGAACGCCACGCTTCTTCTGTGACATATCCAACCTTTTGAAAACCAAGACCCAGTAAGCTGAAGCCAGATTGTTTGTTCTCTCAATGGGTCCCTCTTATCACTTGCTAACATCACCCAACCCATGACCTCCTGTGCATCCAGCCCTTTATGTCATATAATATACTGTAGTTATTTTTTCATTCTTTTTCAGAAATGCACCAATTCCCTTTTGAGTTATGTACAAGTACTGTAATATGATTTTAAATATGATACTCATTTCACCTACACTCTTGTGTTTATAAGTTGCAGTTATAGAAAATTTTGGTGTAATTTTTTAGATTGCAGAACACTTACTGAAAAAGCCAACAACTTCAATAAATAACTGAACGGAGCAAGTCCATTTTCACCTAGTAAAACTTAAAAAAACAAAAAACATTTATAGTATTTGTGTGCAGTCCCACCCGGGATATTTCAACCAATTTACCAAGACAATTCCCATTAACCTCTCATTACTGCTACTTTTGAATTCAAGATCTGAATATTTCTTGGGAAGCCTAAAACAAAATGTGTGATGGATGACTTGGGTGTTGTGGTGTTGAGGAGGAGGAGGAGGAGGAGGAGGAGGAAGCACTTGATAACGATACAGTAGTTAGAGAAAAGTCAACGAATGTCTAACCTCATAAAAACAAGTGAAAAATACCGGATGATGATAAGGAGGAAGAGGTGGTGGCATCTCTTTTACGAATTGGCAAATAGGAGACTGGTAAATCGTCCAACAGTGCCATGAAACAGTGCCCCTTAGTACTGTTCTGTACTTTATAGATGCGGTTTTGTAGTACAAGTTGAAGGAATGACCAGTCTCCAGATTGCCAAACTGGAGACTGGGCCCCCCTGTTACATCACAATGAATACTTTAGAGTAATATAGATCTGATCTGATGTGTAGATATGAAAAAAAAGAACAAAGTATTTTAGTACTGTACTGTACGTATATATTTATCATAAACTGTGATGTATGACTCTTTATATTCTGCATAATAGATGTATGCATTTTCCTCCAGGTTTTAGATGGGATGATTATTATCCTATTATAATTTGATTACTGTCAGCTCACCTTTAGAGAAACAGAACAACAACAACATTTTGCCTATGGCCAACTATACATGCACAAATGAAATTCTTTGCTCACAAAAAAGGAAAAAATGCTTAGGGCAACTCACTGTCACTCCCACAATGTTTCTTCAGACCAAATTGATATTTTAAATTTAAATCCTCATTATTCCTGGTATTGTGGCACTAACTTAGTTCTATGTTATGTCAGATTTGAACTTTGAATGCATTGAATTGTTTTAGTTTCATCTTATCTTTCTGTACAGTTGTGGAGACAAAACAGACACACCTTAAATGGGAGACCTTTATACTGTTAGACATTACATTCAATGGCACACCCTTCCCTAATGTTCAATGAGTGGCCCATGTTTCAGGTGTCTGCTACTGTACATTGTTATAGTAGTACAGTACTTTCAGTTTGATGTTATACAGTACTGTACTGTAGCTCCAAAACTCTCTTTAAATCTGACACAGTGAACAATATTATTTGGAATGGTTACTATTTACATGTCAGAATATTTTGCAGTTGGTTGTTGGTATTGATCTGTTCATTAGCTTAACAGTATTACCATCAGTGTCAAACCACACATATATACCAACTTTACCCATGATGACTTATGGTGAGGCGGCATGTTTTGTACTGTTCATTATATCATCTTTTGTACCACACATCACCAAGGATAGTTTGAGGAGTTACTGTATTATAAGGTGACCACATTTACAGTACAGTACAGTTGGTAACTGTACAATATGCAAATCCATATTTTAAACTTTATGAATCCACATGCATTTAGGAACCTGCGATCATGTATGAAAATTAAAGGCTTCTGAGTCCTCCTGACTATGCCACAAACCAAGCTCCTTTAATATACAGTAGGTAGTGTTTCGTGGCAATATTTGAAGGACTCATTTGCATTCAATTTTCTGACTACCGTACATCACAGGGTCCATTAAATATTCTTTTTTTTTATTACTTTATGCAGCAGTAGGCTACATGTACTTACAATGCAGTATTATGCTACACTGATTTATGGCATTATGTTCCATGGATATATTACTAGTGATCTGATTTCCTGTTGTTGTTGTTATTCTTTTTTCTTAATACATTTATTTATGAACATTATAAAATATTGTGTTTACTTTGTTACATAATTTATTTTCTGGGTAAAACCTGTACATGAAAATTAGTACATCCTTGTAGACTTGTGAGGTTTATACTAAAGGCCGTAGACACGAATATTGGTGGTGTAGAGGATGATGTGGTACTGATATGACTAATCCATAGGCAAACTACAGTACATTACTCAGCCATTGTACTGGTACCACGTCATCGCCCACACCATCCATGTTCTTGACTACGACACTAAGAGAGAGTCATGGTTTGATTTAAATAAGTTAAGAGGATGTTACTGTATTGAAATATATAATGGCAGCTCTTAAAGGATGGAATAATATACTTGTGGTAAACTGAAGCCTTCTGATTCAACCAAACTGTGCAAAGAAACAGACCAAATAAAGTAAATATGAAGGTGACCTGTCTCTTGGAATAGCATGGAAGGAATCAGTTGTTCAAGATTTGCTAAACACTGTATTACACCCTTATGTACTCTTAATATGGGAGCCTGACAAGAAGGTTTCTCTTTCAAGTATTACATACACAACAATAATCCACTTTCTTTAACCTGACAAAACTGTATCGGCTCCCACATTTAATTTTATGGCTTTTTCTGTTCATGTACAATCAAAGACATTAAACCACAATTTGCACAGCTCATCATTTATTGTCTGCAACTTGAAAACATTTGAATGTATGCAAAATGTGTATATGGTGTTGTTTTTACTATACTTCGAAGGGAATCGGTACAGTTTCTACAGGATATATATATATAAAAAAGGCGCACTATATTACCTCAGTATACGAGTGGCAGATCTGGTGTATAGCATAATCAGTAGTCCTCCATGTTTGCTGACAACAGATGATCTCCATAAGGAACCCTGTAATGTTATCAGTGAATTGGAGGCTATTGATTTCTCCAAACTGAGCTAGAAAACTGCATATGCTGAGGGAGTCTATTTTGTTGTAGGTAGTTTGGAGGTATCTGTGTCCTACATTTTGCCAACTTTAATAACACTTAAAACAGTGATGGAAGGTGCAGAACACTCCTTAATATTGACAGTAACACCACCAGTAGATATATTATATGAGTAGTAGAGTAATCTGATGCAGAGATTGACTGTGGTTGTCAGAATGAACAATAGGCTATAGATGTAGGAGAGTAATTCTTGTAACATCATACAGTATGTAGTACCAAATGCCCTGTATGGCCTGGTACTGTACTTGTATTATCTGTAATATTGTATTGTAGTGCAGGAAACCTTGTAGAGGATAGACTGGTGTGGGGGAAGATATTATCATTATTATTATTATACTGTGCAATTATTATCCCAAAGGCATTAGATTTCTAGTACAGTACAGTTGTGGTCTTAAGTTGTGTCATGAGACATCATTGTTTCTTTGGTTTGACTGTAAACCACGAAAATTACTCAGTCAGACAAAACAAGCACGTCTCATTAATGAAAACATGAATATAAAATTTCACCATATCAGAGAGCTGATACAACTTTAGACAGCAACAGTACATATATAGTACTACAGTACAGGTAATGGGAAAAACTTCAAGGATGATAATATATCTAAAAAGTTGGAGATTTTCACCAAGTATAGTGCAGAGCTTATAATTATATGACTGTAGTTGACCAAGTACCGGTATGCAATAGTAAGAGGTACTTAATATAATGTAATGAAGCAGGTATTGTAGTTTTAATTAACATTTGAAGGGAAAACAATGAATGATATAATTTAGTGTTGAAGTGAGTAGTGTGGTGATGTTAGTGTTTGTACCGGGAACGAAAAGCTGAACAAAAGTAAAACCATTGTTGTGGAGTCGGTAAAAAGATATTTCCCAGACCGACTCAAACCCAAATATAGTAGGCCCTCAATATACGATGAATGAATTTAGCTCTATCCTTTTAACACAGGCTCAGTAAATTAATTAGTCTATTTGGTAATGGATAACTGAAGCCTGGAAAAACATTTGGTGGTCTTCAATGAGGGCCTGAGTGTAAGTGGTGAAGTGGCGGATTCAAGTATGTACAGTATTTATTTATTCTCTATTGAGGGTCTACGGTATTTAAATAGATGAATGCTCGACTTGGACTCCACAACTTTTGAGTAAGTTACCATAAACAGTAATGTACTTGACTGTTCATTAAGGTGAGGGTAAAATGCTGTCAGCCAGCTTGATGCTATTGAATCCTATAACTATATCAAGTTAACAGACTATTGTACACAAATCTATGTCTGTATTTTTATTACTTATTTTTAAAATATTGGTGAAAATACACTGATTCCCTTCTCAGAATTATGACTGGGTATCACATTTTGCATTCATTCCAGCCTTTATAAATTACAAATATTTATCGACCAAAGATTATGTAAATATTTGGTGTCATAATTTGTCTTGCATTGCCTTACATTTAACTAAAGGATGTGGAAATGAAATGAGGGGGCCAATGCATTTTTGCCAGGTTAATAAAATGGAATCTAAAAGTGATCTGTGTGGTGACATTACAGTATATGGAGGAATTAGTAGCCTTCAGTTTGTTGAAATCATCTTACCCTTTTAAAAGCAGCTATATAGAACTGTACAGTCCTGCCTGCAGGCTGCTGGTCTAAAGTTCTGTTGCCTCTTTGGTACGATGGTGAGTTTTGAGAATATATATGTTGTTGTGAATGTGATGAAATTAACTGTTTCTACTGTTTTGACTGTAAACCATGAAAATATATTGATGAGAAGAAACAGTTACTGTACACGTCATAATTATTACTGTATATGACAACATTATTCCCAAAAATTTACCAAAGTACCAAAGAGGCAACAGATCTTTTGAGCATGACTGTACAGTGTTGGTTGGTAATGTAGTTTCTGTGCACTGTACTTCAATATACTAAATGAGTGTCTCACTTATATTTTAGTAAAACAGTATGTCTCATTGTTTTAAAAGACTTTTGGTAAAATGAATAATTTATGTTTATATCCAAATGTCCCCTGCTGACTGGAGTAATGTATTGTAAAGTTCTATATTATACTGTACACCATGTTGCAGTAAACAGAGTGACACTTACAGTCCATCATCATTTACCCAACTTATGTTAATATACAGATTATAAAGTTTACTAAAACCATCTATTGTACCGGCATGATGTGTACTTGAGGGGAGATTCTCTTGTTGTTGGTGAAATGGAAGTTTACTGATTCCTACTTACTACAGTACAGTATACCAGAAAACAGACAACCTCAAATGTACTGTACTAATAGGGGATCTGTTTTATGGCATAGGTTGGAGACATCAGAGGCCTTACAATTCATTATCCAAAAACATTCTCCCCCTCCATGTCCCAACCTCATTCCTTATACAGCACAGGTACAGTTCCAGACAAATGAAACAGACACACACTGTTTATTTTTCAGTCTTATAAGGATAGCCTAGGCTCAGTAGACTCGAGTTATATTGTTCTTCCATGTACAGTCGTGGTCAAATATAATCATCCATATAGGGGTAACTCACGTAAGAGTTTGACTGCTTCCCTCTGTTCCTTATTAGATGATAAACTTTCCAATAAATAGGTTAACTACCATCTTTTAATTTATTACAAGCAGCTATGCACTACTTAAAACAATATCATTATGTGAACGAAAATTTTAGATAGCAAATTGTTTGAGATATCCATATGTGGATGATTATTATTGACCGCGACTGTACATTAGCATAATTATATTGACAAGTGGTGCTACATAAATGGTCCAGTTTTATGTCGACTATTTTCATCATAAGATCATTATGAGATTTTAGGAAACAAATAAAGTTTGTTGACCCACTTCTTGTGAGACCAAACAACACGTGAATTCTAGTCCACTTTTCTCTGATAAGCACAAACAAAGAAATGTATTAGTTGGTACAGTAGTAGGGTGTTGGCTTAGCACTATCTACTTAATTAAAATTAGTACTATAGGATTAGTTTGATATTCGGATACCATTCCATTGTTCGTATGTTCGTGTGTGGAGGGGAATATCTCTCCTCTAACAAAAACCCGAATACCCTAGATACTACTGTATACACGACGGTCATGACCTGGTTTGGTTAATAAGTTTGGATGACATTCATTTTTACTTCTGACTAACAACAAACTGTTGCTAGAAGATTCAGATATATTGTGTGTATCCATCAACTTGATAATTATTCTCTGCTTTTATATTAATTAAACTGTCCAAGAAAACAACATCCGTGTAGCCTACAGTATGTTCAGTAAAGTGTGGTAGCTGCTCGGCATGAAAATATGAAATACAGGTATTACTTTAGTTTATATTGATTATAGATACTCGAAATTTTGTTATCATGACTCCAAGTTATTGTGTAATTATTGATATTTATTTGGTACTTATATAAAGAAACATGTTCGGCTAAACTTTACACTCGGGTTGGCAACCTTTCGTTCTTATAAAATAGCTGCTATTGTTCATTATTTGCGCCTTATATTAAATGAATTAATAATTGTAGTAATTACATTAGTCAAGAGTGGTCAAGTTTAGTTGACAATTGACACCCCTATGGGAAGAATTTTTTTTTATAATTCCTTTGACTACTTATTTTAAAGATTACTTTTACATCATTTTAGCATCTGAATTAGTGAAGGGCCATCATATTTAGTTAACAATTATGAATAAGACAAGAAAAACGAAATGATTCCCTTGCCAAATCCGAAAAACATAATAGTACCGTAATCCCCCAACTCGAGGACAACAACAACACACGCCATTACTCAAGGTGTCATTATTGCGTCTCTTATATTTACACGGTAAGTTCACCACATTCCCATACACCCCATCGTAAACTATTGCTCTCTGGGGTTAAATAAGGTGAGTAGCGACCCGTTAGCATTAATATATATAACCTAGACTGTGAAATATGGATATGAAATAGTGTTAATAAGTACTACTCGTGTTGGCAATGAGGAAGGGACACACACACACACACACATACAGACACAGACTCTCACTTTTAACAGCTGCTTTGGAAGGTCAACAACAATATTCACATACTCGGGGTTGTTATTTATCATTTTTATATATTTGAAGGAAGGTAAGGACTAAAGGCAAGAATTCCGTTTATTATCCTTAGTTGTGAAATAAATACGAAGGTCTACTTTCTAATTTTGGAAGGTCAACAAGAAGTTATAGTTAGTTTATATTGGGTAATAATAATAATCCCGGAAGGAGGTCAGTGTTAAATATTGGTTTGTGTGTCTCCAGCTTCACATGTTCTAAATAGCTTAATAATATGGATTTAAGTTCACGTTAGTTGTGACGTCTGTATTCTCCAAGTTGAGCCTCAGAAATGGAAACCACAATTTGGTAAATTTACAGAAAAACTGGGTTTACTATCATTATGCACTATATTTGACCATTCTAAGATACTTTTCTACCCAATGATGTGGTGGAAGCTGGTAGTGTAATGAGATTTGAAAAGTTACTTGATCGTTTTTGGAAAAATCAACCTGTGAAATTTAAGTTTGAGGAAAAGTTAATAATTACCCCAGGCCACCACATAAGTCTTTATTCTAATGAACAAGACCCAGAATATGATCTGGACATAGAGGCCTAGACCTGCGTCCAGTACTGCTGTAAGGTTCTGTAAGGTAAGGTTTTCATCACATAATTTGGAAACTAGTCTGACCTAACCTAACCTAGACCACAACAGACTACCGGGACCTAACCTGGGCAAACTACCGGGTATAACCAGTGTAAACTATCATAAAGTGACTGGGGCAAATTTCCAGGACCTAGCCAAATGTGGTAATATTGCGCAAGCCTAGCCAAAAACCCAGTTATTCTGTAATAATACCATGGGTATTATTACAGAATAACTGGGTTTTTGGCTAGGCTTGCGCAATATTACCACATTTGGCTAGGTCCTGGAAATTTGCCCAGGTCATTTTATGATAGTTTACACTGGTTATACCCGGTAGTTTGCCCAGGTTAGGTCCCAGTAGTCTGCTGTGGTCTAGGTTAGGTTAGGTCAGGTCAGGTAAGACTAGTTTCCAAATCATGTTTGTAAAACAGGGCATTTCCGAGAGAAACACCATAGATGAAAAGTGTCTTAGAATGGTCCAAAATAGTGGGTAATGATACTAATATATACAATAAAGTAAACCCAGGTTTTCTGTAAATTTACCATACCCACAATTTTTGGATAATTCATTATTTCCTGTTTTAATCTTGTGAAATGAGAAGGTAGTTAGCAGTATATTATGACCATGTTTGATCCCACCACCACCATCACCACCAAATACTGGATGGAGGAATAAAACAAGTAAATAATGCATTGAATAGTATTTATATGTTTTGATATTAGCCTGACTTGATCTGACCTAACCTAACCTAACCAAATCTAATGTGGACTAAGGCAGACTACTGGGACTTAATTGGGTCAAACATGGGGGTGGAGGTCAAAACAGATAAATACAGAGAATGATGAATATGTGACACAACTATTCTGAGTTTTGTATTCAATCTTCAGTTCTTGGTTTTCCCATAATGCGTTCTTAATTTATTTGTCCGGAATAGAAGAGGAGCTACTTATAATGAAGTTATAAAGATAATTAAAGTGATTAAGAAAATAAAACCATTAGTTAGGTTAGGTTAACGTTACATTATATAGTTTTCAGCCTAAGTTAGGATAAGAATATTAGACAACAGGATGCTGCATTTCTGTACACAGTGATGAACTAGGCCTGTGTTGTAATGAGATATGTTAATTAAATACTGTAAGTTAGTGCTATATGGATGTCTTATCAATATTTCATGCATACAATGTCTGAAAATGATCATGTGAAGTGGTCCTTTTGAACACGGGTCATTCAACACCTCAGGAAGTCAGAAGCCAGGAACACATCCAGTGCATCTTCATGTGAAGTGGGAAATTCTGGTATCATTTCGGTAGCGTTGTCGTAAATGTGTTTGTAGGCAAAGAATCTGCACACTACAATCAGGGCATTAGATCTGGGAAAAGAGAAAATTGCACATGAGTTATAAATTATGTTATATAGATTTTATTATCCAACTACAGTATGTAGAATGTTTATATTGTAGTGTTTTGTCACAGTCAAAAGTTTTGCACCAAGTGAATATAAAAGAACCAGTATTACAGAAACCAACAGATATAGTTTAGCATTATTTTTCAAGCTGTTTACATCCAAAGGTGTCGCAATACTGTACTATCTATTGGGCATGACTGTACATGTATGCACTGTCAGTCTCTGCCAATACAATACACTTTTACTTACGGGACTTTTCTTAGATGGACTACACTGGGTTCATCTTCTTTGACTTGTACGGGGCTAGACTCTAGCATGTCCTTCAGAGTCTTGGCCTGGTATGCTAGTTCCCTTTTCACAATGAACTCGTGGCCATCGTTAGCGATGAGTTTAACGTACATGGAATTTGGGCCGTTCAAACCTTCTGTGCGTGTTGATGGAACATTGGAGGCCATTTTAATAAACTGTCTTTTCTTGTGTTTGTGTGAATGACTACAATAATGTTTAGCTTCTCACTTCTTGCTGAGGTCTCATTATGACATCTGAAAAGAAGTTTCTGTTTAGCATTACAAAACTGTTGTTATCCTGGAATTGGTTGTTTGAGCTTGTAACAGGGAATGATGTCAATAATCTTAACATACTGTATATATAGATTTTAATACATTACAACATATACCTTTACTACTCACCACAAGTATTGACTACCAACCACACATCTTCACTACTCAGCACACATCTTTACTACCCACCACACATCCTTACTACCCACCACACATCCTTACTACCCACCACACATCCTTACTACCCACCACACTTCTTCACTACTCACTACACATCTTTACTATTATTATTTCATTACCAAAGTTAATGGACCTACTGGACATGTGTTAAGAGGATATAAATATTATGTACAGTACCGTAAGGAGGGGTGAGTTCGGACATTTTCTCGAAAAAATGTTTTAGTAGAATATTCTTCTTCAAAGAAGCAATCAATCAGAAATTGGTTTTCGTGGTTCTTTTCCTTTTGATTCCCTCTTGCTGCCATAGGGATAACGTTTACTTGTGTAATGCCTAAGTAGGATAAAAAAAATAATTCTCCCAATTATAAATTTGATAAAAAATCTGAATGCTGTCAAACTTCTCCTGGGAAACACAAACCAGAGCACCAATAAGTCAATAACAGGTGTCATTTCTCATAATATTTAGTAGAATGAAGATAGAGATGTTGAAACTGGTCCTACCTGTATCTCATTATGCTCCATTGGGTTTTTAAAGAAATCTTCACTATTTATAAAGTAGTGTGGGTTGAGTTCGGACACGAGTAAAATCCATTAAAATGTTGTTATATTGGCCAGAATGGAGACTTACGTGAATCATATTCACGTGGAGTGAAGCTGCCAAGACAAAACGCATGTGAAACTCAGAGAAAAAGAGCCTCAGGAGAAACCACAGGTAATGAAGTGTCAGAACAAAATCCTAAGCTACACGACTGGGTGATAGTTCAGATCTGTAATGAAATAAAAAAGAAAAAGTGTTATTATATGGCTGTAGTAATTGAAGTCATACCGACCCTTAAAGTCAGATTCCTAAAACATGTTCCGGGAACACTCAATGTATTCGTCAACTCCAGTGTTCCAGAGGACGAAAGTTGTGAGATTGAGGTAGATGACATAGTCATGTACTCGAGTGAACCAAAGTTAGGTAAAAGGGAAAAAATGATCTTTGATGTTGATGTAAATTGCTGGCCTAAGTAGGCCTAATCTTTCTACACTCAAGGTAGAGTCAATGTTCTGTTGTCATTATCGGTATTCTATGTGATAATCATGTTTATTTTTTAGTTAAAGTGCCTTAAGTTTATTGTAAAACTGTGCTCAAAGTACAGTTACTAAGTATAGTTACAAAATGCTCAAGTACATTGTAAAACTGTGCTCAAAGTACCTGGTAAAGTTACAAAATGGTGCTCATATCTTGCCACACAAAGTACCCCGAAGGGGTAATTTTTTTCTTTGTCTTTCATTGTTACAAGCGTTAATTTGTTTTTGTTCTTCACTGTACCAATCTGCATATCAAGAGTCTTTCTTTCCTTGAATAATATGGTGATAATGTGATATATTAGGTTTAGTTCACTCGCCAGTACAAAGGAAGTGGTACCGGTACAAAATGGCATGTTACGTTTTTTTAAAACTTGCCAGATGTCCGAATACACCCTTCATGTGTCCAGGAAGAATGTAGGGTCAAAGATTATCCATTAACAGCATAAATCAATGGAGGTCCGAACTCCCCCCCTATATGTCCGAAGTGACCCCCCCCCAGGGGGGAGTTCGGCCACCCGTTCAGACACGTCTCCACATTAGTTAAGAATCTAAAAAAAATTGGTAGTGTTATGAATTGATAGCCCATTGGGCCAGCTATCTATAGGATACATAACATTTCGTATAAGCCAAAAAACATGGGTAGGAGACTTGAAAAACCTTAAAAAACGTACGAACTCACCCCTCCTTACGGTACTAAATATTTTGTGCTAAATAATAATTGTGTGTTAATATCATCATCTTATATCGAGGGCCAACTGTTTATATATATCATTCCACACACACACACACAGAGGAAGAATGAGGCTGCCACGAGACAACACCGCCGGGGGTCAACACAACGCCGGTATGAACACCTCCGCCTCCAACGCCGAGCCAGACTTCTCAGAGTTCATGTGGATGGCTGAGGAAGACCTGGAGGCATTTGATCGCAAGGTACTGTAGGACTTTAATTATATACCACTTCAATTTTTCTCAAGCTTTTGTTGTTTCTTTATCATACAGACTAAGCTATTTATTGAGTCTATGTTAATTAATTAAAAGGCTAGCATTCTAAGTTTACTCACCTTATATTAATTATGAAGGGCCAACTATAATGAAGTAATACTTATACTACCCAGGTGTGTTGTGAGGAGGATAGATAGTGTTGTAATTTTACTCACCTTATATTAATTATGAAGGGCCAACTGTAATGAAGTACCCGGTAATACTTATACTACCCAGGTGTTGTGTGAGGAAGTTAGTGTTATAAGTTTACTCACCTTATTATAATTATCAAAGGCCAACTGTAATGAAGTAATACTTGTACTACCCAGGTGTTGTCTGAGGAGGATAGTTTTCTAAGTTTACTCATCTTATAATTATGAAGGGCCAACTGTAATGAAATAATCCTTGTATTACCCAGGTGTTGTGTGAAGTGTCACAGGTGGTGATGGAGTGTGCCAGTAACCTCAGGGATGACGAGGAGGAGTTCCTGGAGGGTATGTTACAGGAGGAGGAAGAACGTGACACTGTCTACTACCACCAATACTACCATGACAAGTAAGTACTGTACTAACTACACATGTACACTCGTGATACATAATTTCTGACCACAGTGTGAGGAGTAGAAAGCTTCGATTCAGAGACTTTCCAATTCATCAACAAAAGAATCTCCCTTTAAGTTTGGTAAAATGAGTTGCAAAAGTTAACAGTGTATAATTTGTCTGAGAAATGACTAGTCTGCTATTTTACCATTAATTTAAAACGCCTTTCAGGTTGAGGAACGACGGCACTGCCAACCTGACACAGAGTATGAACAAACTGGTGGTCAAACCTGAGACTGCTGCCAAGGTAAGCAGTAATATGATTATTGTATTGTATTATTATTGTTATTATTATTATTATTATTATTATTATTATTATTATTGTATTTTATTATTATTATTATCATCATCATTATTATTATAATTATTATCATTATTATAATGATCATTATTATTATTATTCAATCGTTGACACAGCTGCTGATCATGCAATTAACCCCCACACACACAGAGCAACCTCAACCCGTACGCGGCTGAGTTTGTGCCCCGACAGAACCCGTCTCAACGCACCACCACCCAGACCGCTCCGATGGGTATGACCTGCCTCCCTCCTTCTGGACATCCCCCCGCTAATGCCCCCTGATGATGATGATGATGATGATGATACTGTTCAGGGTGAAGGTGTAGGGTGGGTGGCATCATGATCTCTCCTCTGTATAGTAATTATTAGTAGTCTCTCAAACTTCCACTCGGATCACCCCGGATCATCCTTGTTTACTTTACCAGACACCCGACTTGGTGAATGAAGGCTGTATAATATTAATAATAATTAAACAGGAATTGTCATGGTACAAACTAAGCCTCTTATTATGAGCCAGAAAATAATAACTCCACAAATTCAGTTAATTAAGGCAAAAACTCTCTTGTTGTTGGATTGGAGTGATACTTATTCCTCCAAACTATGCCAGGTACAGACAACCTCAGTGTTACTAATATAAATACAAAAATAGATCTGTTTTATGGCACAGTAGTTTGGAGGCATCAGTAGCCTTCCTATATCCTGTCAAGAGAGTATCATCATCACCTTTAATTTAAGGGGTAAGACACTTTTGGTACATTGGAGCGCCTTGATTCCTCCAAAATATACGAGGAAACAGGACCAGATTAATAACAAAAAATAATTGTGGCATGTTGCTTGGAATAGTTTTAGAGGAATAGGTGCCCCAGATTTACCACCAATGCTGTACTGTACTACCTCATTAATAGAAAGTACAGTACTGTAATGTAATCCCTTCCTTCCTTCCTTCCTTCACTTAGTATTGTCAGGAAAAGCACAGTGTAGGTACAGTATAATATTATCCAGGGTGATGCATGTGGTATTTTGACTGACTATCTCTCTCTTTATCTGTTTCCCTTTACTTTTTTAGTGGGAGAGTCAAATCCTTTAAGTCCAGTTTATTATTATTATTATTATTATTATTATGTTTGTGTTGTCAGGATATTTTTTTTTTCATATTTTTTTTTCTTTGCTGGGAAGGTGTTTGTTTGTGTTGTGGGAAGTTTGTCTCTCTCGTCAGCAACTCCTTTTTTTCTTTCCTGGGACGGTGTTTGTTTGTTCGTGTCGTCGGCAAGTGTCGCGTTATTATGTTGGTATTGTGGAATCTTCTTATATTATCAATAGAATAATGCAGTATCCATCCATCTTGGTCTTTTTTTTTTTATAGTCCACTACAGGAGTTACACTAAACACATTATGGAAGGCTACAACCTCAAGTCCTTCCACACACACACACACACAGTCTCACATACACACAGTCACACACACACAGTCTCACACACACAGTCTCACACCAACAGTCTTACACAAACAGTCACACACACACACACACACACCCAGGGGTAACTAGTATACATGACTTTCAAATTAGTGTCTCTAGAACCCGTATTGAGCCTTTAACTAAGGTGTCATTTCTTGTGATGATCAACTTGTAGGACTTCTGGTTCATCCAAACTCTACCACTAAGCAACTCCTCTACTTGTATTGTGAAGTAGTTTTGTTTCCTGGTATAGTTTGGAGGAATGAGTAGGCCTGCCAGTTAAGGGGAGGATACACTTTTCATATTATGGAGTGCCTTCATTCCTCCAAAGTATACCACGAATCAGGACCAGATTTACAACAATAATTATGGTGGCCTGTTTGCTTGGAATAGTTTGGAGGAATCAGTTGCTCCTGATTTACCAGGATTGCACTAACCCCTTAACCACTACTTAATTAATGACTTCCTTAATTAATGCCCTCTCAAAATACAAACACTGTACCAAGTTTTTTTTTTGAGGAATTATATTTGGCTCCTTCCTTGTACAGTATTAAAGAGGAGATTCACTTGTTGGTAAATTGGAAGGCTACCGGTACTGATTCCTCCTATTGATACCAGAAAACAGACACCCTCAATCATACTAATAGGGGATCTGTTTCATGGCATAGTTTGGAGGAATCAGACACCTTCCAGTTCACCAACAAAAGAATCTCCCCTTCAATAACTGAAGATAATTGTAACCTTTTATTTGTGTATTTTCTTTGTACCATCATAGAACCAGATAATCGTTTGCTCTGTTGAAATTTCTCTTACTTAGACTTGGCAGGAATATTAATTGTATTAAAGACCCCTGGTGTCAAAAAGAGAAAAGTTTGCTATTAATGTAACATATGAAAGAATATACTTTTTTTCTGTATATAATTGTGTGAATCTATATAATAGTTTTATCAGTCTTAACTTACAAACTAGATATTAGAATATACAGTATGACCTTTTGTCATAGTTAGGGATCGGATAGTTATGCAATATATTTACTAAAT
The DNA here is from genome assembly GCA_034508575.1 of Petrolisthes manimaculis. Taxonomy (NCBI): domain Eukaryota; kingdom Metazoa; phylum Arthropoda; class Malacostraca; order Decapoda; family Porcellanidae; genus Petrolisthes; species Petrolisthes manimaculis. The sequence goes on from JAWZYT010000261.1 coordinate 138,984, forward strand.
ATACATGTAACTATACATGTACTGTAAACAGCTTGATAATATGCAGATGTTTCAAGAAAAGTAGTTTTATTAACAATCTGCACATAAAAGTAACTCATTAAATTATTCAGAACTCCATCAACAACAAAAGAAATGGTGACAAATGTTTTCAAACACTACAAATTGTAGTTTTGAGCTGAAGATCACTCACACAGCAACAACACTGCCCATCACTGATTCACTGACTTCATCTAACGGCACTTGAGACTACTTTGTTGACACATCATTGAATGTTGTCTTAAATAGTTTGCCAAGTTATTCCTTGATTTGTTGTTGTCTTGGAATACTGCACTTATCAGAATCCTGCCCATTTACTCAGACCATCATAATAACTAATACCCTGTTTGGTCTAGTGCTTATTTTTCATTATTGGAAATGTATCAAAATCCAGAAGAATATACACATGCATAACTCTCCGAACCCTAGTCATAATAATGATAATAATAATAAAGGGAGTGTCTGGGCCAGCTAGTCTCTGCTACAGTATGTTTTACACTTGAGTTCTAATTGTAATGACAACTTCCAATGCAGTATACAGAGTACAGTACACACAACAAAGGTTTCCTCAATAATAGTTGACCAGATACAGAAATATAAATGTCAGTTAATTCATTACTTGTGTATTATTATTTATGTTGTAAAGTGAAGAATGATTTCTTGCCTTACATTTTAATAGCCATGGAGATGAATGGAAACACTCATAGTAATTAACATGAATTTGCTCTCGAAATGGAAAATATATTATTGATAAAATGGATGCCTAGAACTGCCATTACAATTAATTAAGTTACTCGGGTGGTTAAAAAAGCATGCTTGGAGAAGTTGTTTGTGATGTACATCACTGCTGAAAAAAAAATATATAAAGAAATATAGATAGGCACCTCACTGCTCAAAAAAAAAATGATAAATAAAATAAAGAAATAAAATAGATATATATTGGCAGCTTAGTTTGTTCATGTTGTTCTCAATATAGAAAGAGTGTGTGTGTACGTATTCTTTAGTCATTAGTGTTGACAGCAGCAGCGATAGTATTTTGGCTAATCTTAAATCTCTTTAATATTGATCTTACAATAATTGGCAATAAAAATACCCTTATATATAATTTATTTATATGATTTTCATCATAAACAGTCACTGTATACATGGAACTGGATATGACTTTGTAGCATGACATTAATATAATAGCAGATGCTCTCATACTTTTTCTTGAAGGAACCTTTGTAAGTCTTTTGCTCAGGCAATAGATATTTATATTTAATAGTAGTCATAGCTAGTGGGTATTAGGGGTTTAATTTTTGGTTGGTATTTCCCAGCAGTTGGTTTGCCCACTTTATTATCTAAGTACAGTAGTAGTAACATTAACTGAAAACAGTGGATAATTTTTCATAGTTTCTCATTTGATTTTTTTGTTCATTTCGCAATTTTACTCGAGTCGTCTCGATTTGAACGGAATATTGGCTTCTGATTCTTCCAAACTATTCCAAAAACATGAATACTGTGCTTCAATAATGAGTTTGTAGTCTGATATCATAGCATGTAGGAATCAATAGTCCACCCACCTTCTTATTACCATCAAATGAGTACAATATTCCCTTCAATAAATAAATTGTCTGTTGGCATTCAAACTGACCTGTGAAATATTGACTAAATACAGAGCCATATTTTATTTTTTTAATTGCACGAGGTAATTTTAAGCTTCTCAAAAGAGTGACGGAAGTATGTCATTTGTGATAAGATTATTTTCTTTATCTAGTTTGCTTTCCTAACAGTTGTATTTTATTGAAGCAATTGTGATAGTTTTGTCTAGGAATTATTTAAGCACATGTACACTTTTGGTACATTAGAGCGCCTTGATTCCTCTAAACTAGTGTCGGTAAACAGGATCAGTTTCTGAGAATAGTTTGAAGGAATCAGTTGCTCCAGATATACTGTACCAACATTTTACATGCCTTAAGAGCTATAATGATACATGTAAATCAGTATCTGTGCATATCAATTTCCAGAAATACTGTATTCTTTTCATTGTCTGCTACTGTGTTTTGATTTGTTTGATGAAGGCTAATTGACAAAGATGTGTATGTCTAGTATAGTTCATAACTTGTGTGTTACTTCTGTAAAATTTAACCCTGGAATGAAAAACTTAACAACAGGCAACATTTGGTTATCCAAGAGTTAATCTGGAAATTTCTTCAGTTGTATAACTAGTTATAAAAAAAATTGTTTAAAAATAGCAAAGGTCAATTTAATCAATTCTCTGCTAATGCTTCATATACTGTATTTGCATTTCACTACTCTTACTTTAGGTCTACAAGGTTCATTGAGGAAACTGCTATAGTGAATTTTATATTACTCAAATCCAAGTCTGTGTAGGTGTTGGTGTTTGTAACTTCTAATTTGCCAAAATTTAATATCTCTTATGGACTGTCATAACTGTCCTTGAGTGATAACATTTGAAGTCTTCCCCTTCCACTAACCAGCCAATTGAAATGACCTGTAGTGTTATGGATGTAACTTTTAGATGATATGGCCACCAGTACTTAAATCTGGTGCAGTTAGTACATGTACAAGTAAAGAGACAGGCTTGGTTATGACAAAGAACAGTATGATTATCATTTGTTTGCCCAATACATTACTGCCCAATACTCCTGGATTCACTCAACATAAGAGAAGATTGTGTACACTGGTGAGGAAATCCAAATATTGGATGAGTTGGTGATCTTAGAAATTGCTCAGTTTCTTCTCTGTGTAGAAGTTTAAAATTACCTCTGTACTAGTTTATTGGATATTTGTATAGGATTTTATGGTATGGAAAAAAAAGTATATATTTATCATAGATTTATTAAATATAGCAAACATCCATCCCGGTCTTTGCCATCCCGATGTAAAAAAATTCTGGTGTATAATCTGCTTGGTAATAGGAGGATTGTGAAATTCTTAGCTATGCCTCGTGGTGATTATATGGAAGAAAGACCATGTACCACGAGGGTATGAAGTAGTGGGAGAGCAAACACAAGAAAGGGACAACTGAAGAGAAAAAAGGGAATGGCTTGGATCTGAAGCACCGCCAGAATTCATAAAGGATTTCCCATATCATTGCAGGCAATTCCCCCTACATGGAGTGAACAGGAACTGGGCAAGTGAGTTAGTTATAATGTAGGGTGTGTGAAGATGCAACACAACTGTCAACATTTTTCTGATACTGTACAGTAAATTTAAGTATGTAGAGGGCAATACTTATGTCCTTCTCCCTCATCCTACCATACCTACAGGGTTTTCCAGGCATGTGACGATCTTTCATCTTCAATCATGGACCACAAAAAAATATTAACCTACGGGCTGCCTGTGCATCTTCTGTACAGTACATTTCAACCAGCCTAGTCCATGACATCCAGACCCAAGGTTTGTCCGAACTGTGAACTTTGTTTCTTGGTAAAAAATAAAACCTTTCTTTATCAATATTTAATTATAGAACACAATGTCAAAACTTACACAACACAGGTGGTATAACAGAACTATAAGTCACAACAGGGATGAAACATCAACCACAGTAAAGGTGTCGTGTGATCAACATTCCTGCTCTGAAGAAAGCTATTGCTGCTTAAACACTTTTATATTTGACAAGCACCGTGTCTGGTATCAATCAAAATGTTCAGTAAGCAAGGTATAACCCTTACCATTGTATTAATGTGCTTGACAAAAAAGTAAAAGAAAGAGCACTAGGGGCTTGTGATGTCCATAATTTCTAGAGGCTAATGATTCCTTTTAACTACAGTATGCATTAAGGGGATACACTCTTGATGGTTAACTAGAGGGCTACCGAATCCTACAAACTTTGCCAAGAAAAGGATCTCTAATTAGTAATCTTGAGGATGTCTGTTTCCTGGCACAGTTTAGAGGAATAATTAGCCATCCAATTCACCAACAAGAGATTCTCCCCTTAAAACCATCTCTCTTAGTTATAGCTGCTGTTTTTCTTCCTTTTCAATCTACGTCAGTTTTCTGAATGACCAAATTTAAATGTGGGACTCTTGATGTACTGGAGGGCTACTGATTCCTCCAAACTATGCCAGGAAACAGGCGACCTCAACGGTACTAATGGGGGATCTGTCCGGTGCATTGTTTGAAGGAATAAGTACGGTAGCACTCCAAATAACTTTCGAGAGAGTACAGTATTGCCTTTTAAGATTACCATAATTGCCATGTCATCATAACATTTTAAAGATGGTTGTATACAGTCACATAAAACAAAAATTGATAACACTGAGGTCTCGCACACGGTGAACCAAACCATTCATTGCAAGGATGAGGTCATGGCACAAGTTTCAGTAATGTTTGTTAGCAACTTAACCTACGTACTGGTGACCATTAAGGGAGGCAATCTGTCATGGGCATATTGGAGCCTACATAGCCCTCCAAACTCTGCTCTAAAACACATACCTTAATTTCATACAGAGTGATTCTGTTTCTTGGCACAGTTTGGAGGGGTTGGTAGCCTTTTAATTTCCCACGATAGATTCCCCTCCTCCTTAAACAAGAGCTGGAATAAGACTTCTATGTTTGACTGTACGGTATTGACACAAGTGTCTCTCACTCGGTTATGGTGATTGTGAATGTAGGAAAGAAAGAAATTTTGACTCCAGTTTACTGGCACCAGGCCATCATAAGGCGGGAAATATGCAACACAAAGAGCCGTAAGCAAGAACATTGGTGTTGACGATGGCATGGTACCGGTATGATGGTTCCACAGATACAATACAGTGCCATCGTACCGGTTCCATGCCATAGTCAACGCTAAGGATATTCTTCCATACTACTTGCATACATTTACTCCATGGTCCAATTTAACCAATGTCTAATTTCCTCAATCTTGTGTGATGCATACAGTACAGTACTGGCATTACTGACATTGCAGACTGATCATAAACAACATAAATGAGATGTACACAAGGATTTTAGATTAGTAATGAAGTGAAGTTTAATAACATGTAAACTTATGTGAAGCATAATGCAGCACCATATATTCTATGATAAACATACATTCTCTAGTATTTTACGTAGCAAAGTGTCATATGCAAAATTACAAGGAAAATCACAATCCGTCTCTTACATGGAATTATTCAACAGAACATGAAAATTGTTTTCCTGAATATACCGTAACTAACACACTATTCATAATACAAAGGAACCTTAGTAGTCTCAATTTTTTTACAGCATGACTAAATCAATGTAGTAATCTGCTGGAAAATAAATACCGTAGTCACTTATTCTTACTTCTGCACTGCATGAAAATCATATAATTTACGTAGAATAAAATTGCAGGGTACTGCACTGCAATACATTGAACTGAGTGCAATTATACAGTGAAAGCAAAATGAATTCAAGTCCAGCTGGCAATTATATCAGATGGTCTTCCCTGGTTACTGTACATGTAGTTCTAGTTGTCAGTACTTAGTGCAAGAAGGCATTATGTAACTGATATTGAAACTTGTGGATTTCTTGGGTCCTAAGGTGTGTCCGATGTAGCAGGCAAATTTGAAGTGACTAACGAGGGAAAAAAGAGATTGAGTCAGGTCTGGAAGACCCTGTAACACAAGGGAGAAATAAGAGACCAAGAAGAGGAACAACAAGCATCAAGGTGAGCAATGGAGGTTGAAGCATCAAGAGGGAGTGGCTATGGAGACTCAAAGTAAGTACTGTAAAATTCATCCAAACTGGACCAACCAACTAATGACCTAGAGGAGATATTAAGGTGCAATATAGAAAGATCAGTAACCTCCATTACTTTCCAACAGCAATATAAGGGTCTTAATTGATCAAACAATAACAGTTACACAAAGCCTTAGTTCATGAAGTTCTGTTTGGTACAAATGTGATAATGAGAGCCAGGGTAGACCATGTGAGATGTTTACTGGCTGTACACTGGATATCTTTCAAAATTGTCTGGAAATAAAAAATCATGTGATCAGACATTTGAATGCCAGGTCTTCAACAATCCAAGAAGTTGGCAGCCATGAGCAATTCCAAGGCAATTTCTGGGGCAATAGGAAATTCTGGGATCTCGGTAGAACTGTTGGTGTAGCGGACTTTGTAGGTGAAGTACATACACACTTTCTGCAACACGTGGGACCTGCAGGAATAGAAAAGCTTTTCAAGTTCAAGTTGTGGGTCCAGCAGAGGGCCGCTCATGGGCAGCATAATATGTGGGGGTTGTGCGATCTTGGGGAGGGTTAGGATAAGGATGGATTGGGTCAGGGACTGCAGGTTGAGGATTAGGATTGGGAAGGTTGTAGCGGCAGCCTATATGCTATAAATTGTGTATACCATTGAACATATTCCAGGTTTGATATAAGAAATTCACACACAATCACTAACACATTCTAATAAACACTACCACTCAGTGAATACCACACGTCTTCACTACCTAGTAACTAATGTTACAATTGGTGACGTTAGTAACTAACATCACCAATTGTAACATTAGTTGCTGGGTAGTGAAGACGTGTGGTATTCACTGAGTGGCAAATAACAAATGGTTTATGTTTGTGGTAGTGTTTATTAGAATGTGTTGGTGATTGTGTGTCTATTCTGTTACATATTTTTTTATTACATTGAATATGAATTTCTTATATCCAAAAAGGAATATGTTCAATGGTATACATAATTTATAGCATCTGTAGGCTGCCGCTACAAGGTGATCCTATTTCTAAATGTGTCAAGAGTGGGGCTATTAACTACGTGAGAAAATGTACCACATCGTCAACAAGATTGGTGACCACAGTAGACACTGATACGAAGAATGTACAACAATTGTTGTACATTCCACAGTATAATCCTGCGTACCGGGTGTAACTATATTCACACAATTATCACATATCTTACAAGAATATGATATTTCCTTTCTTGCATATTGTTAGTTGTCTGTCTGGTATATGGAAAGAGGGAAAAAAATGAAAGTTACGCATTATAAATAGTAATTACAGAATAAAAATGTCAATTTGGGCACTTGTTGTGGTCACTGTTATAGAGGTGTCGGAGGTGAGACTGAGTGTCCCAAAGTCTTGTTGTAAGGTCGGAAGGTATTGGTCCAAACGTGAGGTGACGTCATCGAACTTTGTCGCCGCTTTATTGGATGTTGATGAAAATGTCGTCATCAACGTTTGCGATTACTTATTGGCTCCTATATAAAAAACGTCAGTACTTTACCACTGTTATTATTGGTTGAAAAATAAGCAAAGCAGGGTTGGCCTACCATACAATATGCAAGCACACAAATAAATGCTATCCAATCAGTTCATAAACTCTGTATATGTGGTTATTGTTAAATATTGTAGCCTACTTTGGTAATACATGTTCATCATTTACATTTTTAGATTATTATGTGGAGTTATTGCTGGTGCATTTCTTCCGTAATACTTTCATGCACTTGGCATTCTTTGTAGTGGTTGCCAAATAATGGATTGTATATTTGATTAATTGGAGCCTGAGCCAATTCCTGACAGTGATGTTGACAGACATATAGACAATGACAGTAGTGATAATAATGTTGGTCTGTGTGGTGTACTTCACACTCTCGTCCTCCTGGTGATATAAATGATACTCATAGGAATCGGATTTTCGATGTAATCCACTAGTCTGTCCAGGTTAGGTCCCGGTAGTTTGCCCAGCTTAGGTCCCGGTAGTCTGTCCAGGTTAGGTCCCGGTAGTCTGTCCAGGTTAGGTCCCGGTAGTCTGTCCAGGTTAGGTCCCGGTAGTCTGCCCTGCTCCAGTTTCGGTTAGGTCAGGTAAGGTAATGTTAATTAACAGTTATTTCTACTCAATTTTTTAAAATAATATACAAGTATGTATGAAATGCAATATAAAATTCAAAACATAGAGACCGAGTTCTCGTAATTAAGAGGAAGTACGTGTATATCATCATGTATATTAAAAATTGTAACCTTTTCATACTTTCAAAAGATCTCATATTTGAAATTCCAAGGATTTTACTATAACCAATCACAAGCAAGGATACAAGCCATCTTATTTCTCTATTATGTTTACATGGCCAACGTTCATCTTCATAGCCGTATCTCAACCCCTCTCTTTCCCTGATATATTTCATGCCCTCCCCTACTATCGGGGTTAATATTCTTGGATAAAATCAGGAAACAGCTAACAAAAATATTAGCATAACATAGAACAAATATAAATCATTAGTGTTGAAATAAACAATTACACCCGGTACTCAGGATCTTACCCATTCCACATATGTAAATTTTTAGTGTAACTTGTCTTGGACTACATTACATTTATTGAATAAGCCAAGAAATTAAATGAGGAAGGGAATAAATTCTTGCAAAATGGTACATTGATGCTACATGTAAAGATATTTTCTACATAAGTGTACAAATCATTTTTTCCTCTTATTGGTCAGTACAGTACTGGAAAAAATTGAGTTTTATAAGTGTACAAGTGTACATTTATATAGTACAGTACTTACGGTATCTCCCTAAAGTTGACTTCATTAGTTTCATTTTCTGAGAATTGTCCAGGTCCCGAGAGCATTGCCTTGATGGTTCCTGAGGTGAGTGCATGATCTCTCTTCACAATGAACTCATGACCGTCGGATGAAATAAGTTTGACATACATGGCATCAGGGCCTTCACACCCGCCATACACACGCTCCTCATCTTTGTTGTCGTCACCCATAATGATTATATGTATTCTGAGGAATATACAATCATATTAAACACAATCCTCTTATACAAACTCTACTAAATTCATTGCCTTCATGATATAAATATTATCATAATACAATACACCCTTATTAAAATATTTTGTATCCACCTTTTCAATTTACACACAGTCCCATATTAAAGAAAACCAAATGTTTTTGTAGGCTGACAGTATATTATTTATATAAACTAGTTTACCGACATTTATACACTGGGAGTTGTATTAAATAAGATGATTTATTTATGCTACTATTATTTCCAGGTATACTTTATATTGTAACGTGTAGTTATGATGTAGTGAATATGTTAACTTCACTTGGGGTTGGTCTAACTTAGTCTAAGTTAGTCTAGTCAGTCTGTTTATTTCTTCAGGTTATACATTGCATATAAAGTTTTATAACCTGGAATATGTTCAATCATATACATTAAGGTTACCTGCTACAATATCACATATCATCCTGACTAACAGCTATGATTACAGTAGATGAGAAATAAAACTACTGTAGTGTATTTATTTAAAAAAAATCGAGGTACTACAGACCTTCAATACCTCGCTACTACTACCATTACCAAGCACATTTTAAAATACATCTTAAAGCCTTTAGTATATAATTATGTACCAATACACACCAACAAACTGTCAGATGCACCTAAAAATGATCACCTAGTGTGGTAAATAGTGTTAATAATGAGTGAGACAAGAATAATACATTGTCTTACCTCCACTCCACCCGGACCGATGTAAACAAATGAAGTCTTCCTCACCTTGGTACCTCGCACTTGTCCCAACACTTCCATTGCGACTTCAACCTTTTATTAATATTTTAAATGTGAAATGTATCGTGATTTTTTTATGGGTACTCGTGTGTTTAAAAAAAAATTATTTCGTGACTTTATCATATTGCTATCTAATGGATTTCTATGGATATAATTACAGCTCTTCATGATGACAACTGGCCAAAGTCGACTAGAGAAGTTCCGGACACAAGGCTGTTTGAGAAATAGGATTTATAATAATACGAAGTAAATGTTCAGGAACATTAAAGAAAACATAATACAAATACTTATTTATTTACTTAAATTAAAGCGACAGAGAAAATAATCTAGTGTGATCTTGTTTTCCATTGCCAGAGGTGTATTGATATGGAGGGGATAACTGTAAGGTTTGTAATTTTTGGTTGATCCTCCACCTGTCAGGTCGGCGCTGGCGTAGCTAAGGCCAGAGATAGACACCGACGATATTTAATTAAAGGCTATTGCACTGTTACTGATAATTTTTCGGATACAATGGTCCGTTGTTCAGACTATGAGTACAAAAATGGGGGACTGAAACGCTAAACTAGGGGGATGGAATAACGTGTCACAGTTAAACAAAACATCATAAAAATATCTGAAAAGAACATGTTTCGTGAGAGACCAGCAGCTTGTTGAATTCTTTGACAAAAAAGGACTGTTCAACTGTGGCCAGCATTGCATGGGTTCCGCAAAGGGCGCTTATGTCTGTCACACCAAGAATATAATTTATAATGTAGCCTAGGTACCAATAGTCTGGAACAAGGCCAATAGCGTACTCTATTGGCCTTGACCTGGAAGAGAGAATCAATGTGGACACCTGCATATATCTGGACTTTGCCAAAGCTTTCGACAAAGTTGATCATGGTATACTGATGCAGAAGCTGTCATCCATGGGGATTAAAGGTAATTAACCTTGGGAAGTGTATACACAGCTTTTAGGGGCAATACCTTCAGCAGGACAGGGCCTAAACTCTTTAACAGTCTTCTCCTGTGTAGGCCTACTTGAGAAACATATCAGCCTATGCAGTGTAGATGTCTTCAAGAGACATCTTGACAACTTCCTGCAGAAGATACCAGACACACGCCCCCTGCATGTGTAAAGTTGCTGTCGTCAGTGTCTATTTTTATTATGTTTGTGTATACTGTACTAGACTCAGCAGCCTCTGGGGATCAAAATAATTAAAAACAGTCCATGCAAGGCCAACAAGAGACCGTGGGTCCATGGAACATACAGGCAGCCACTCCATATCATACAGGTTATGAGGCCATATAGCTCTTCTGTGTGCTCAGTGGCTCTGATTAGATGTGGCACCGCTGCAAGTTGAACTTCAGAGTCTGAGGCTTCGCTTTTCCATCGGCACCACTCTAGGGCGTTCTTGAGCTATGCATGCATGTTTGTGTATCATATGGTTCACTGTTGCACTTATGCATGAATGCGAGCATAAATATGCATGCAAGCATTAATAAGAAAATCCACAAATATTTACGATACGGGGGCAAGAATAGGGAGAGAGAGGGGTGGGGGTAGGAGTTAGAGGGGAAGAGAGGGGGGGTGACAGAAAGGGCTACTCAGGCGCTGATTGGATCAGACACCCAGCGCGAGCTCTGATTGGCTCTAATTTATTTTCCATATGAAATATGCTGATGAGACTCTTCCAAATCCAGACTTGGGCTTTCCCACGGACCCACAGTGACAGTGCCCTCAGAGAGTGTATGTTGTGTTGTTGGCGAGTGTGGTTGTGTGTACTGCAGTATTCAATAATGTGTTTAATAGTGTGGGGTGCTGTGTTGCATTCTGGACAGGCATCCGCAGTGGCTTCATGATGCCTTCATCCAGCCTCTTCTGATATGTCAGAAGGGCCGGGTGGTGGCCACATCGCGGCCTGGCCAGGTCACGTGGACTCTGTCGAGTCTGTCCTCACGGCCCACGGGGAAGGGAGGATTCAGATGGATGGATGTCAGGAGGTCGTGCATGCAGCTGTGAGTTGTTTTTTAGTGTTTTGATGGACTGATGAGTGATTTGAGTATGGATGTGTTTTTGGAGATTGGTTTGGGGTGGGCATGGTGTAAAAGATGATAGTATTTGTGTGTGGTATCGTGTGCTAGGTGTTGTTTTAATGTTCCTTGGCATGTGTGGGTGTTGTGCCATGTAGTGTAGTGGATGTTGTGGGTTTGTGGAGGCTGCAGCAAGTGTTTGTGTGCCTCATGTTAAGATGATCCTTGATTTTGAGGACTTTGGTTTCATAGTGTAGGTGGTCTGTAGGTGTGGTAGGTGTGCAGCTTGTGATCGTCTTTAAGGCTCTGTTCTGTATAGTCTGTAGGGTGTTGTGATGGGTCTCAGCGAGGTTTGAAGCCCAGGCAGGGCTTGCATAGTCCATCACTGATCGAATATATTGTTTGTATACTGTGATTGTAGATTCTTTATGTCCAAATGTTGTGCTGGCAAGTGATCTGAGGGCTTTAAGTCTTTGCATGCATTTGTTTTTGATGGTCGTGATGTGTTGTTTGAATGTCATGGATGTATTGTATGTTATGCCAAGTATTTTGGGTGTATTTACCTATTTGTGACATACGGAAAGAGAGCTATGCTCGTGTTGTCCCGTCTCTATTATCCCAATATTTATCCAACTTCTTTTTAAAGTTATGTATTGTTGTGGCGTTAACCACTTATTTGTCTAGAGCATTCCAAATATCAACAGTTCTATATGGAAAACTGTACTTTTTAATGTCTCTCCTGCATCTTCCCTTCTTCCCTTTCCTTCCATGTCCTCTTGTGGTCCGCTCATCCCTCACTATCAAATCCTCTCTGTCAATTTTCTCCATTCCTTCCAGCAGTCGATACATTGCTATCAAATCTCCTCTTGTTCTTCTCTGCTCCAAGGTTATTAAATCCAATCTCAGTAGTCTCTCCTCATAAGGGAGGTCCCCCAAACCTAGTATCATCTTGGTTGCAGCTCGTTGTATCCTCTCCAATTTCCTTATACAGTATCCTTCTTCAGATTCGGTGACCAAACCACTGCTGCATATTCCAGCCTTGGACGTATCATAGTTACAATAATCTTCTTCCTCATATCTTCATCCATATATGAAAATGCCACTCTTATGTTCTTTAAGAGATTATAAGTTTCCCCTACAATTTTATTAATGTGGTTTCCTGGTGCCATATCGTCCTTAACTGTTACTCCAAGATCTTTCTCCGTGTTCTTCTTCTGGATGTCTGCTTCCCCTAACCTATAAGTTCCCACAGGTTTATTTTTACTTTTCCCAAATTCTAGTACACTGCACTTCCCTGCATTAAAATCCATTTTCCATTCTTTACTCCATTCATAAATTTTATCCAGATCCATTTGGAGGATATCACAGTCTTCTTTCTTCTTCACTTCTTTCAGGACCTTGGCATCATCAGCAAACAGGCTTGTGTAACTTTGTACTCCTTCAGTCATATCATTTATATAGACTGCAAACATGACTGGTGCCAATCCTGATCCTTGACGAACTCCACTATAAACACAATTATATGTAGAAGTCTGATCTCTAATGACTGTCCTCATCTTTCTGTCCTTTAGGAAATCCTCCATCCATGCCAGCAATCTTCCTCCCACACCACCTACTTCTCTGAGTTTTCACACAAGTCTTTTGTGTGGAACTTTATCAAATGTTTTCTTCAGATCCAAGTAAATGCAATCCGCCCATCCATCCCTTTCTTGGATTATATCAATAACTCTGCTGTAAAAGCATATCAGATTGGTTATGCATGATCTTCCCCTTCTAAATCCAAATTGTCTATTACTTAACAGTTCTCTATTTTCCAAGTACTCCATCCACTTGTCCTTGACTGCCTTTTCACATATCTTGGCCACCACACTAGTCAATGACACCGGCCTATAATTCAATGGATCTTCCTTCTTGCCTCCTTTATAAATGGGTACAATATTTGCTTTCTTCCAGTCTGCTGGCACTTTTTCTTCCCTCAATGAACAAGTTATAATGCTATGTATTTTATCACTTAACACACTACTGCACTCCTTCAACACCCAATTAGACACTCCATCAGGGCCAAATGCCTTTCGTACATCTAACCCATTTAATATTTTTCCCACATCCTCCACCGATATTTGGATCTCATCTAGGGTACTATAGCATTCATATTCCCCTCCTCTTTACTATGAAACTCGTCTTCCCTAGTAAATACCTTCTGAAAGCAGTCATTCATTTCTTCTGCCATTTCAGCGGCCTTTGTGTACTCCACTCCATCCACTACCAGTTTGCTTATTCCCTCTTTGTTCCTTAGTTTACTATTGACAAATCTGTAAAATAATTTGGGTTGATCCTTACATTTAATCACTATATCTTTTTCATAGTTTCTTTTCACCTCTCTGCATAAACGCACATACTCATTTCTAGTATCCGTATACTTCACCCACAGATCTTGCCTTCTTTTTCTTCTCCAATTTCTCCACATCCGATCCCTCTTGTTTTTTGCTTCCATACACTTCCTGTTAAACCAATCACTTCTCCCAATCTCCCTCTTGCTCATTTTTGGCACATATTGTTTGACACAGGAATCATGAATTTTAAGGAAAAATTCCCATTTTCCATCTACTGTATTAGCCCTGTCAAAGTCTCTCCAATCTGTATTGACAAAATATTGTTTCATGGATTCAAAATCTGCCTTTTTATAGTTTAACCTTCCATTTCTGTAACCCTCCTCTCTCATGTATTTTAAATTTTCTGTCATAATAATTTCCACCAACACATGATCACTTTTACCCAAGGGGCATTCATAGGTAATATTCTCTACACTTTGTGGGTCCTTGGTGAATACCAAGTCCAATCTCGATGGTTCATCCCCACCCCTAAACCTGGTATTAGTTGATATCCATTGAGTTAAGGCATTTTCCATTGCTAATTTCAACACTTCACTTCCCCAAGATTCATCACTCCCTTCAGTAGTCAACTCCTCCCAGTTTACCTCCCTACAGTTGAAGTCACCCATAATAGTCAGGTTTCCACAATTTCTTATAATTTGCTCCATGTCTAGTAGTGATTCTATTTGTAGTTCTCTGTGCTCTATATTATTCCATGCCCTTGTTTTAGGTGGTATATATATTACTGCAAAGTTCCTTGTGGTTTTACCCTCAATTCGAATCCCAACTTTAATAAGTTCAACATTATTCCTCCCATAGGTTACTTCATCCACCTCTAGATTCTTCTTGGTTAAGATCATAACTCCTCCTCCTTGTTTATTTGTTCTAGACTTTAACCACACATTGTATTTTCCAAGCCCCACAATATCTGGTTCTCTTCTTCGGAGATGTTCATTTAATTCATTACTTACCGCAACCACCCCATTAACATTACTATAAGTCACTTTTAATTTTATCTCACCCCTCCCCTGGGCTTTATGTACCATTTCCTTATTTTCATGTTCATCACTTTCCAATAGAAAATCCCCCTCTCTTTCTGTTCTCTCCTCGTTTTTTGCCTTTGCCTCATTCCACAATTAATTGCTTTTTGCCCTTTCCTGCTCATTTAGGTCCTTTTTAATCCAAATGTTTTTATATTCCTCCTTCTTTGCCAACCTATTTGCCCCTGCCAGGGCTTCTTCAGCATCCACTTGTGACTTAAACTTAATCTTCAATGGCCTTTTTTTACCTTGATCATATTTTCCCAACCTTCGAAACTCCTCTACTTCATCTTCCAGTTTACTGCCCTCATTCTCAATTTCCTTAATTATTTTTACAATATTTTCTCTCTCCATTCTCTCTCTCTCAAATTTATTTGGTAGATTATCCTCCTTGATTCCAAACACTATCACACATTTTTTCTTATCCACAGTTTCTCTTACTAAGTCTTCATTTTCTTTAATTACCTTAACTACTGACTCCCTTGTCCGTTCCTCTAGTTCAGTGGTTCCCAAACTTTTTCTGGTCATTACCCACTTTTCATACTTGATCCTTGTCCATGCCCCCCCCCCCCCCCTCCACAACCATAAACCGTTAACTGAATGATATGAACATCCTTGCTGATACGTAAGATTCAAGACCAGGTTATAATACAGAATACACAGCTTAAGAAGCCTTAGATTAGAATTATGTTGAGTTAAAATTATCTTGCTTCCCTAATACATCCCCATGTCTTGTTTTATGTCAAGAACACAGAATCATATAAAAAAGGACGTATTACTCATGTGTCTGGCAGCAAGGCATTGCACAAACCTGTAAGTTCCCTCCACTGGCTACCTACCCGCTAAACTCCTTTGGTTTTATTTATGCATAGCCTCAGATTATGGCCCCCTACATTCTTCTATATGGCCCCCCAGGGGGCCATGGCCCCCAGTTTGGGAACCACTGCTCTAGTTGTTGGTTAACAATGTCTTTAAAGTTTTCTTGCACTACTTCCCTATCAGTTTTCCACTCGTTTTGTTGTTTTTCCATCTTCTGTATCTCCTCAGTGCTTACTTTTACCTTTTCATTCACTTCTTGTAGTGTGGCTTCATTGCTATTACACTTGACTTTAAGCACTGCATTTTCTTCTTTTAGTTTTTCTAAACTTTGCATAATCACCTTGTTAACCTCAATAGCACTCTCATAATCACCACACATCTTTTTCAAGTCGTTGTTGTTTATTTTACACCTCTCCTGTGTGTGTGGTATAGGTGTGTTGTTTATGGTGAGGTGTGGTGTATTGCGGTGTTCTGCATTCCAGTTGGTGAGAAGGGTAACAGTTGACTTGGTGGGTGCTATTTTAAGTCTATTTGTGGTGAACCAGTTATTAAGTGTGTTGAGGTAGGGCTGGAGGATGAGAGCGGCTGTGTCTGCGTTTCTGATGGTTGATGGCGGAAGTGTTGCCTTTGTATCGACACTTCCTGATGTAGTATCTTTATTTGTCTTATGGTCCGGGTCTTCTGTTTACTTTACCTTTTACTGTTCATTCAATTGCTCTACTCTTTTGGTCTCTTATCTGCCAAAATTTATATATTGTCACTTTAATTATTTCACTCATTTGCCCGTCAAAAAGAAGTCTCCCAATTAGTTTCTCTTCATCCTGAGGATATGGACGTTGTAACATTAAAATTTTGTTCCTTTCTTTATTGTACGCTGGGCAAAATAACAGAAAATGCTTTAGATCTTCATTTTCACATTCACACATTATACAGCCTGTTGGCTGATTTTTGAATCGCTTTCTGTCTCCCAGATTTACATTATTTGATCTACACTTAAATAAGAATGATGACTCTTCCCCATTATCATATACTGTATCTCATCTTGCCCCCCAATTTCCTTTCTCCATTTTCTGTACAATTTTAAACTTACTTTTTCTTGCATTTCACTTTTCCATTTTTCTGTATCCCACTCCTTCACTTTCTCTCTTATTAAATTTCATCATTGCTATCATCTGCTCCTCTTATTCCCACCATTTTCCTCGCTTCCAACAATCTTGTTATCCACCTGTTCTTTTTCTTTTCTGTTCTCATTACTTCAACCACTCTCTCCAACAAGCTATTACTTTCCCCTCTCAGTATGTGCTGCAAATATTTCAGCTGTCCTCCCATTATCCTTCCCTTCATACTACTTATCCCAATTTCACCCCTTAACGCTGCTTCTTGTGTATAACTAGGTGCCCCCAGTATTTTTCTGCCCACACTGTTTTCTATCCTTTGTAATTTTTGTATTTCTTGTTCAGTAAAGTCCATTACATTAGCACGATATAAAACCATTGGTAAAACTATACTTTTCCAATAAACTTTTCCTATCCTCAACCTTGCACAGCTTCTTGCTACAACCGAATAGGTCAAGTTAGCCATTTTAGTTGCTTTTTCAATTGTTAGCTTTTTCTGTTCTTTAAACATATTTCTTTTATCATTTATAGTTATACCCAGATATTTTATTTTCTCACTAACCTCAATACCAGCTATCTCTCTAGGCTTTTCCTTCATGTTAAATATTATTATATTACTTTTCTGTGTATTAATTTCCAACCCATGGTCTTTCCCTGTTTTAGTTATTTGTTGTATTATCTTCTCTGCATTCTCAATGCTACTGGCCAATAACATGCCATCATCAGCAAAGAAGAGTGATGTTATATTAAAATTTTCATCTTTAGACCCTTTGTCTAATACTTCTAATTCTTTCATTATTTTATATGTAATTAGCTTGAACAATGTTGTTGAACATGTACATCCCTGCCTTATTCCACTACTTACTGGTATTCTAATCTCTTCATCTTCATTGAATTTTACTTTTGTTGCATCTCCATCATATTGCTTAGTTATTACTCCAATAGCTTTTTCATTTATTTTATACAGTATTCCATTAATACTTTCACCATAACATCCCTCCTTATACTATTGAACGCCTTTTTAAAGTCTATTGATATGACAATTAATGGTTGTTTGTTACCAAATGACCTTTCCACACAAAATTTCTATATAAGAATGTTATTTTCAATTCTTGCTCCAGCTGTGAACCCAGCTTGGTTATCCTTCCCCCAATCATTTCTACTCACTTGCTCTTCTATCCCAATTCTTAATACTGCCATTAATATTTTATATCCTACATGTGTAAGAGCTATAGGCCTAAATTCATTTATTTTGGGTTTCCGTGTTTTTGGTATCATTACTGTGGTGCTATCCTTCCACCACACTGGTACTTCTTCCAATTGCAATGCTTGTTTGAAGGTGTTTACTAGTGTTGTCAACAGTGTTCTATTTTCTAAAAATACCTTATATAATTCTGGTTTTATACCGTCTGGCCCTGCTGCCTTTTTAGTTTTTAATTTAATTAAGCATCTCCTAACCCTGTCCTCTGTTATTAAGTTCTCCTCTAAATATGTTGTTCCCTCTCCTATTCCCAGGGCCATATCTGTATATTCTCTAATTTCTCTACTACAGTTTTCCACATGTACTGGTATTCCTTCTTCCTCACCTCTTAAGACTTTATAGTGTTCCCCTCTCTCCATTTGTATTTTTATATAATTTCTGTTATTTACATAGTCTTCTCTAATGTGTCCATTCCATACATCTTTGATGGTGTTCTCGTGTTTACTATATATCCCTCTCCAGTATGTCTCAAACATAGGTTTAGCCTCTTCTCCTCCCACCTTTTTATTATTCTCTCCATATATATTGTCAATTAGGTTTATCTTCTCCTTCTCCTTTTCTCCTCTTAACATTTTAATATATTAAAAAATATTCTTTACATTACTTTTGTCCTGCTTTATCTCCTGCTTTATCTCCTTAGCTTTCTTTTCATCACTAATCCTCCTCTCTCTTTTAATCATCTTTTGCACTTTTACTTTTTGCTCTAGATATGACTTTTTCCATTCCTTTTTTCTCTCCTTACATGTTTCATTCCTTCACATCCTATTAATTCTTCTTCTCTCCTTGATTTCTGTTCTAATCTCTTCAGTAAACCATACTGGTTCTTCCTCTTCCTGGTTAATCCCTATATTTTTCCTCCTGTAGTTACACTTTAGACATTTATCGGCTGATTTAACTATCCTCTCTTCTAGATCCATTATACTTTCTTGTAGTTTCTCTCCATAAATTCTCAAAGAGACCTCATCAGTCCTGTAGTATTCCCTAGTAATCCATCTCTTACCATTGTATCTTTTTCTAATTTGTCCTACTTTTATATATATTTCTAATAGGTTATGGTCTGATAGGTCAAACTTTTCTTGATCTTCATCAATTTTCATTTTACAAAACTTCCCATAGAACCTGTCAGTGACTAATGCATAATCTATAACACTTTTTTGTTTGTTTTTTGACCATGTGTATAAACCATCACACCTTACATCATTCAACATTGTTAAGCTATATTTTTCCATCCATTCTATTATCATTTTTCCATTACTGTCGAGCTTTTGCTCCCCTTTAAACCCCACATGGCCATTGTTGTCTCCTACAATTATCATTGGTTCATCTATTTTATCTTCTATTATGTTTTCTATTTCTTTTTTTAAAGAACTATTCTTTTCTCTATCATCAACACTAAAATATACTACAATTATTACAAATTCCCATCCTTTGATACTACCTTTTGCTACCAAGATATCTTTACTTTTAGAGTCTATTTTTTCAAAGTAGATATCCTTATTATTTTTATGCAAAATCATTAGCCCTCCCCCTTTCTTATCCTTTACTTCCCTCATTTGTTCAATTATTACAACATTTTTACTTAAGTTTACATCCCTTATTTTCTTTTGTGTTTTACAAAGACATATAGCCGAATACTATTTACATCAATGAGATCCTTTATCTCCTTTACTTTTACTTTTGTTAACCCTTGGATATTTATGGCTTTTATGATAAATTCACTCTCTCCCTTATTATTTAAACTACCGGTATTACTAACATTATTTACATAATTATATTTTTGTGTACATGTGAGTGTTATGTCGTCTGCGTAGGAGGCTACGTGTATTTGTGGTGCTTGGGGTGTTGGTATGTCATGCATGTATAAGTTGAAAAGGGTGGGTGAAAGTACAGATCCTTGAGGGACACCATTAGTGAAGTATATTTTGTTTGTGAGGTTGTGGCGGGGGATGGCATCAAATGCTTTACTTATGTCTAGTGTAACTAAGAGTGTTCTGTGTGGGGGGGGCCTATCTGAGTTGATGCCATCAAAGATTCTTTGTATGAGGTCTGTAAGAAGGGTGTTAGTTGAGTGTAGTGGTCTGAAGCCGTGTTGTGAAGATGCAAGGGGAATGTGTGGTGTAATTAGTTTAATTATGAGGCGCTCGGTGATTTTGGAAGGGGTACAAAGGAGGGTGATGGGACGATGAGAAGAGGGTAGTGTGGGGTTTTTGTTAGGTTTAGGGATGGTGATGATGTTTCCGTGTTTCCAGATGTTGGGTATTGTGTTGTGTGAGTAGCTGTACTGTAGTTTGCTATGTTAGTGAGTGCTTATATGCCTTGTGGTCCAATGTGTTTTAGGTGTATGTTACTGATATTGTCTGGACCACAGGCAGGTGAGTGTTTTATGTTGTGAATGATGTGGTTCGTCTGATGATTTGTGAATGGTGCCATAGTCTTGGTCAGTGGGAAAATGTCTCTTGCGTCTAATGGTTTGTCTGTCTTCAGGATGAGGGTGAAGGTGGCTGATGTGAGAAAAATGTTGGATGAGTGTGTTTGCTTGTTGTTTGTTAGAGGGTATAGTGTCTGTTGTTGTGATGGCTGCATGTGAGTGTGTAGTGTTGCTGTTTGACAGTGTAATGTTGTTTAGTGTTTTGTACAGTGGGCTTTTATACTTTCATTTTCCTGATAATAGTAGCCTATGTATAGTTTACCATGTAGTGTTTGTTTCCCATTTCTCTCGTTTTCTTTCTTTATCACACACACACACACACACACCTCAGTGACGTCAGAGAAAGTCTGTAGGAGTAGTGGGGGGTTAGGCTGGCTTCACACGAGCAATTTCAACCGTGCGAATTTTTTCCGCGCGGTTAAGAAATTAATTAAGTTTAATGAGACCGTTCAGACACTGTCCGCGCGATAAAATTACCGCACGGACGGTGGTCAGCGTCCGCGTGCACTGCCAAACCGTGACGTCGCCATCGGTCTAGAATAACACAGAAGTATATGGTGTACTTCACATAAGCGGATATTTTCCGCGCGAACACAACAGTTGTGGTTCATCTGTGGTACTGGAGAGTCAATACACTCCATATTATTTTATATCAGCTATGTACTTTTTTAGTATAATTTTTAATATTAACAATAATATTAATATTTTTTTTTTATTGTTATCATTGTTGTTTTTATGTTATTTTTGTTGTTATTGCTATTATTATTATTGTTGCTATTGTTGTTATTGCTATTATTATTATTGTTGCTATTGTTGCTATTGTTGTAGCTATTGTTATAGTTATTGCTATTGTTGTTATTGTATATATTGTCGTAGTTATTGTTTTTCTTGTTATCTTTACTCTATTATGTTTTTTTTAGCATATACATATGTAATTCCCAGCCTGTGTATCTGTTGTTGTTGTTGTCATATTAATAACACAGACAACTCTCTGCTGTATGTCCTCCATTGTCAGCACAAGCAGATGAATTATCCTAACGTGACGCCTTCAAAGCTACCGCGCGGTAGCTTACCGCTTGTGTGAAAATAAAGAGCGGCGATGCGAATATTTGACCGCGCGGCAGCCAGCCTTAGACTAATCTGCGTGTGAGCCGACCCTGTATTCTCTGGACCCTGGGTACGGGGTTACGGACGTACGGGCCCATCAAGGACACAACAAATTTTCGTTTCTCATATAGTAAGCATCTTTCTGTATCTGGCTGTTCCATGACTAATTTTTAGGCTGAGTCAATTTCACATGTCACTGTGATAGATAATGAAGAAACGCTTTATTCTTATTCTAACTTATTAAATTCCCACACAGGTGTCCAAGGACAATTTTATAACTTCTATAGAATGTGTAGGCCTATGCCTCTATTGCTGACCCAGTGTGACTTGCAGTAAGATGACCAAACAGGAGTAAAGGTCACATCAAGCTTCTCAATCATGTGACCAGAGGGATGAATACCGACCTTGCACCTAGTGATCAAGAATAGAAAGGTGTGAGTAGGCCTTTATTATTAATATAGCATAGTTGTCCAGAACAAGATGAATAATGCTCCAGAACACCTCTTCCCTCAATCGTTATACAGGGAATAGTAATACTGTATGTAACCAGTACGATTGTTTCTATGCATTCATTGTGTTATCGCCTCGTGATTATTGTCCTTGAACAAAGGCCACTGACTTCTGAATTTTTAGGCATCGACATGGTCGCCACATCCCTACGCCTATAACAGGATGAGGATACGGGGATACCCGTTATCCTTAATCCAGACGCTCTCGTCTAAGGCTGACTGCACCGCCACCGATGGGTGACAAATAATAATATATAGTCCCATCTGGCTGATGTTGGACCAACTGGGATCGACACATCCCCATGTAGTCTCTGCTCGTTTGAGGCTTGGCTACCGGCCACCATGGCAGGTTGCTGGGATGCAGGGTGAGCCTCCCTTCACTGAGTGTCGCTTGTGTCGAGTGCCTCGTGCTAACACCATAGAGCACTACTGCCTTGCCTGCCCCACTGTCCGACACTTACTGCCCCAGGGCCTGCCACTTGATGTGGTTTGTTGACACCTGTTGAACCATCAGGTTTTGGAGGAGCTTCTGGTACGCCACCCTTGATTTGGTGGATTTAAGAAGGTCATAATATAATTATTTGTCTGGGTGCTTGTACTTCATTCTGCTATGTTATGAAGATATGTGTGTGTGTGTGTGTAGTAATTTGATTCTCATGGATTCTGTCTACTTGTACATATAGTTGCATGCCTCTTGATTGACGGTACGGCGCAATTAATTTAAAAAACAAAAAATCCCCACGCCTCATTACTGGAGTAAGAAAAAACAATAAGTAAGAGAGAGCGAGCGAGATATAGAGGATTATTAAATCCTTGCTTAGATAGACCCACCCACCATATACAGTATATTGAAATAATTACCGTTGAGTATAGTTTTTCTACCTTCATTACCCTCTTATTTAGACCATTCCAAGACTATTTTCTTCTATGGCATATCCATGAAATTAGCCAGACCTAACCTAGACCGCATCAGCTAATGGAAAAAAATCCAGTAATAATCTTTATCTTTTACTTGGAACAGGTTTTCTCAACCAAGGGTAAATTTCTGGGTTTCACCTACAGTATTGAATCTAAAGCATCATATGCCCAAGCATTCTACATTATTTAAATGAAATTTATTAATAGGTTTGAAACTATGTTCACTAACCAAAATCACATGAGAGTAAAAACATAACCTTACACATAAGAGTATAGTTGCTTAATGATAAATGAAACAGACTAAAATCTTAAAAATTTATTTGTATATGTAGGCTATCAACAAAACTGATTTACAGTAGTACCTTTTTTTAACAAGACAGATCTGATTCCATTACACTAGACTGAAGGTAAAAAAATAAACTTTCTCACAAGCATGGCTGACTGACACGCTATACAAAAATAATAGTAAGCATTATGGGTGGTGGCTTGGCTACTGATGAATCCATATAGCTAACTTCAAATTTTGTGACTTTGGCCCTGGGATGACATCAGACACTTGCCCAAAGTTTATATTACAGTACTGTACACGAGGTGAATGGGGTGAAATAACTGTGCTGGTCTTTCAATAATGGCTAATGATTTGCACTTTTCTCTATTTTAGACTATGAATCTCATCTCTGGACAACATCCCAAATGTTATATTTGTATTTCACCTAACCCATATACAGCAGATAATGTGTTAAGGCTAGTTTACATGGTGCTGCTTTTTGACACAAAACGCTAGGATCTTCTGTCGCCAGCGAATTTTAAGCTGATAAAGGCGGCAAGCAGTTTATGTGATTCTCAGCTGGTAAAACGTACGAGGTCACCAGTGTTTTGGAAAACCCCCATGTGCCACAACGTCACAGATGTGCTGCTGGTTAAATCTTTAATACAGTACAAGCATAAATTATTACCTTTGAACTTTTCTTCCGGTTATTGTTTACAAGCTCAATGAGCATTAGTGCTATTTGTCCATCACGCATTGATTTATTTGAATACTTGTTGAAGTTAATGTTCCATATGAGTGCATAGTTTTCCACAATCTCAAGGAGCGTGAATAATTCATTACTTTTCAATCGGGTTAGTTTTGGTGCCATTATAAAAAGAGAAATGGATACTCCAGAGAAAACACAATCGGCAGCAGAAAAGCAAATACACCTTCGTTCGTTATCTGGGCAAAATTTTGAACTTTAGCATCAACCAGAGTCTGCGAATCACAGTATTAAATGCTAATGAATAAAAGTTGCGTCTTCAGATGCTTTCACCAGCAAGTTTGCTAGCGAATGAAGAAGCTTGTTCAAAGGGAATAAAAACAGTGCCATGTAAATAACTCTTTTAACACTTTTCTTTGACTTCTATAACTACATTTACAATCCCACATGAATATTCCTATTATCCAAAGGTTAATTTTGACATCAGAATACTTTTTCAGTGAGTGTCCAAAGTCATCCAGGTTGAGACAGAGTTCAAAATAAATAATATGGGGTTTGGCCTTTAAAATAAGTCAAGAATAGCAGAATGAATGTGTTCCAACAAAAAATAATTTCTATTTTATATAAATACCTGCATATAGGTACACAAGGACTTCATATTACTATATCTATCTGTGAGAAAGGTCAACAGTCTTTTAAATAAAAATCCAGTGAATGTTTTTAAGATCTCTACTGAAATTGCTTATATTTACATTAAGTTCGATGAACATTTTAAGTACAATGCCAGTTTATCTGTTGACCGAGTAGTTGTCCAGTGGGTAAAGCAGTTTGCTGGAGCCGTGCATTTAGAAAATAGTGTCTAGGTTCATGGCTCTTGCAGGTCTTTTACCACTACTGGGAATAGGTTCGCTGCCCTCCCTTATTTAGCTACAGTAGCCCAGTCCCCTTACACCTGAGTGGGGTATTATAGGGCATTTATGTTACTTTCCCCGACCTTTATGTAGTCAACAAGAAAAGGCATGTTGCTGAAGCAGCCTTTTTCTTTTTATTGGCCTGGCTCATTCTGCTGGTTCATAGTTATTGTTCAGTGGTTATTACAATAATGGATTCTCCAGTATCCTTCCTTCCCTTGAGTAATTTGAACAATAGGTTACTTAAATACTAAACAATAGGGTACTTAAATACTAAAACTTATAAAATTGTTATAATTAAATGAGTATATAACGGAAGGGTGTACGATACAATATTGCAACCCTCTTCTAACATACAGAAAAAAAAACTAATTATTAATGTAATCAATCAACACCGTAACAATAGATATAATTTTATAATATATAGACTACTTAAAAACTTATGTTGTATTAATATATTATGTTATTGCATTGACTGTTAGCCTATGGGATATATTACCTAAAGATTTGTCTATAATCAGAGGCAAGAAAAACTAGTATGATTGTTTGTGCATAGAAACTTCTTCAGGTATAATCATAACGTAAGGTATACAAGAAACTTGGCCAAATCTAAACTAGGAGAGACACGAAGGGTAATAACTCATCTCCAGTGTGTTTTAGAAGAAATCTCACTGAAAGAGTTAGGACTGGTATCCACTTAAGGCTGAGGACTATTTGACATGTTTTAGAGCCTCAAGCTTCTTCCACATGAAAGTCAAAAGATGGAGGGTAGACACTGTTACCAATTTTGTGGGTGGGTGGCTGGCACAAGTTGCCAATGGCTGCCGGGAACTGTTTCATCTGGTAATACTGGTAAAGAGCAAGAGAATTCCTCAGTTGCTGTGCCCTCCATCATTTTGCCTTTCGTGTGGAAGAGGCTTTAGCCAATACCAGAAATTCATCACATGGAAGAAAGTGCAAGATAAAGAAAGTACCAAAGATTACTCAGCACTGGGACTTTCAAAACCATGCATTACATTTCAAATATGACAAGAGAAGCAACAGAATTAGAATTTACATACTATTGTATAAATGGAGTAGTAAGTAAATAATATTTTGGCATTATAAATTAATTATGCAGTGTGAATTTCAACCACACTCATCTAAAATAAATGTACAGTACAGTATTGTATAACATGTTAAAGCATACTTATCCATATTTTCCTTAAATATTCACACTACAGTATTAGTAGTACCATTACATGAGATACATAAACTGACAAATCCTACGAGAACTCTAAATGTTACCATGTAGTTACTAAGAATAGTAAAGTTTGGAAGTCAGCACTGACAATTTCATCAGTTAATTTATTGTTACTGAAAAATTTACTTTTCTTTAAGCTACTAAATAATTATTACCAGAGAGAGATGCTTATTGGTATAATGTGCTGTAAGAAAGAACCATTACTGTTGTGATGTAGGTTACATTTTCAGGTTGACACAATTTCAACATAAAGTGGGAAGTCTGGCTACCAGAGATACAATACAATTATTGCCCACAACTCTAATAATATCCACATATGCTATGACATTGTTCAATCACACTCCATCATCATAAGTACAGCAACTCCTTTCTCTTGTGGAACTGTAGTGTGGGTGGGTTGGTGGGGCTCTTAAGGATGAAGAAGGTTTATGAGTTTGGTGGTGGAGCAACACTATGACATTTGAAGGACTGTATCTCTTCTCTTAGAAAAATATACAGATAGTGCAGTTGGAAATATATAACCTCTTAAATTGGGCAACACTAACAACAGGATCCTTCACTATCTAGGTATACTCATCTGATACCAAAATAATATTTGTAAAGTCTATCTATCTATAGCTCTGATGCCTTGCTCCCTCCGGGAACTCCCCCCAAGGGGGTGGCCACGGCAGAAGAGTCTCCATCTTTCCCTGTTCAAACACTCCCTCCTTACTTGGTCCAGCCCTCCCCTCCCCCTCACGTTTCTCTCCTTCACATACTCTTCAACTCTGTTCTGCCATCTAACTGGTGGTCTGCCTCTCACACCAGGTCCCAAAACTTCACTTCCATACACCTTTACAAACTCCTCACCTTGCATTCTCTCTACATGTCCAAACCACCTCAGTCGTTTCACTCTCTCAACCACTCCACACTCAATACCAGTTGCCTTCTCACTCATACCACATCTCATACACACTCTCATTACTTTCTCCATCCCACCTAGTAAGTCCACATGCACCTCTCAAGTAACTTATTTCCACAGCACCTATTCTCGACTCCATGTCTCAGACGCATATGTCAGTGTTGGCAGGATTATACTATTTCGTAGTCCCCTTTTCACTTCCATACTCACACTTCTACCTTTCATTATCCTCCCCATTGATCCTATGACCTGTCTACCCTTCACTGCTCTCTCCCTAATTTCTCCTTCCATACTTCCATGTTTACACAGAACTGTCCCCAGTTACTTAAATTCCTTCACTTCCTCCATCCTCTCACCCCTCAAAGTTATCTCACACTTCGTCCCAGTTGGCAGTTGGTACTTCCACTCTGTAAGGTCAATCACTTCAGTTCCTGCTCTCTCAAACACCATCACTTTACTTTTACCCACATTCACCTTCAGTTTCCTTCGTTTACACACACTGAAATTCATTCACCACTCTGTAAGTTTCTTTCACACACTGCCATCCGCAAATAAACTTGCCGCCAAGGACCAATTTACTTCATTCAGCCTCAACTTCACCCCCAGACCATTCACTTTGGCTTTCATCTCTCTCATACAACTACAGTATTCATATATATATTGAACAACCATGGTGACATAACACATCCCTGTCTCAGCCCTACACTAATATTAAAACTCTTACTCAGAAGTAAAGTTATACAGTAATACAACAACAATTTCTTACAAAGTTTAACCCACATTTGTAGCAAAAAAATGTATTGCAAAGATAACAGTTTTACCTCACTTTGAGCCCTTGTGTATATCCAATAAATCACTTTAATACAATGTGGATTAATTACATAAGTTAATGCAGACTGCACTGTGCATCAAGATCTCTGTGATTATTTTCTCAACTCTCATGGGGTACTGTACTGTAGTTGTAAAATCCATTGTGTGTGAAAAATTTTAAGTGTTAAGATCATTGGTTCTGTCACGCTTCATACTGTGCAAACTTGTACCGGCATAGTATTAGGTAAACCAATGAATATATTAAGTTTCAAAGAAGTATAGTACATATAGTAAAGTTACTCAAATTCCCAAGAGTTAATCCATTCTATCATTTCAATGAGTGAGGCAATTCTACTGTTACTTAAGGCACATGAAAATTACAGAGGAAGTAAATTAAATACATAACTAACACCCTTTAGAATAAAAACTTTATAAATTTCTTTGAGGGGATATTGTCGATAGATTGGAGGCATGTGATTCCTCCAAACTCTGCCACATAATAAAACACTCAAACTAATAACATTTTTCAGAACAGATAGGAGGAATCGGTAACCTCGAATATGCCTTACAACACCTTACCCCCAAGTAATATCTAACAAGTCTTGCATCTCACCCTTATGTAAACAACTGATTCTTCTTCCTGGTAACTCATCGCTCCCTTTACTCCACCTCTATTTTAAGCATATGATTCCCAGTAGCTGAAAGTAAATAGTAGGTGGTGATAATCGAAAATTGAAACAACATAAGGGAAAGTATCTATAGTAAGATAAAGCACATGAACTGCTATCAGTGTGTAAAAATATTAAGTGGTAAATACAATTATTAAACTTAAATCAAGCCATTTTTGTAATCAAACACATTAAATTACATGAAGGAAAGTACAGGTACTGTACTGCATTTACACCATACATACAATCACTGAGGATGAAAATAATGTAAAGCTGTACACAAAACAAAAATCATTAATACAATGCAGTAACAATATGTATAGGGTGATCTATAATTTGTGATGCAAATGTTGAGAAATGGTAATTAACAGGCAAACTAACCTTATAACAGAATTTATCCCACCTTTCTATAAAATGTTTGTGTTGTGATACTGTATTATCCTTGGTCAATGTGCATGACTTTACAGTGGTACTGCTAACAAGTATTATGATCCTGTCAGTGAAGTGGAGGTTAATGACTCTTTCTATAAATCTCAAATAACTGATCACCATTAAAAATATGGTTTTCCTCCTATCACTAAATTTAAAGGAATTTAGAACCTATTACTTAATAACACTTGACTTGTATAAGGAGACAATAATTATGTTGGTGACAAGACAGCATCCAGATTCCTTCACACAGCTTGAAAAATTATTAGCCTCTATTTCACTGACATAATACTGTACTCCCATCAACTGCATAGTGCTAACATCTGTGCAGCTGAAATTTTATCAGTCGTACATCTATTCCTCAAGTCTTAAGTCAAGCAGTAGGACAAGCCAGGAAAAAAAATGGAAATTTGGAAAAGGAGTAATTTATAAGTTTGGAAAAGAAGATACAAAAAACAAGAATAATGAGTAACTTTTAAAATATATACCATAATACACACACACAAGACTGAAGACAGGACAAATCAAGAATTTGAAGTGACAGAAAAGGAAGAGAATGAAAACAGCAATTAATCAGCATGTCAAAAAGTCCACAGTATGTGCACAGAAACCAGTGGCAATGGTGACCACTGCAACCCTCTATGGCTGGGAGTTTAGTGCCATACATGGCAAATGGGACTCGAGGTAGTAATATTTGTGAGCGTGAAGGGGTGCATGAGAGGATGACAGAAATGGGGACATTAAACTACTGTATTTGTTGGCCTAAATACTGTAAACAATATTTAATTACAATAACTTTAGCCTATATTATTATAAAGTGAATTTTACATAACTGATACTGTATATCACTGGCAGTGAGAAGACAGTGACATTTGCAAAGGACATGTTAGTTTTGCAAAAGGTTTGCAATATTTTCATTACTAACCTTGTTAATTAACCAAACCAGCCCTGAGATTAACCTCCCATGTTAGGGCTATTTTCTTTCCAAAGACAAGCAGTGCTGCACAGCCCATATTCCACTAAGCTGCACAAACTACTGCTGAATATATAAGAGCAATACTCATTATATTTATTTTGCATATCCAGAAACTTCTTGTTTCCAAACCAGCCTTGGCTGTATTAGTGCTGTTCAGATAATGAGGGGTGATTATTGTAGCAACATAGAGAAAAATATACTGTACAGTACACTGTAATAAAAAAAAAACTATCTGGGCCAATAAATGGTGCATAAACTAACTATTAGTACAGTACAGTATGAAGCTGATAAGATAATGGTGCAATGAGGATGAGACACCAAGGACCCCAACAACACTTGATTAAAATATCATACGAGTAACACTAAAGGTGCAAGAGGAAATAAAATGAATACAGAAAATGTTAGTGCAATAACTGAATATAGTAAGAATAAAATGCAAAGTAAACAAGTAATATGACCAAGAAATACAGTATTGTACAATGAAAGCTGAATAAAATGAACACACAGGAATACTTTATAATAAAAATAATTTTACCACATTAAAACAATAACAAAACAAATATAAACTAAGGGATGTATGTACCTTCATGATGTTTTATAAAGGTGAAAAACAATATTATACAGGTTCATGCCTGAGCTCTATTGTTGAAGCCTGATTTCTACCACATAACACATCAACTGTCCAGAAATTTTGGTAGTTGAAAGTCAGATAGACTTACAGTACAGTATTCAAACTGACAAAAATCAGATGTAAATCCTGTGTTAGGTTTTACTGTACAGTTCTTTAATACCAAACGCAATAAAGGCTTTCCGAACATTTGGAAATGGGCTGGCATTGTTCTGGCGAGCATCTTGCATGACCATGCCAAAAGCAAAGATGCAATGAAAACTTTGGAAATGAATTAATAAAATGATAATGTGAGGATGAAATGAATTTATATGGCCCTAACCTCAAATGTAACATGATAAGAAATGACATGATAACAGCCAAATTGTATGAGTGAGGGTGAGGAGGTGTGAGGAGAACACACGCTGAGAGGGGACAGATTGGTCAACTGACTGTGCATACCAGCCTCGGCAACTGGTACGTGGATGAGGGGAGGGGGAGGGGGGCAGCACCAAGCTCAACTGATAAGTGTGGACACCCTGAAACAATGGAAAAAGACAGGATATCTCAAAGATAGAATAATCTTGGGGAAGAGTATTATAAAGGCATAGTTACAATCCATACTGTCTTTACTCCTACTCCTGGTCAGAGGGAATTTGAAGCTGTAATTGGTAGTCATAAAAAAAAAAAAAAAAATCATATGAAAGCTCATAGTACAGGTACAGTACTAGGTTCAATCCTCCTAACAATGTGAACCATTGCTGTGCTCTACATTATTTCTCTATTTCTGTCTGGCTTTCTGATAGCCTTAGCCGTGATTCTGATTTTGTTTCAGTATTTGGGGTAAAGAAATTCTGGATTGAACTTGTGTATGTCTCTCAGGGAACTGATATTAATAGAGAAAAGTTATAACAAAAGAGGGTTCTTTGCATTCTGTACAAGTACAATCTTCACTGTACCTAGTAATGCACATGGTTTGATGTGCCTACAACTTGATAATACAGTATGGTCTCCTGCCTGGTACAGTACATCACTAAAATGTAATTTTTGTATCTTGTATTTGTTCATAATTTGAATGAACAGTGCTGTTGCTCCTGTGTCTGTCAACTCACAGTACAGTATAAAGGTTCCCCTATTAGGACCCATACACTCCATGAAGCCATGTTTGTGGCTTTACTATACAGTAGTGTACTGTACCGTACTTAAAGAGTTTCATGAATCTGAATTCAAAGCTTTGATTGGCAATTCAGCTGGTACTTTTCTCTCTGTGTATTTTAGCAATCAGCATCCAGCTCTAATGAAGTTCACAAATCTAGGTTCCAAAAATGTTAAGATATTTTATCCTTTGAATGTATACAGTAGGCCCAGTCTGTCAATGTATACATCATCCACCTTCATTTTTGTGACCGTACTGTATTTAATTTTTACCAGACAGCCTTTTGTAACATTATCCAAAGCATTATACAACAGGGATTGAATATGGGTTCTGTTAAAATCCAACTGATCCACCAGTAAAATTTCGTTAAATATATATATTTTTTCAATTACTGTACAAGGAATGCCAGGTGCAAGTGGGTATACAATATCTAGAGTGAACCATCTGACATATTGGTAGTCTGCATAAAACCATGTACAGTACCTTAATATACAATGACCTCATTACATATACATTATATGCATTGTAAGTACTGTATGTAACAGTTACAAGTGAGAGATCGTAGACCAATAAAGAAGGAAAGGAATAACAAAGTAGTCATAGCAAATATCCTGCCACCTCTTCTGTCAGATGGTGAAATGTCAGATACACAGTGTCATACCAAATACCTTGTTATCCTTTCTGTATGACTCTGAACCCAAGGACTCACAATATTATGAATGTACTGTATTATGTCTTTTGTATTACTGTTAAATCTCAAAGTTCACCATTAGAAAAGAGGCAACCAGTTCAATTTCTTTAAAGACTATCTGAAGAAGTTGATATTAATAAAAGATAAAAGTCTAAACAAAGCTCAAATTAAAGTAAAAATTTGCACTGAAGCACTTGCTGTAAAAAATGGAAAAGTTAGTAAATATACAAAGCATTACTTACAACATGCAAAAACTATGTCACCATCACATCTGAGTTAAATGATCTGGGATGTCTGCAAATTGGAGCCTACTGATTCCTCCAAACTGTCCTAGGAGTTCAAATTCCTAATAAATGTAGCAATTAGCAAATGTACAGTATTACTGTATATATAACTATGTGTATTACTATTTTTGAAATTGTGATATTTCTTGTTTTATATTGCTTAAATATAAAATTAAGTATCAACTATATTACAAACAAACCAAGTCTCAACCATCAACTACCTAATCACAACCACTCCACCACTTTGCTGCAATTCATGCTCCCTACAAATAGGTGAAAGGACATTTTGAAGGCATAATAAACTTAATCATATCAATGAGATACCACAGCCAAGCAAGTGTAATAATTTGTGGAGTGACTGAGTGAGGGAGCAAAGTGAGAGGTGTCTAGCGGAAGCTCCAGGACTCATGCATCTTATTGTGACAAAAAGTGTGAATGAAGAATTTATTGGGATGCCGGAATTCTTGTTTATGTAAAAATGTGAGTTAAGTTAGTATATAATGCCAGGAACTTTTACTTCATGAATGAAATACTACGAGATGAACAGTGAAAGATATGGAAGGAAGTTGGGGTAAAAGAGTAGGGGAATGAGGGAGGAGGGTTGGGGAGCTGAGTGCAGCATTGTCAAATGATGATCTTACTTGTGCTGCACACTGTACCCACAAAAAGCCAAAGTTCACTGTAGTTAAACAACAATAAATAAGTCAATACAGTGCTGCAATGACTTGCTAAATTATTTTCTTACTCCAGTACCACAGACAAAAAAAAATAATTACAGCTTCAATACTGTTGCTGTACAATCAGAGAAGTTCAACCATTTAAATACAGCATTGTACAGTGCAAATCCTCACATCATGCATTATGAGTGTAAGTTGAAAATCATGTGCCATCCTCACAGAGAAGAAGCATCACAGATGTTATCACAGTTACTTAATTAAAGTGCATTCAGCTGTCCTCTGTAGACACCTAAAATGTTACATCTAAAATGTGCACAGTATTCATAACAGTATAACAGACTGTTTGCACCACCACCTTCCCTTTGTTAAACTAACACAATAAATATTCCTGAATATTTCTTTTTTCTGCATGGAACATGTGGAGAGAATGGAAGAAAAATGCTTACACTGTACAAAGAAGATGCATGGGAGAACGTGTGAGGATACTGGTGTGAAAGGCTGAATACTAGTCAAATGGGTGAATAGTTTGGAAGAGTACGAGTGGAAGAGGAGGGCTTGACTGAATATGGTGGGACTGTTGGAAAAGGGAAAACTGGAGACTTCTGTCATGCCCTTTTGGGGAGAGATCCCAGAGCAGAGTGAACAAAGCACCACAGATGTTGATAGATAATTAGTTAGAGCTGGAAATTTGCAGGTTTCTTATTTTACTACATCCTTTTGAGATAACCTGAAATAACCATGTGGGTCAAGTTGTGGCTGTAACAGTGATTAGGATTACAGTTCTGTATATGTAAGAAACGTCATGGACTTGATGATGACTGGTATGATGACTTTATACACACAACACTACATGGAGCTGTCATATTGATTGCTGTGACTGCCAAGTCCATGACTATTGTATAGTTCTTAGTTTGATTGGTGATGACATAGAAAGTTGCTGTACATACTGTAGCTTACCTTCAAGTAACATCCTCTGCATTTCTAAGGATAAACTTACTTTTGTTTTTATGACCACAATGAATATTTCAAATCACGTAATGATGGTGCAATTACAGTTTATGAATATTTCAATGATTATTTAATATCCCTCATTGAAACATTTGCAACCTTGTTCTTTATAAAAAGTACTATTGAATGCACCTCAGATACTGTAATGAATATACAGTAAATGGTTTACAGGACATAAACCTAAGCTGAAATCTTAACAAAATGAAACAATAAGATTTTTTTTTTAATTCTTTTCATTAAAAAACTGACTGCTCATCTTTATAACTTTAACCCTAAAACCTCAGACGCAATCAACAGTACACAATACCAAGACTTTAGATACAAAAGATTCAAATGCCTCAACCATGATATAAGAATAAAAGATGGAGGATCACATACAATGCGCTGTAATTTGTACAATACTGTATGTAGCAACAAACTGAAATTCATGGCTAAAAGTCCATGAACAGTAGTACTGTACAGTTATTTCTTGTAATTCTAAGAAACAAAAATTGTCTCAAAACAACATTACAAACAATTCATTCAGCTTCGAGCTACCACAGTCAGAGGGGTGTGGAAACTTAACTTGTTTGAGCTCTGCCCAGTATTGGCTGTGGCTTTGCACATTGGATTAATTTTCATCCATAGCTGTACTGTACTTTCAGGATGACTACATTTAGGCCAGCTTCACGTGAGCGGTGTCTGCAGCGAGGTTTAGATATAAATTATGTTTTAAATGGGACTGTTCAGACCATAACAGTGTAGCAAAATTGTTATGTAGCAGAGACTCACTTTCTTGTTTACTGCTAGAGTGAATACAGAACACGTCTTTTGGACAAGCTGCAGCATGGTTATTTTACAGTGCAACAAAAAACTGCTCATGTGAAGCAGGCCTTACGAATATCATGGTGTGTGGTTATAATATGCGTATCTTTAAAGATGTCATTGTAAATAGATTTCCAGTACATTATGAAGTACCAAAGATCCCAACACCTACAAGGTGCCATGGAAAAGTTGAACAGGTGTTGAATGAAAAAATGGAGTGAATGCAGGATGAGGGATAAATCATGGTAATTCTTCAACCATCAAAGAGGTAAACATTTTCTGTACAGTACTCTCATTACAAAAAGTTCTCAAGTGCCACAATATGATAACATGAATGTAATAACTGAAAACCACCAAGACAAACGAGGTCAGAATGTTCAGCTTGATATTACAACTCAAATTAGATTACTCAGTTGAAATATTTTCAGACAACAGTTGGAGAACTTAGAAAACTTTTTTGAGGAGACTGCACATACAGTAATACTAAAATGCTGTGACATCTCTGAAATCTTGTTCAATTTGCATTACAATCTATCTTGATGTATTTCAGTATGCCACAGCATACTGTATTCATAAAGATAAAGACTGTACAGTATTGTACAGTACATACAGTGATCCTTTACCCAAGATATGAGTCCACAAATACAGTATGAAAAATTGGTGATACAATACCAGTGAGGACAAAGCAGTGCTTAGAATACCAATATGATCAATAAGTGAATAATCACTTTGAAATCATAGCATAGTCTTTATCATAATCTTTACCACAGAAGAATTTTACATTCTTCTCCTAGAAAAAAACTATAGTTGGATAAAAAATTCAATTTTACAAGTCAAAAGCAAAATGTTTCTTTTCAAGCTGTGGTAAGCTACAAAGGCAGCAATAAAACAGAATCTATATACAGAATTCTCACCTTCTCAGGTCAATAAAGTTTTAAACAATTTTATGAATGGGTGGAAAATCACGAACTTGATCATGAATGTAAGTAAAACCACACTGGTAGACGAAATATTTTTATTCATAATGTTTCGGCTACCTCTGTCGCCCTCTTCAGTGGAAATACAGGAAACGTTTGGAATAAAAATATTTCATCTACAAGTGTGGTTTTACTTAAATTTTATGAATATTTCTTTCATATTGGGTTTACCTCCACCTACAATGTATTCTCCAATGAACAAGGCCATAACTACAGTATAAAGCACAAAATCTCCATTGTGGTCAGAATTCAAACTTGTACACTTCTTTTCTGGTTTAAAATCCTGAGTGTAACCAACAGCAGGTGCTGTAATTAGGTGAAACCACAGCAGCAATACAGTCTACCATTGTCTCAATATAAAAGAAACTAAGAGTTGTTGTTGTTGTTGCAGTTCCTCAAGCTGTCTGGCCGAGCAGCCCCGAGAAACTAAGAGTAAGTGGTTAAAACTAAAATTCTTCCTGTTTTCAATCCCTGAAGTTATATAACAATAAATATTAACGTTTGATTTACAGATAACTTGAAAAATAAAAACTACCAATAAGGTATATTTTAAACTACTCATACACTGGATAACAATTTAGATATCAGTGTGACTATAATTACTGTACATGTTACAATACAGTTGCCTGGCTTCCTTCATACTATACATCTTGATCTTGATATTATATGTTAATAACCATAAATGTTAAAAATAAGAACAATTCTCACATATCAGTTGAACTGAATAACAGAGGATTTAGATGCCAAAAGTAATCCCAGAAATTTGAAAGCTTGGATATCCTCCTCCAACAGGCAACTCAGTTAAAAATTTCAACCAAGACAAAAAAAGTACCAGTACATTAGTTCATAAGCCCTTTCAAAAAGCATTCCTTTCCTCATTACCCTTCAAAGCATCACCATAGGCCTACTGAGCACAAAAACTCTGTCCCCAAATGGCCATGATTTCTCAGCTCACATTGCAAGTTCTAATTCCATATCCTTTATTTGATTCTAGTTAGCTGTCCTATACATAATATTTCTGTTTCCATATGATCATGACATCTCAGTATGAATATATCTCAAGCCACTCAGCAAGTCAGCATGCTCTTATTCAATACCCATTATATGCATCTCCGAAGTCCCACTAAGCAAGATGTTTGTCCCCAAAAGAATTGGACGTCTTAGTGCACTCACCACTTCCCCTTACCGTATAACGTTGAGAGGCACTATCATGTTCTTGCCCATGCGGCTGAGAAGCTCCTCACCGAGATTCTTAGGAAGTTCAACCCAGGAGTACTTATCTATGAGAGGGACATCCTCCAGGGCCTTACGTATTGGCACAAGCAATGTTAACAACAAGCCATCATGACTGCCGCTGGGATCACTTAACTGCAGTTCTGCACTCATAATACCCTGGGGTCGGTGTGGGGGAAGGTCAGATCCAAAGATTTCCTGAAACAGAGATTATTCATTATTGTAATATCAGACATCAGCTGTTACAAAAAGAATTAATATCCTAGCCCACCATTGGCTTAAGAAATAAAGTTCTAAAAGTGTTGCATTATATGAGCTGTCTGTGGAACCAGCAATGGTATTTGGCATCATACTACTGTTAAAAAGATTCTGGATTCATATTCAAGCAAGCTCGACTTAATGTTCCTTTATCACACCCCTCAACAACCCCACTGACCAGGCCCCAATTTGTGAGCCAGCACTCAGCAGCCTGACAATTACTGTACACGTCAACATATCGCTACTCAACACTGGGCCACCAAGAAAACCTCTAGTTTATTTAATTGATAAGTATAAATTCATTATTTATTGTGATCTGTGCAAATTTTGGTGGAAAATAGTGTAAATTATTATTTTACTTACATCACACAAGGGAAGTGCTGAGCTACATATATACTGTAGCCGATGGGTTGATGACCATATTATAACCTTACATGAGTTAATGGAGTTACCGGTACTGTATATGGTTATTTGTGTAATACTGTACATACTAGAAAAGAATGACTGTCAGAGTGAATAGTGAAGAGCCTGCAATATGTGGTGCTATACAGTACTCTTTATATGCTAACTTGACCCTGTAGCCATGCCCCCTTGATAGCTGATTGGTTGATTTATAACTGTCGTGTCGCTTCCCTTGCATTGACATTGAATATGTTTACAGCCTGTTCCTCTCTCTAATATTGATGGAAATTAGGAACATTAAAATATAAACAAAATTTAAGCATCAGCTGCTATGCAGTAGTAGAGAAAGGATGATAAGCTGCTAAAATTCCTAAATATGTATCTTCAGAAGTCGCAGCAAACATCATCACACACAGGTTTGGATGAAGCCTACTCAGTATGTCTTTGTTTTGTAGCCCATATAAACTATTTAGAAGCTGATGGAACAACAAATAGTAAACAATAGCAAGTAAACTACACCTTACACACTCTACTAATAGTCCAAGTCCTTGTATAACTGTACATGATTGTCATATGATCAGAAAACTTAAAGAGTCAATGCTGTTGGTACTTACAGTCATGTATTTCCTCAGAGTGGAATGCAAAGAGCGGCACGGATTGATCTCTGTGATTGGAAGATGTGTGGCAGTCTTGTCGCTGGTCAGTACAC
Organism: Petrolisthes manimaculis; assembly: GCA_034508575.1. NCBI lineage: Eukaryota > Metazoa > Arthropoda > Malacostraca > Decapoda > Porcellanidae > Petrolisthes > Petrolisthes manimaculis. The sequence goes on from JAWZYT010000261.1 coordinate 177,814, forward strand.
ACACTCGGTTGCTGCACACGAGATACACATAAAGACTATGCAATGCTGGAACTACAGTTTGGACAGATAAGAAATCAAATTGAAAAAAGCTTTGTTACTTCATTATATTAGCCCTTAAGCCCCAGGTGCCATACTGGTATGCTTTCTTATAAATTTTCTGGATTGCTGGTGGAATTCTCTTCCATATTATTCTACAGATGTTTTGCACCTCAAATTTCCTGCCAGATTCTCAACAATGCTCCTAGAATTGTTTGCTCTAACTACCTCACTGTCAGTATCTCGTAACATCACACAACTCATATCCTCAGCTATTATACTGAAGCTCTGTTTGATTGCTGAACTCTATGACATTGTTGCCTCAGCAGAGAATGACTTTCAAATAAAAAGAGAGTGAAAAGTAATCTTTTATCATAAAAGAGCTGCACTTGCAAACACACACACACATAGGCAAGCATGCATGCACACAAGAACACATACACAAACACATTCACAAGCATGCAAGCACCAATCCAAACTGTCCATGGTGCAACACAGCACCCACACTATTAAATACAGAATGAAAAACTACTCTGCACACAGTCACATACATTCTTTGAGTGCTCTATGGGAAAGCCCAATCCAAGCCATGGAGTTACTCAGGGGTTAGGGGCTGCTTGGCCAGACACCTTGAGGAACACACACATTCCAAAGCATGCATGCACCAATCCAAACAAACCACATTATATCCATCTCTAAAGGCCTATATCCCAGCAGTCAGTGCACAATCCTAAATAGTTACCTAATCTCCATAACACCTTGGTAGGGTTAGCATACTCACACAGCAAGAATTGAAGGTCATCCTTGGCTATATGGATAATTTTGCTGCCATTCACTACAATTGCAGTATACTACAAATTGTACCTTGCTATTTTCTACAAAAATAAGTTTAAATATGGTAATTATAAAAAAATACAGTGCACTCACTTGACTCTCTTGCGTACTGCGATGACAAGTCTAAGGAGTAGTTTATTGTGTGATTTATCTACAGGAAGAAGAGGAGGGTGCCAGGGCTCATGTCCTGTCTCTTCCCCATTGTGGCCTCTTCCCCAAAACTGCCGTGCTCGCTGAACCAGAGGATATATGTCATTGCAGCGCAGACTGAGTTCCCCAAGGTCTCCTACCCATTTGGCCTGGAGTGATTCCTTGTCTGCAGAGGCTGGTGTCTTTAGGGTTCCACCTGTGATGTGCAATGGTTTGAAGTGGAGAATATGGTACAGTACAAGGATGATGCCTTTTGTTGCCTGACTGCAATTAACATACCCTAAACAAAAAACTATTCATGAGGGAGTAGTTTTTTATGACATTAGCTACTGTTTAATCAAGTGAAAAGTTCAACATTGTCAAAACACCCTCTTCTCTAAGTGGTGCTTATTTTCTACATTCTGTCTATACAAGATAACAGCTCCTCTCCACTCTCGGTACAGTATTCTAAATTAATGAATTGTATCTCCAAACCCAACTGTCTGAGTCATGATACTTGCCATTAATTGGGTACAATATATATATTTCTAGAATTACTGCCCACATCTGTGAATAATAGAGTCTAAGTACTGTAATGAATGAACATACCATAAATAAAAAGTAAGAATTATGTATGAATGAGAGGAGTACAGTACTAATAAAAACTAATGAATAATAAAGTACCAACAAAATTGGTTTAATAAGGTACGAGTAAATAGCACAGAAAAGAGAAGCCTGATGGTGCCTTACCCACCACGTTGCCAGTGAGGACAAATCTGAACCAAGAGCCAGACGCTGCCTCCACCATGATGAGTGTTGTCCCTTCCATCTCCATCCCAGTTTCCTCAAGTACCTCGCGCTTCACTGCATCCTAAGGGGAAGGGTTCACCAATATAGTAACTCCATTTTTTTTATCGACACCTGATATCATTATTGTAAATCCTTATTTAATACTGTACTGTGGTTATGGGCATGAGATATACCACATAAAATAAATCAACATACAGTACAAAGAGGTCTTGACAATCTGGAAAGTTGATGCTAAACAGCATAAATTTACAACTGTAAAGTATTAAAGAAATCAAATTAATGTCTAATATCATTCAAGATACCAAAATATATTGCACTTAGTTTTAGTTAAAATGTAAGATGGATGATGGTAAAATATTCCAATACTGACCATTCAATTTTGCATCAAAGAGAGAAACACTGTCGTGAATCATTAAGTGAGGTAGTGTGGTGAGATTTCACCCTGTCCAGTAGTGTTGTGGAGGTCAAGTCACTCCACATGAAAGCTGCATATCGAATAGGGTGGATGAAACCCCTATACAAAACCAGCAGCTAAGTAGGGGTAGAATACTCCCAAAATTCTACCCAGGGTTGCTGACTTTATTCTCTGTGAATACTAGCCATCCCCCACCGGGCTAGAATAAAGATTGTTGTAGGGTCGGGTCAATTTCTAGTGTATTTGACGAGATCTGCCCACATGGATTAAAAATCCATGTGAGGTGTTCTGCAACAGGAGGTACCTTTTTTTCTTTTTTTCCCCCTGCTGTGTGGACCACCAGCACACGGGGTGCATTATCCTTTTGCATGCAGCAGTCTAAGCTCCCTCCCCCTTAATGGTCCCTTCAGGGCTGGTCTCATGGAAGGTGTGGTCCCACTTGTAGCTTTTGTGGTAACGTGGACTTGGGCCTACAATCGGAGGCTCCCAGAATACCTGGTCCAGTAAGCTCTGGTCCCATTTCCATGGGATGTGCTTTGGTAGCCTAGGCATATAGGGCCAGCCCCTCCTTTAGTTTAATTTGTTTTTTTACTGCTATCAGAGCGGGGCAGGAGGCCATTCTACCCCGGGAGAATAACAACTCACAGAATATGTGCAGGACATCAAACTTCTTTGAGGTGGTAATAAGATCTCTCCAGGAGAGTGTGTGAGAGAAAGAAACACCAAGAATATTAAGAGAAAAGGAAGGATTAAGTAGTGTGCCACTGGAGGGGATTAATCATTTGGAAGATTAGAGCAAGTTGACATATGAAGGAACTGTGTTTTGGAAGCATTGAAAACCACAAGACTCTAGAGCTTCATGTGGTTCCCAAATCAAACTTGAGTCTCTAGTGTGAAATGTACTCTACTTTACCTGGATAGTTTCCCCAGCTTCCATGCGACCAGCTGGCAAGTACCACTTCCCAGCACATGAGCTGTGGAGAGGCAGGAGGTGGTTCAATATGAGTGTACCATACTTTATTATATATAAACTATAGGTGCAGTACCATTATTATTTGACTAAAGTTGTGTAAAGCATTTGACAGTAGGGTTAAGATACCATGGTTTGGACTGCATGTCTGATCTACCTCCTAATTAGCCCGCTCTTAACCTTTCTGATGAATTTTAGTTTATTATAAAAAGAGTTGATGTTTTCAGTTAAGAGATATACAATACTGTACTACAGATATTTACACTACTGGCTCTAGAAATAGTTTGAAACTAGAAGTAGGTCAACCAATTATATGAAGAAAGCCACTACCTAATCAGCTATGTGTGACTTTACAGGAGGAAGTGAGAGATCCCACCATGTAATTGGCTAGTACTCTCTCCAGGTGCATTAGCTTGGCTGACCTCATGGCTTCCTAGCAAGTAATTGGAAAATATCAAATTCACCCCTACATGCAAAAATTGATGAGGAAATTTGGAAATCTAAAAACATGACACTTTCCAGAAAGGTTCATTCTGTTGTGTGCAAACTTCAACCCAATCAGCAAGATATAGTACCTTACTCTGAGAAGATAAGCCTACAGGCAGAATCACCGATAGCTACACAGACCTTGCAAATAAGTACAGTATTATAGATTGATTTTAGTAACCATGGCAACACATCCCTGTCAGACCTCTCACTGTTTTCAGTCCCATTTTAATATCCAGGTGGTGAATTTAAACTCCTGATTCAAGTTATTTTAGTCATATTTTTTGTATCAGTTCAGAGTGCAATATGAAAAGTCAATTACTTTAGTAACTAAGAGAGGATATAGGAAGATAAGGAGGCATTTCCTGATCATTTAGAGAAAACTATAAATTTATGTTAGCTCATAAATAATTATACTGTACTAAATATTCATATTTTCCAATTAGGTAGCATCAATTTTCCCTACCAGTTAAAGATGACCGAGTACAATGGCTTCAGTGGCCAGACCTCACCTCTTAGCTTCCTGCATCATGAGCACCTCACCCTCCTCATTCACCAGGACGGCTGCCACGATGAAACACACATTCTCGCGCAGTTCCGGATTAAACTCTGCAGGGGTTGCAACTGCCACGCCCTTTGCAGCTGTGGACAAAGTGCTTCAGTTAGCAATTGTTGGAGGGCACGAGGGCAAGTGCTTATTAGTTGTGTAAGTAGGTAAATGCTTACTAATGGATAGTAGTGCACTCAATCTTTGTAAGGGGATAAATGTTTGTTGAAGAGGAGAAAGTTGCACAATAGAAGGTATGGTATTAAATTTTTAGGTGGTGACTGGAAGGTAAGTACAGTCGGTGGCAGAAGTCCTGTCACCTCACCAGCTTCACCGAGACATGCAGTGTTCATGGAGTCGAGAAATACCACGTTTTCTACACTTAACAAGTTTGAGTCTATGAACATCGCGTGCCTCGGTGAACCAAGTGAGGAGACAGGACTTTTGCCGCCGACTGTACAGTACTGTAATAAACAGAGTACTGTACTGTAGTTGAAAATTCGGGAGGTTAGTAACCATGTGTTTTTCTGGTGACAAGGGAAGGTTGAAATCAGTATTGTTTTATGAAGGTAGAAAAAGACTTAAATTTACTGCAAAGCAGAGATTGGAACTTTTTTGGACAAAAGAGTGTCAGGAAAAGAAGAAATATGGTAGTTCCAGCACAAGTTCCTTTCATTAATATGCACTGACTGCAACCCAAATCCAAGATATCAGTGGCCTAACTTCCGTATAGCTAGCTGCTGTTTAGTATTGTAGTTTGGAGCAATCAGCAACTTCGAATATAGTTACTAAGTCACAGGCCCTTATATTGTCCCTAAATAGACTAAAGTCGGCATTTTGCATTTTATCTATTGAGATTTACAAGTATCTCAAGGATTAAAATGGAAATTTATGTGTTTTGAACAATTTCCCTATACATACAGTAGGCTATATAAAAAAAATAACGCACACTAAAAATTGGAGCCCTGCTGGATGAGTTAAGAGCACTTAGCCAACACCCACAAGAGAAAGTAAAGTATCTGAGGTGAATAAGCAGGTGTAAACACCCGTTGAATTTAAGTGGAATAGAAGCTGGAACAACATGTGTCAGACCATGTGGTGTGGACGTCAGCAGGGCAACGAGTTACGAGGTCAGGGGAAACTGTATGAATGGGAAGGGTGGATGTTACAGTGTGGGAATGTAATGGACAGGTGGTATGGGTCCTAAATGGTATGGCCGTATGGGTGTAGTGAAAGGAGATAGCGATTCAAGGGTTGTGAGAGAATAATGTAGGCGTGGATAATTGGATACCAAATTTTGACTTGTTGTACATTAATCTAAAAACATCATACGCTTGCATCAACAGTAGAGTCGGCGCCAAATGTTCTGTCTCCTCCCTCAGCGCTTTTTAAAGCTTAAGATAAAGGCCAAACATCGAACAAACACATTCACTTATACAAAATTACACTATCCACAGGGAAAACAATAATCCTCTCTTATTTTTTAGTTTACAAACCTGTGAAGCTTATATTTCAATACTTAATTTATGACTTGGTAGATTTGGCAACAGGACATTTGGCGCTGGCTGTACATTATAATATTATACGCATCACCATTACACCGGGATTTGCTGAACAGTGGTCAAGATTAAAGACTAAAAAGAACTCAATGGTCCGTGACAGTATACAATAGTTTCTATTTGGACAGGATGGGAATACATAATTGATGATTAATGGATGAGATAAAGAGGAGGTTATGTCCAGATAAGGTGAGGTGGAGGGGGAACGGCCGAGTGAAAAATGGTGGGTACAAGGCAGGAGGTAAAGATGGGCTGTGATAGCGAGCGAGAATGATAAATTAGTGAAGCCGACATGTTGGGAAGTGAGGTTGGGAGGTGGGTAAGAGACCGACAGAAAGGGGAGGTGATAATAAAGTGGACAGAGAGTGTGGTCACAAGTGGGTTGGTGGGTGACGGGAACAACAAGGGAGGTGGGGAGGGAAAGGGACTGAAGCACACAAGTATCCTGTAATAGTATTCCTCCAGACTGAAGTGTTGTTGTGAACTTGTGTGAGAGAGAGAGAGAGAGAGAGAGAGAGAGAGAGAGAGAGAGAGAAATACCTCCATACATTGAAGCGTTGAGAGAGAAAGTGAGAGAAATACCTCTATACATTGAAGCATTGAGAAATACCTCCATACACTGAAGCGTTGAGAGAAATACCTCCATACATTGAAGCGTTGAGAGAGAGAGAGAGGTGGGTGTGGCCAGAGTAAGGTGAAGTGAGGCGAGGAGGGTGTGTGTGTGTGTGTGTGTGTGTGCCAGAAGCGAAGTATGACCCGGTCAGTATGTTCACCATCTATGTTACGGTACCTCATTCACTCCTAGCTTCCGTCACCACCACCAACACAACTCCACACCAAGTTATAACCACCACCACAACTCCACACCAAGTTATAACCACCACCACAACAACCACTACATCACCTGTTATAATCACCACCACATCAACCACTTCACGTTGTAATCACCATAACAACCACTCCACCACATGTTATAATCACCACCACAACCACTCCACCACATAATATAATATAATCACCAACACAACTACATTCAGTATTATAATCATCACTCCACCACATGTTATTATCACCAACACAACCACATTCAGTGTTATAATCACCACCACAACCACTCCACCACATGTTATAATCACCAACACAAACAACCACAACATTCACTCCATCATTACTAGTTATTACCACCACGTGTTACATCAATCATCATCACAACAACCCCCCCCCCCATCACATGTGCAACCACGACCCTCAATTAATTAAGTAGGACCTGCAACACCTTCGAATGAGACGGGTTGAATATATGATGCAAAACTGTAGTTGTTTGTTAGTTAGTCCCTGTAATTGTAGTTCATCAGTCATCAAAATGGCTCACTTTCATTCACCTGATGTACGACTTTTGATCATGACTGTACTACCGACATCATCATCATCATTATAACCTCTTTCACAACACATATATACCAACTTACTCACTCACTATCTTTCATTCACCATAACACACCCTACCAGCTCACTCACTCACTATCTTTCATTCACCATAACACACCCTACCAGCTCACTCACTCACTATCTTTCATTCATCATAACACCCACCAACTCACTCACTATCTTTCATTCACCATAACACACACCAACTCACTCACTCACTATCTTTCATTCACCATAACACACCCTACCAGCTCACTCATTCACTATCTTTCATTCACCATAACACACACCAGTTCACTCATTCACCATAACACACCCTACCAGCTCACTCACTCACTATCTTTCATTCATCATAACACACACCAACTCACTCACTCACTATCTTTCATTCACCATAACACACACCAGCTCACTCACTCAATATATTTCATTCACCATAACACACACCAAGTCACTCATTCTTTTTTCATTCACCATAACACATACCAACTCACTCATTCTCTTTCATTCACCATAACACATACCAAGTCACTCACCCACTCACTATCTTTCACCACAACCAATCCGTAAACATTCTCAACGCTACAAAGTCAGTCAGGCACTCCACCCCGTCACGCCTCCATTGTTACGGTACCACCACAGCTAGCCTACAATATACTATTATCACACTTTCTATATACCATGAATTATCTTAATGTTCGAATATCTGGGACACGAAAATGTTATGGTAAACAGTAATATCGTCATGCTACGCTATTTTCCCTTCTGCTGACTAAACTTTGTACGGTATACCAATGAGGAGAAGGCGGCAAAAAGGAGGGACAGCAAGTAAGAAGAAAGGGAAGGAAAGGTGAACTGGGAAAAGGGGAATGGGGAGCCAAAACCCTTGCAGTATTTTTAATTTGTGTAGACCATAAAACACTTTTCGGTACACTCGTGAATAGTCGTGATACATAATTTCTGACCAGAGTGTGAGGAGCAGAAAGCTTCGAATCGCCTCTTTTATAGCTCGTTTCTTAGCCCAATACATATATAGAGGTTGAGTTCGAATGCAGGGTATATTATGTGTGGTCAGGAATTACGTACCACGAGTGTACCCATATACATTTAGGCTACATCACTATACACTGCGCCACACCACACCACACTAGGCATTATCAACCTCGTATTCAAGCCATCTGTAACTTATTAGTGATCGTCGGGAAAAATATCGAACCATGAGGTGCCGAATGATTTGTTATAGCCTGTACCTATATATGTTTTTTAGTTCCTACTGATTAGAAAATATCCTGAGTGTATACAGTAGACTATAGACAGATAGATAGTCAACTCTTAGAGAAAACAGCTAGTGTGAGCGAGGTCATGTAGAGGGAAAACAGTTATACTTAGACACTGCTTTGTTTTCTTGTCATGACCAGTGCAACAAAGATGCCGCACTCTCTACTCTCTAGTGTAGTCGCCTCTGGTGATTAGGCTAGTACAGCACATCAACGGCAGTCGGTCTCTTTCTCAAAGGTTTCGTAACGGAATAAATACATTCTCGTGTTCTTTTCTCAGGCACAAATGAAATACCACACACATAAATAAAAAACGTAAAGGGAATCCTCAGCCTGACACAGATAGAAAAAATATGCTATGGTTTAAGACAATATACATGACAACACGTAGCCATGCAACATGGTTTTGTACATGTGATCTACTTAATTGTTTGTCGTAAAAAACGCACCACAAACACGACTCATTAGGTACCATACAGAAGTAGACAATGTCATAGTTAATTATAGTACTTTTGTTAAACACAATTCTTCTATACTATAAATTTCATAATTACGATATTATGAACTCACGCTCATGATATAATATATGAAAATAAGAACAACCATGTTATATCTGAAAACAGTTAAAAACTATTATCAGCGACTGAACACTGCTTGTGAAATATGCGTCCCTTTCTATCTATTGTTGAGGTCCTGTGTAACATACGGGGCGCCACAGTGTGATAACATAATGACAAAAGCAATTTTCTTTTCTATTCTGGGTGAACATAAATACAGGAACACACAAAAGATCGATATATATTTTCTCAGCTGAATTAAACAGTATATAATTATACAGAATTAATAGTTGACATTACTAATGAATGGATTGCAGAAAAAACTGTATAATTATTAAAAATGACAATCGGTATATTATTAATTCATTACATTCGGAACAATTAATATAACCTAGTTGAATTGTTATCTACGTAGGCTATAATATACAGTACCGTTATGTACTCCACCTACTGTATATCTCGAGTTCACATCATGTTCTAAAAAAGTTCCATGTAACAACGTATTTCCGACAACTGGAGACGCAGCGAGAACACACACACACACACACACACAGCTGCAGTCGTCTCATAAACGTACCATTCCGGTATGTGCTTATTTTCCAAACAGGTCGTCCATTTTTCGGGTGCTTTGGGACTGTGCTGTAATTATGGTGCGAATGATTTTTTTCTCTCTCTCTCTCCATTATGAATTGACTGGATAAGACACATGAACAATCGTGAGCCACTGTACATGTATTTTTTTATATTTTTTATAAAGGCCTACTACAATAATCACAAGCTTACATAAGGACGAGTCTTACTGGTACCTGGCTGTAAATTATCCAGGCTACATAATCATGTCAGGGGACAACATTGATTGTTTACCACCCTAGTCGATATTCAGGGGCCGAGTAAGTGTTATTATGCAATTATATATAAACGAACAACTATACCGTACGATACCGTTTGTCCCGCTTGTCTGTCTAGAATCTAGATGTAAAGTACCAGTAAATGTAAGCAGGCAGCTAAACATAAGAAAGGTAACAAACCACACAAAGCTAAAAGAATTTCTGAAGGAAACCTGGTAATGGCTGCATGTAAGCTGGTACTGACAAGAGGTAGAAAGTATTCCACACATTGAGGGTGAAAACTATACACACACGCATACAGTATACCGGTACTCAAGGATAATAGTCTATTATCCTTGCCGGTACTCATATTATTTTTTGTTGTTTCCCCCGCATCTGGATCTCATCACATGATAATCAAAATACACAGTCAGAATCAGGAAGTGGATTCTGTGAGTAGTCAACACATCAATCACTCTATGTTCGTGTTTAATTAACGTCTCCCATGGTTAGAACGACACACCGGTACCGTACATCCTACGGTCCACTTCAGGGGTTCCCCACCTGTACTGCTGGTTTGTGAACCAGCAGGGTTGAAGAGCTCAAGACTCGAGATTATTGGTAGTTATATTACACACTTTCCAATATTACTAGTTTATCCTCATCGTATTGAAGAAATGGCTTTGCCCTACAATAGGTGTGTGCAAACTGTTCACAATCTGTATATTATAGCTAGTATCTGCTAACAAAAATCTAAAAGTGCACTAACTATTTAATTACTTTACCATTTCATTATGTCCAACTCAAGAAGCTTAAGGGGTTAGTCTGTTTACTGGCTTATATGGAGAAATCAGTAGCTCTCCAATTCATCTATTTCATTATGTGAAGCCACTTTTTGTTATTGACTCGCTACAGGTGTAAATAATAATAATAATAAAGTCAATGATTGTATTCTGTTACGCACTTGGCTAATACCGTACACACCTATACATAGCTGTTCTATGGGCCTTGGCTTCACCAGTGTAAACAGTACCGTACTTCATTATATACTCGTCGTACAAACTCCCATCCAAGAAACACTCCTTTCTCATAACATGCCAAAAATAAAAAAAAAATGGTGAGCAGCATATCATAGTCCAGGTTAAACATCAAAGAACTGAAAACGACAGTCATTCCGAACTTTCCCTTGTGCACGAACAGCAACTATATCATGTTAAAATAACCCGTGAGTTAATACTTGCATGCATGGTGACTACAGTCGTGCACACAACTTTTGATTCACAGTACAGTACAGGTGCAACATCTTCCATTATACCTTCAGAACACAGTGAGTATAGTTTCAACATGACCATTCCCTGATACGGATGTGTGCCTGTAATCCCTGCTAATAAAGTGTACAAGCATACGGGTGTATTTGCCTGTTAATTAATTCTGCTGGGCAAACTAACAAAATGAACAAGCATACGGTTATGTTTGCTTGTGTAAATCCTGTTAATTAAGGGGATAGTACGGTATATTTTTGGTACATACGTTGGAGCGCCGTGATTCCTCCAAAGTGCGCCAGAAGATGTGAGACCAGCAGATAAATGTGCACAAATAATTAATGGTGGCCCGTTGCTTAATATATTATGACAGAATCAGTTGCTCTAGATTTACCTACAATGTCCCATACTACCCCCTTTAACTAATACAGTGAACATGGTATAGAGGACAAAACTTGCTGAGGGTTACACCGTGACCATGACTGTACAGACACACCTAGCCTATGCATGCAAGCTCACATACAGATAAATAGCACAACGTAGCACTTTTTAACTTTCTCGAACCATCTTCTCATGCACAGCTATAGCGTTCTCTCTCTCTCTCTCTCTCTCTCTCTCTCTCTCTCTCTCTCTCTCTCTCTTCTGTATGTACAATATCAAACATATTTCATACGAATTGAGTAAAACTAAAAGTAGATAGATTACGGTACATACATTCAAGCATACCAACTTAAATGCTAACAAAATATCTCTGCAATAGCATACCGGTACTCTAATTACTGCATGGGTATTATGAAAGACTTAACACACAAAACACTGCGACTAATCCAACAGTCACTCAGGAATTTAACATAAACACCGATGACATACATAAATACATAATTAAAGGTTTCATAAACATTTGCAGTGTGGTAAAAATGTTACATTACATATTAGGCTATTGTTTAAAAATATTTATGTAGATTAACCTCAAATTCAACTTTACATGCAGATACTGGTACACTTACAAACATCAACAATTTGAGATCAAACTGAACGGTATAATATTTTAATATATATCCTACTTATTTAAGCACGATTATACAAGCGATTATATCCCGGACATGGCCAAGGAATATTCCTTGGCCATGATCCCGGGTAGACTGACAATGGAGCCGACTGAGAGATAGCTGCCAGGTGCCTACTCCAATCACAGATCACATACTCTACAGTCTCACACCCTGCACTCATAGACACACACACACACACACTCAGTCGACGCACCAATACATCCACCCTTGTGCGGTCACGAGCAATAGTATAATAGTTTCTTTACCCCCCCTAGCGAGAGTGAGGTGTAAGTAGTGGTTCGAGAAGTAGAGAGCTATTGGAGATGATACGAGTGAACTTCTCTGACGCCATTAAGGGACCCCTGTGATGTAGTCGGAAAATTGGAGGTAAATATGAGTCCTTAATTTACAGCCGCGAAAAAAAAAAACTATATGGAAGGAGTTTGTTTCATTGTGTAGTCAGGAGGAAGCAGAAGCCCCCATTCTCATACACCATCACAGGTTCCATAACAGAAGTACCCAACGGGCCAATGTTTGCTTGTCTGACTCATGGTTAAGACTGTCTTAACTTTGGTCTGACCCTTCTCCAACCCCGATTCCGACCTCACTCTCGTTTGGAGGTAAATAAACTATTGCTCTTGACTGTAGTGTAGAGTATAGGGGTTATAGTTGGTAAAACATATGATATTCTGCTGCGTCACACCTGTACGGGGGGGGGGAGGGTGATCTAACTGTGGTAACCTGGATGATAGATACACTGGCTATGCATTCAAGAGAAGTGGGTTTCTGTAATCTATAAATACCGGTGGTGTTTCGAACAATTCACCACTTACTACAAGGCCAATATGAATGAGATGAGTAGGCTACCGTGGAGAAAAAAAATACCAAGTGCCGTTACAGTGTACGTTATCTTCAGGCTATATCCAGTCCTTCAATCTCATACCAGACTAGCCTAATTTAGCTACACCTACCACTCGCCTACCAAGATGCCAGGTACTCTCTGTCTGTTAACCTACAGTGTGGCTTTCTGCAGTGACATAATATTTCTATGGCAACACAAACATTGTACTCAGTTTATAAACAGTAAGGATTTTTTCTACTTGGTTAATGGCAATACACACAATCTTAATATGAAATACAGGCCCTGTGGTTTTAGAGGTTCAAAAATAACTCGTCATTCACATCCCAAATATATCTAAATACAAACAACTGTGTTCGTATACTGTACTACGAACCCTTGCGTCACGCCTTATTACTGTATATCCTTTGTAGGGACAAGCGGGGTGACAAAGACATAGGTTATGTACTGCAATAGGAAGCATTCGGACAAGGAGAGACTGCAATGTGAACAATGAAGTTGTAGAATGTCATCAGAGTGAATTACTATATCGCATATTTAGAGTTTCTCTATACTAGCCTACAGCAAAACAACTGGAGGACGAGGACACGAGGTACACTCGAGCTCGTAAATTCGCGACCACGTCCGCAAATGTTTATGTCATCTGAGCTGGTAACACTGTGTGGGGAAGGTGTCATTGTAAGTGAAAGATTGTACCATGTCGCTCTACTATGTTCCACCTACTCTGATTCCTCCCCAAATAAATGTTACCAGATAAAATGGCAAAAACATCTACGTACGTGGTCGTAAATTTACGACCTTGGGTGTAAAAGGAATTTCAAATCCCAACATACATGCTAGGGATTCTGATAATTGATCTTCAGATACAGGAATCAATGTACACTTGTGATACGTAATCCCTGACCACAGACGAATGGCAGGCACCACACACACATACCCTGCATTCGAACTCAGCCTCTATAGGTATACTGGGTGGGGAAATGAACAATACCAGGCAATTCGAAGCTTTCCACTCCTCACACTCTGGTCAGAAATTATGTATCACGAGTGTACAGGTGCACACATGAATTCGTGGTACAGTCAAGGTGCAAGATGATCAGTTCCTACCATTATCATGTTACTTAGCGACCAATAAGATATACCAAGGACAGAAACCATGATGAGGGATGGCAATGATATCTTCCACCTGGGCTGTACTGGGAATTCCTTTGTTCAACTTTACTGTAGCTCCCAATACTATCGTTATTGTGTGGTACGAAGGATGGCGAAATGAACAGAATTTTTTGCCACCCTACTCAACATGTGTCAAATAACATCGTCCAGTGTGGCAGATTGTACAGCACATTAATCTAATGATACTTTTGGGAGGTACTGTACAGTACACACGACCAAAAAACTATCGTTACACCGTCTGCGCGATACAAAATGATACCACGAATGAAGGTTTTTGATAACAGCCTTCTCACATTGGTATCCCTGCGTATGTATGTTGCGGCCGCATCTGTTATCAATTACAGTATAGGATAATGCTACAGAACCCTGGCTCTCGAGTCCCACATCCGTCATGAAAAAAGGGAACTGAGGCATTGATAATGATGATAATACAGCAAATTGATGTCTTCCACTAATTCAAGTGATGTCACTATGCTGCATGGGTTAATTAAAATGTTCTTAATCCACTGGATACGCTAATCTATTTTGGGTAACGCCAGGCGATTATAGAAAAGATCCCAGTATAGTCAGGTTTATTAAGTTAATTAAAAGAATCGACAAACAGTTCATGTAATATCTATTACATTTTGTGCGAACACGAAACACGAGAGTATTTTCTATTTAAGCAAATACTACGGATACCAAATGTTATATAATTTCTCATGAGTTGCAAGTATTTCATACAAAGTATTTACGACCAGTAGACGTTAGTACCATTTCACACCAGGGCGGAATATTATGGTAAACATGACCTTGAGCTAATATCATCCCAAATTCAATGGAATCATAAAGGATCTCCTATGCATGAATAAACTCCAGTTGTCCTGACACTGACTGGCCTTGAGCTACTGTAGGTCACCGTACTTGATGGTCTTGTGACCTAGGCACAGATGTGTAAAGACTATAATAAACACTAAATCTAACCTGGATTTAAAAAAAAACTCATATTACAGGAGCCGCATCCAATGAGGCGTGGAGGGGAAAAGAAGATTGCATGAACATAATTGCAAAGTGTAGAGAGAAAGAGTATGTGTGTGTGTATAAACGTGAAGAACAGGAACGACAGGTCGTACCGTTACTGGGGAGTGAAGGTGACGCCACCACCACCACATTCCTAACTCCCTCCTCACACACATACATGTTCTTCTTACGCACTATTTCATTCCCTGGAGAGCACTGTCAGTAACTGACTTGCCGCACTCAGTCACTCAGATATCAAGTAATGAGGTTTTCAACTTGGCAAGATCACTTTAAGCGTAGAGCAATTATTCCGCCCATTGATTAACTCGTGTTTTCTTTACGCAACATCAATTGTAAAATGAGTATTAATCAACAACAAAACTCGTGCATGAAATTATCGTGCAATTTCTACCTGCAACAATGTAATAGGTATCTAATGCAGTTTCCTTTGCTAATTACAACAATCAACAAACCTCTGCCGCAATTTACCCTTATCAGTTTATACACAGCAGCCACATTCAAGTTCATAATTTAGGCGTGCACTTTTATTGTTGGTTTCAATTACAAATAAGACGAAGCCATCGGGGTCGAAAGCTCGTAATACTGTACACTATCAGTAAGTGACGAGGCTGAACTCAAGTTTGTGGTACCGGTATTCCAAGGTATTAAGGCTATACTATAGGTTATACCAAGGCCAATGTATATCTTGGCCATAGGTTATACCGTAGCTATTCTGAAAAGCGAAGTACCGATGGGACACATTACGTTTACCATAATTAAGGCCACAAATCGGTAGCTTATAATTCTGAACGATCCCGATCAAAAAAGGCATCTGGCACGTTCAATAGATCTTTGATGACGAAAGAAAACCGCTCTCGACCTGCAAGACCCTGGGGAACTGGGAAGGCGATAAAGAGGTAGGACAACAAGCACAAAGAAAATAGAATAAAAGGGCTCAGTAGCAGTTATTCGAGTAGAACAATGAACAGGTGCAGTCGGCATTCTTCTATTCGTACAGTCACGCACATAAATCCACAGTACATTTAGCCAAGGCCGGTCTCCACTATAAAAAAAATATATATAGCAGAATAGCTCCCTCTCTTCCCAGCACGTACTTCGATATTGTAAAACTCTAAACACTAGGCAGAAACTGGATTGACAACACCGTCTTCACTGTGAATGTGTGTGTACTGTATGACTGCACGAGCATTAATACTGTGTCTGTAAATAGTTGAAATACCAACAAACCGGTATCTTACGTGTAAAACGCAGAGGGTCACTGCATCAGCGGACAATACTCTATATTTTTTTCCGTCTTCAATTCACAGTATAGAGGTGTTTATTTAACTATTTGCAGAGTTCAAACTTCTCAGTACATTCGTGGGTGATGATGCCACAGTTATATTAAGCATGTAAATAATCAAGATATAAGAATAATTTGTTTTACATTTAGAGCTTTAATAATAATAACAACTAACAGCCTCACTCACACACACGCACGAACACTCACACACACTCTCTCTCTCTCATACTCGTTTACAGCATACCGGTACAAAATGAAGCAAGGAAGGATGTGACTGACAAGAAGGCAAGGCAGCGAACAAGAAAAATAAAAGCGGAAGAATGATGAATGAACTGATAAGAGCTAGGAGATGGAATGTAGACCCTGATCACTTCTCCTACCCCTCCCTCCTCCAACACACACACACACTGCCCTCCCTCTCTCTCCACATATATGTACAGTCGGCGGCAGAAGTCCTGTTGCCTCACCTGCTTCACCAAGACATGCAGTGTTCATGGACTCGAGAAATACGCACGTTAACTACACGTGCTAATCTCGAGTCTATGAACATCGCGTGCCTCGGTGAAGCAAGTGAGGTGACTGGACCTTTGCCGCCGACTGTACAGTAAATAAAAGAGTAACAATCTTGTCCATTGTCACTTAATCGATTACGGGAAATGTTGTTTGCTCCTCATCTTACATGCATGAATATGGAGCACAAACCAGAGTAAATAATTACTTTTTGGAATCGTAATGTAAAACCGTACTCCTGTATATATATATATTTCTAATGTACACAGCCTATGCAATGTTTGGACTGTGATCTGTGAGTGCCTAATTTGTGGTAAATTAGTGGGGGAAGCAAGGATTATATTAGACTATAATAATATAGTCTATTATCCATGAGGGGAAGTGTCGCAAACCTAAAAGGGATACGGTAAAAAAAATTCAAAGTGGAGGGGAAAGGGAAGTGAAAGTGTGTGAAACCAAACCAAGAGAAAAAATATAAAGAAAGTCTTGACTTTATAGTATAGTGATGGAACTGGTGGAAAGAATGAAAAGCTGTGCCCGATGAAGCCGCGAGCGTGGGAAGAAAGGAAGTGAAAGGAAAGATAGGCGAGTGAACGCAAGAGAAGGGGCTGGAGGACGGAAGAATGTGAAAAGGAACGTGGTGAAAAAGAAAATAAATTAAATAATGAATGGGGTATAACTGTTTGGAAACCGTTTAACAGGAGATAACGTTATTTTTCTACAGTATATGCATCATGAGAGAGAGAGAGAGAGAGAGAGAGAGAGAGAGAGAGAGAGAGAGAGAGAGAGAGAGAGATGCAGCCGGTGAATGGAGGGATGGAAGGTAGAATATCAGGTTAGGTAAAAAAAAAATAAAGGGCGACTCAAGACTTCACTTTCCCTCTCCGGGCTTCCTTCCCCTACCTACCCACATCCTCCACCTGTCTGCTGCTTCCTCCTACCTCTCTCTCCAATCACCTACTATTTTTCGTCGTCAATGTTTTAGACTACTGTGTACATCCTCTATTTTCAATATTCCTTCTCTACTAACATCACTTCTCTCTCTCTCTCTCTCTCTCTCTCTGGTATGTCCTTTCCACACCGACCTATCATTAACAAATCCTGTCGTGTCTCTCTCTCTCTCTCTCTCTCTCTCTCTCTCTCTCCTGTATTTCATGTACGGCTCAGGCCGGAGGGAGTGGAGGGTGGGGAGAGCCTTCTACTTTACTATCCTTATCTACGACTATCACTGGGGAGAAATTCATTCTCTACCAGTAGTACGGTACCCTTCTAGTAAGATCACACCGTGTGGACCGTAAGGTCTGTTGTGGTCTGTGATTATATGTAACTCTCTCTCTCTCTCGTATGCCCTTTCCACACCAAACTCTCGTGTCATCAACCAATCCTCCTGTCGTGTCGCTCTCACCTTATAATCTCACTCTCGGGCCCTTACAAATACTACAAGTACTCCCACACAATCCTTTTAGAATCCTATCTTCTGGGAATGAGTACCCGTGAATTGGAGGCATGGGTTCGGGAAACAATCTGTATAGGCCTTATTTAATGATGGTCCAGTACTCATAGACAGTCATTAAGTTTCCTTGACTTTCGTGTCTATATCAACCAACCTACATAATTATATACAATCCTCTAAACTCTCTATCCTTCTTCCCTTCACACTTCCTCTCCTCCTGTTCTATCCTATCCTAGGGATGTAAAGATGGTCCATCCTACCTCATCCCTCATTCTATTCCATTTAAGTCTTAGCATAATTCTTACCTCACTCTTCACTTTCAAACTTCCCAAACCTCTCAGTTCTCTCCTTCATATCCGATCTTATCACCTCCATCCTTATTTTTTCTCCTCCCTCCTTCACTATCCTCTCTCTTTCCCTCTTCTATCCTTTCCTCCCTCCTTCCCTAAACTTTTCCCCTTTCTATTTCTTTCCTTCCCTATCATTTCCCATTCCCCTCCATTCTTCTATCTCCATCTTTTTCCCCTTCATCTTCAGCTTCACCTCTTCCGACCCCTCAATTACCCTCCCTCCTACTGACAGCTAACACTCTCTTCCATCCTGCTTTCTTTCTGTCTCTCTATCTCTCCTTTTAAAAGCCTCCCTTCTCTCCAGTTAAACTCAACTCATCTACTAGTTCTATATTGAATCTTCCTTTCTTCAAACCCAACTCTTGCAGTTTACATTAAAAACACACTTTTTTTCTAATTCTGTACACCTCCTACAAACATCATGTCTTTCCCTTACTCCCAACACCTCAGGTTTTTCACTTCTCCCATCATATAACGATATTATATTATTGTTCCATCTGTCTATCCTTGAAATTTTATTTCTTCCAACATTGTGAATCTTTATTTTTTCTTGTCTCTCTCTCGACACCTTTTTAAATCCCTGTTTCCACTTGTAATCTCTATGTCATATGTTCCTTTTAGATAAGCAAGATATCATTTGCCTCTTTCTTGTCTTAACAATTACCTCTCTTCCTCCTCTCACACAATGGTGTATGATAGGCATGTGTAAGGGTGTGACCTCTACCACATAGCCTAATGATACATGGTATAACCTGTCAAAACCAGAAATCTGGGAAAAAGGCATAAAGTTACCGAACTACAGTATCCTTTTAATTCCGGCTTAATAAATCACTTGGTCTGTATTGTAATGAATAACAGAAGCCTGGGAAAACATTTGGAGGTCTGCAATGAGTGGTGGAAAAAGTATTTATTCATTGTATATCAAGAGTCTACAGTATTAATAAGTGAGGTTTTGTACTGGAGAGGTTTATAACAGTACGGTATATCAGTCAAGCAGTAAATAACAAAGATGTGAAATCTGACCTCTTGCACTGTGTGGTGAAGATGATGGCAGTGAAAGCCCATTGAAATACTAACAGTTTTGATTTATTGCCATGTCAACTAACGACTTTCCAATATAAATGGTAATGAGCTGCACACTAATTTTCTTTTTGACATACACTACCAGTACTGCAATGTCAAGTTTTTCAACATCACTGGTTGATACACCTGTACAGTATTTTGGATAATCAGTGAAGGAAAAGCTATCAATAAATACAAGGCCTTATCATGTACCGGTACTGTATATCTTTCACTTTAGTTTCTCAGAATACAGTATAATATTATTTTAAAACTGGTTGATATGTTTGTACCAGTACTTATACTTTTCAAAGCAGTTTGTCTCACACCATTTTATGACATGATTGAGTACTGTATGGGATAACAGGAGTAATTTGCTCATTTTTGTTGGCTATTTCCTTTCTTCATTATGAATATGGATGTCATACAGGACACTGTAGATGAATAACTGTCAACTAAATGTGGATAGTTACTATGAATGTATGAATTTGTAAGTGGTTCTAACTTAACTAAATATGCAGAACCATTTATTATCAAGATTAAGGCCACATATCAAAATGTTATTAAATTTTATGGCAAAGCATGCAGTCTATCCTAACTCTAACCCTGCCCCAATAAGTCAGTACTATACTCTCAAATTCCTGATCATTTTAATACGGTAAGAGATTTTTCTGCTACTGCACTTTTTGTGTGATGTGTTAATTCATTGAGATATACATCGCCTCACATGATGGGAAATAATATCGGTATGCTATAAATTAATTCTATTTGGCGGGAGAATGAATATACTGGGTGGTTAAGTTAGGCCAACATTCTTACTAAACACCGCATAAGGATTGACACTGTATAACATGTCATTGAACGGTGTTAACATGCGGTGAATGGAGTACATATTTGGACTGTGATAAAAGGTATAACAATAATAATATATGACAATGTTAGAGTATTAATAATTAGTGTGTGTGAGTGTGATCCCTTCCTTGCTTGCTTACCTGTGGCCTCGTTCTGGTCATGGAGGGTGAAGTCACACAACACCTGGGACTCCTCCACCTCCTTGCCTTGTAGTAGCAGCTTTATATTCCCCTCGACTGAATCCATCCTTATTCGCGTGAACTTGAGAATCCTGACTGACCCAACGTGAGAGGCACACACATGAATTATATCTACAGTACCAGGATACGAGTACAACCACACCGATACGAGTCAATCAGCTGTGTGTGTGTGTGTGTGTGTTACTTATGTGTGTGTACATTTAGGACTGGGGGCCAGTGTTGCCGTGAATTCCTCACTTTTGAGGATGAACGGTTACCAGTTAGTCTAAAAACGTATGTAGCCTCAAGGAGTGCGTCATAGAAAATGTAAATGTGAGTAAGATGGGTAAACGGTAACTATGTTATTATACGGGACATGAAAAAATAATCAACCACTGTACAATAAGTAGGGTACTATAATCTGAAAGATAAATTAAGTTATTTATCTTGTACAATGAAAATTGCAAGGAATGTTTGTGATCATTATGCCCTGATACATAAGAAATAATAAACTAATAATAACACAATAATACAATAATTATCCCTTAATGTCTTAATTTTATTTAATTGCTTCAATCATTTGAATAGATGGTTTAAATTTATAGCAACATTCCTGTGCTTTTACGGCCTCGGACACAACTGTCAATGCTTGGACGGCTGGTATTTGTAGTCTATTACGACAGTTCGTTTTGGTTAAATTAATTTTTGAAAATAATCTTTCTGCTGCACTATTAGATGTTGGTAGTGTTAATATCATCAAAGCAAAGTGGGTCAAGTTTTTAAATGCATAATTCCCTAAATTATCTTTGACTTGTCCTAATTTAATAACAAATTCAATTTCCCCACAATCACAATTTGTTATTTCTGGTGGCAGCTGAGCTGAATCTAAATATCTCCATTCATTGTCTAGAGTTTGAATATCTCCACAATAGAGACGAGGAACTAATTTTACAAAATCATATAGAGAAGGCATAATCTCCCTGCTCGTACTTTGGATTATTTTTTCTGGGCCTATAAATGATGCCATGTACCACAACCTATTATCTAGGTCAAACCTTTTCTTTATTTGATGGCACATCTGTATCATTAATTCCCTACACCGATTTTGAACATCTTCTACCATGGATTTGTTGCTACAATATTCATTCATTTGAAGAAGGCCATGAACAGCTGAGCCAAGATATATTTGATTCAATGGCATATGATTGGTCGCTAATTGGGGGTTAAATTTTGTAATATCACATTTATCAATTAGTTCTCTGCGACAGAAACTTCTAAGTAAGGTAATATATAACTCCCTAACCTGTGCATACACCAAATGTATAGTTGGGGTATCTCGCTGGAACAGTAGATTTAATTTATTAAATAATGGAAGTATGTAATTTAAAAAGTTGAGGTATAGATATACTGATGGATCCTTGAGATCCTTAACAATGAACTCAACTGTCTTCAATCGTTCCTCAGCTTCAATTTGTGTGAAGAACATTTTAAGTGCTTCCCACTGTTCTAGTACCCTCGCAACAGATTGATGTAAGGAGAGCCATCTTGTCTGGCATGCATGTAACATTTTATGTGGTTTAAGCTCCAGGAACAGTTGTGCTTGCTTAAATTGGTGTTTTCTTTTAGCACTATAGGAAAAATGGGTGTAAATGTTTCTAATAAGGTCCTCGCAGTGGCGTGGGAGGGTTTTCACCGCTTCTGAGGCACATAAATGGATGCTATGGCATATGCATTTCATTATAGTTATGCCTGTAAATGTGCTCCTCAAACGGCTACACAGTGAGTTATGTTCGCCCATGATATTGGATGCACCATCTGCTGCAAACCCCACAAAATTTTCTAGTGGAATTTGGTGTGTGTTAAATGTTTTCATAAGTCTCCTATACAAATTTTCTCCACTTGATCCTACATTTTCATTATCATCATTGTTATATATATCAATGAGCTCCAAAGTCTCTGTGTTAATTTTACATGTAGCAGAATCATAATATTTTACAATAACACATAAACATTTTGTGGTGCTTGCATCTGTGGTTTCATCTACTATTACGGAAAATTTAAATTTTCTTAATTTTGATACTAAATCATTGGTAATACATGCCCCTATACTTTTGACAACGTCAGTGCATTTTGTTCTTTTCATGCACATACTTTGAGCAATAGCAGAATCTGGGAACATAACTTTGCATAATTCAATCATGTGATCGGCGATTGCAAAGGGCAGGTTATGTTCTGCTATGAAACATATCATCAGTATGGTTGCAACATTTACAGCATTGGTTGGAGAATCGGGAATATGGTTGACCTGCTGCCTTTCTCCCTGCATACCCTGTGATTGCAGCATGCGTGCCTGCCCAGTAGTATGCATATGGGTCGACTAGAAATTGAAAACACACAAAATTAATACGAAGTAATGTAGCGGTCAACAGTATAACAAACGAAAACTACGATATTTCATCTCATTAAGTTCTCTATGAAATATAAGTACATGATTCACACTGTATTACTGATATTTAAAATACACTTAATTATTAATATTCACATATTATACCTTGTGTCTCTTAATTGTTGTAATTTCTGCATTAAATTCTTTGTGGCATGTACTACACGATGCCTTGGTAGGGTCACCTTGCACTCGCTCCAACCATTGGTTGTAGTCTTCGATACTCAACCACTCGTTCTTAAAGGTGCGTTTCGGAGGCATAATGTCTGTAATATATATAAATTTGTTGGATGGTAAAAGTGCATTGTAATCTCCAATACCACATTTTCTATATTCAATTCCCCACATAAAAAACGAGAGTTTCTTGGGTGACATTACTATTATATGTAAAGACGCGTACATAATTCCAATGACTGCGATATTTTTTATCACCAATGTAAATATTGATTGATTGATTGATTACGGTTTAAGGTTTGTCTTTATGAATTACTGAGAATATTAAAATATTGCATGATTGGTATATTTTAAATACATAAGTAAAGAAAACGAATAATATTTATCACATACAAAATTAAATATTATTTTATACAAAATAAAATTACCAAATTGATTAAAACCAATACAGTATGAATAAAATTATTTGAAAAAAATTATATACGGACGAGGAACCACCTACCTGAGCCAAGGAGAGTCAGAGAATGAAAAATGAGCTGCAATGTACCCATGTTATCGACTACTAACAGAGATATCTCGTTCAAATTCAAGGCATGTGAGGAAGTTCCATCCACATGAATGAGGGTGCGGAATTTTCATCCTCATGAGTGAGGATGCGGTCGAACCATCCTCGTTCAGTTGCCAAATGTCGCAATATTTCCGCACTTTGAGACGAATTCCGCATAAACGGCATCGCTGCTGGGGGCCCTCACTGGTGGTCTCACGGGGCTCTGGGGTCTCATCATATGGCCCCTCCTCTCCTCTACCTCCTCCTCCTACTCCATTTACTTGCCATAGGTCGCCACCATCTTATTTATTCATTATAAAAATAGATTTACAACTACATTTATATATTTTTGTACTGGTGAAGGTGTAATTGTTGATTCTATCATGTGTTTATTATTAATCAGTAAGGGTGAAATTATTGGTGTGTATTATAATGATAAATTAAAGCTCCCTATATTTTTAGTTTTGAGATAATTTGAAACAATATAAGTAGAAAACAGTGTCTAACAATTATATATATATACATATGTTCAAATAATTAGTTTACTACTTATATTATTATTATATAAAATCATAATGAAATACTAGTGAGAAAATCATATATATTATTTTTTATTACATAATAGTGACGTTACCCCTTCTCAATGTTGTGACTTGTGTTGTGTTGGAAGAGTTGATGAGGCACCCAAATTAGAAGACATTAGGGTACTCTGTATATTACCCTTTGTCATCATTACCAGCAACATATGCACCAGTTTTAAATCATGGTATGGATATATATATATTTTGTATAATTGTTGTTTTAGTCATATTCTTGATTCACTAAGGTAATCCGGTAAATATTAAAAGAATTTCCGTTATTACGTACGGTTTTTCTACCTTCATTACCCATTTATTTAGACAATTCTAAGACTATTTTCTTCTATAGCATTTCCTCAACAAATTTCCAAGATATTCAAATGGGGCATTTTGAAATTAGCCTGACCTTACCAAACCTAAACCGCAAATCTGGGCAAACTTTGGGGAAATAACCGTGGTAAAGTATAGGAAATGACCTGGGCAAAATACAGGGACCTAGCCGGATCTGGCAACACTGCTATGAAAAGGTAATTTTGTCAATAAAAACTGGTAGTCCATGATGGAATACCATACAGTAAAGCAGCTGGGAAATAAGGACTGGATTCGGTTCTCATGTTAGGTCAATAGGTATTATTACAGAATAACTGGGTTTTTGGCTAGGTTTGAGCAGTATTACCACATTAGGCTAGGTCCTGGAAATTTGCCAAGGTCACTTTAAGTTTACACTGGATATACCCAGTAGTTTGCCCAGGTTAGGTCCCAGTAGTCTGCTGTGGTCTAGGTTAGGTCAGACTAGTTTCCAAATTATGTTAAAAAACGGGGCATTTCCGAGAGAAACATCATAGATGAAAAGTGTCTTAGAATGGTCCAAAATAGTGGAAAATGATACTAATATATACAATATAGTGAACCCAGGTTTTCTGTAAATTTACTGGTCAATAGGTTAGTGTTAAGAAGAGGCACAGAAAAGGAAGATACTTAACGTTACCGTACCAATATTGGTACCATTATATTTTCCTTGATTGTTATTTTTGAAGTCATTTCCCAATGTGACGGTTCATTCTGACCATGATTGACTCCTCTCCTCATTCCTCATAAGCTGGATTGAAGGGTAATTGAGGGTGGATGGATTTGAGTGAAGCGCATGGGGATGGAAAGTGATGCGAGTCTAAGCAAAGGATATATATGGCCATGTCTGCACTGTGAACGACAGTAGAAAATTTTAAAGAATTATAATGGATGGTACATTTGTAAAAAAAAATTGGCATTTCCAATAAAATTATCGTACAGTATAAGAAAAGTGGCTCAGAAATCAAAATGGTATTTAATATAAGAAATAAAACATTTTTCCTCAACCAAAACACCCATTTCCCAGAACTCAGAAAGTTAGTCTCCTAAGGTAGTCATACCCTTGAGGGGATGTTAGATATAGTAGACTCGCCCTTTTTTTTTTTTGGCCAATTTTTTTTTTTTTTTTCAGTTGTATTGTTTTTGTAATTTTATTAAATTTCTGCTGATCATTCACTCATTTATGTGTATTTTTCTTTTGCAGTCGGCCCTCTTCAACTTTCAGAGCCTGTTAAGTGTGGTGCTGTTGATGATCTGCACCTGCACTTATATTCGCTCTTTTGCTCCTTCACTTCTTGATAGACAAAAAACAGGGTGAGTTTTAGAATATTCCTTTTATCTTTGAGAATGGGATTAACAATTTAATTAGGGCGAGGGATATAAACCAAATGATAGATGAAAGTACTGTAACACAATAAGTTTATTATTGTGTATGCTTGATATTGAAATTTTGCTTGGTGAATGTTTGTTCAATGATTATCCTTTATATTATCTTTCCAGAAGTGTTGGGTGTGGCAGCAGGAATTTTGCTGCTGGTTGTACACTCAGTTAGAAATTGTCCTGATCCCTTGGCACAATGAATCGCAACTAGCAGAGCTTTGATGATTCAAACAAGTCTGTGTTGTAGGGAGACACACTGTTCGAACCTTCAAAGCTAGGCTGTTTGCGATTCATCTTGCCAGGAGATAGACACAAATTCTGACCGTGAGTGTACATACCTGATGTATAATACTAGTTCTTTTCTTATAAATAGGCCAGTGGGAACCTTCTGGAAGATGGCAAGGATTGGGGAACGAAAAAGTCCGTGGGTGGCAGCTGCTTGTATCCTCATGGCAGTCAACGTACTCTTCTTCTCTTAGCATCATTGATTCATCCTTCTCTACTTCTCTTGTTTGATTTTCTGTTTTTCATGTCCATACAGAATGAACCATCTCCCCTTTGCATTGTTTTTATTTTCCTATGATTACTTCATGTCTTATTAGGCTCACCATCTCACAATCCTCTTCATACCTACATTATCATGGGGTTTATTACTGTACAGTACATCTATTTGCTATTCTTCTTATATTTGCCTCATACACTTAGACATTAACTTGCTTTGTTTGGTAATCTGCAGTTATGTATTTTGTTTAGCATTCTGGGATCTTATTCCCACCTGTGGCCTTCATTTGGTTTGTCATTACAGTACAAGGTGTATTGTGTGGCATTTGTCTCCTCATACTTGCTTATAATTACTATATTATTTATATTTGGTTCAGTTTACATTATATTATTTAAGTTATTGTAATATTGCAGAAAGATTATATCCACTAATCATGGAGCTTTTTGTAAAAATAAGTCTACTGTACACCAACAATGATAATGCAAAATATATTGGTAAATGAGATACTGGTGTCTTTTTGTGTCACAATCTACTGCTATGGACCAAACATTAAATGTTAGTTAATAAAAATTACATGAGTTTTCATTAGCTGCTGCTGTTGTTTTGTCGAACTGTACATTAGATTAAAATGGAGAAGAAAGAAGCTTGTGCTGGGTCAGAAAAATTTTGTACCACAGAGGGGACAGAAAAGTTACAACAAGCATGTTAGGTCAAAAGGTTCGTCAAAACTTTAAAGTATAGCCCACATCATTGCAGGCAAAATCCCTCTATGGGGGTAGTTTGTTGTACCATACTCATCAAAAGTATGTGGCACCCTGCTCCCACCCACAAACAGTACTTATACAGTAGTGCAAAAAGAATGATGATCTTATGGGTGAAGTATACAGCACAAACATGATGTCACAGCAACCTTTATTAACCATTGGCAGCAAATGGCTAGGTAAGAGAATAGATAAGTGTTCCGAGATGGTATGGACATAAAGAGAGAATAGATAATACATGAGTGGTAAAAAAAGATGTCAGTGATACAGGGGCAAAGAAAGAGGGAATGATCTAAAATTCTAGATGATAATTGTGTACATACAGTATAGGTAAAACAAAAGAATCTGTCCAGAATGTGTGAGAATGGATAAGATTCTCTTGGAGGACTGTATGTTATGAGTGGAATCCAGGTTTTACTTGACAACCCATGGAATGGCTCCTTGCACCAAGGTTAATTGAAATATAACTTTTCTTTGAATGAGCTGAAAATTTAATTGGCTTGAAATGGGGGAATAAATATAAGTGTGACTCATTTTTCTGAGTATCTAGTCCCTCCTGTTATTCTGATTTCGGTTTTCCACCCCTGGCTCTGAATTCCCCACATCTTAAATAAAAAGGAAATGAGGTAATAATAATAATGACTATGATAATGCATTCTCCTCTACTCTACAGTTAATATCTTAAATACTACTTGGCTGATAGAACAACTCTCTTTCATCACATTTTTCATAATAAAATTAATTTGCAGTTAAACTGCTGAGCACTTAAAATTACATAATATAATACAGTATTATTACACTTTATAATCCTTCATTACAGAGTTATTCATTATGGAAGGTAGTACATATTGTACTTTAGTATTTCTGTTAACATGTAATAAATAAGTGAAAAATAAATTATACAGTATACTGTATATATATTAGACTCAAAGGCAATGGCTTGCAACCATATTTGGGACCCAGACAACATCCAACATACCAACTACAGTGGAGGATGTCAGTGCTTAAATTTCTTTTATTTCACAGCTTTACACATGCCAAAAAAATTCCTGGCATTAGTTACAACCATAAGTAACAATGCATCTTGTCTCACAAACATAAATGAACTGGAGGCATCTTGTCTCACAAACATAAATGAACTGGAGGGCTGAACTAGGTTATTTGAGAGATATACTTTCCTTGTCAATAAATTAATTACGAAAGTTACATAGGAACGTTCTAATTATTGTCTTAAGTTACATGATGAAGAACCCTTATTAAGCCAAAAACACAAAACAATGCAAGCATGTAATAATAGGAAACAAGCCTGGGTAAGATGGTGATGATAGTTAACCCTAAACAATGGGTTTTCTTTCGTAATTTTTAATCGTTTGGCTTTAGTTAAAGTTCTACTTATAAGGCACATGACTCAGTTCATGGGAATAAAGGAATACCGACAACCCTTGGACATGGATGTTTCCCTTTGACACGAATAATAATTAACAGGAAGTTACAAATGCAGAAGTCAGCAATTGCAATCTTGGGTTATTTACATATTTTAAGTATTTACAGTTTCAAATTGGAACTCCTCTACATATCACTAAATGGCAACTTTCTTATCAAATGTTTCAAGAGGATTGTCTTCATGTAGTGGCACTGACATATTTGAAATAACATGCTAACAATCCTCATATCACCCCATTCTCCTACAAAAATTGGTGGCTCACAACACTTGGCTTGAGGCTGGCTGTCTTGGACACATAGTAGATGACAATGTGAAATTGGGTTTATATGAATTCTAATAATAAAACTACAAATAACCAGCTGCTTTGAGGCAAGAGACTGTGGATTCAGGCTGATGAAATTTGAAAACTGTTACTTGTTGATATTATTCACTATATATCTATCTATCTGTTGCCTGACGCCTCAATCCCCGAAGGGGTGGCCACAAATGAATCGCCTCCATGAACCCCTGTTCCCCATTAACTGGCGTCCTTCCTCCCATCCAATGCCACTCTCACTCCAACCCTCTCAACCCCATCCCTCCACCTCATTCTAGGTCTGCCCCTTCCCTTTTGTCCATCCACCTCACTCTCGTACACCTTCTTAACCAACCTCTCACCTCCCATACGCTCCACATGACCAAACCATCTCAAGGCGTTTCTCTACACACTCTCTAGCACGTCTACATCCACACCACATCGCTCACGTACCTCTTCATTCGTCAGTCTATCTCTCCACGTTACTCCACATGCACTTCTCAGGTAACTCATTTCCACCCCTCTAACTCTTGATTTATATCTCTCCGTCATGGTCCATGTTTCACTTCCGTACGTCAGTGTCGGGATTACCATACTATCATGTAACGTCTTCTTCACTTCCATACTCATGGCCCTATTCCTTGTCACTGCTTTCAGTGTTCCTACAACCCTCTTCCCCTGTTGTACCCTCTCCCGCATCTCATCTTCCAGACTCCCATCTTTACTCATCACACTGCCCAAATATTTAAATGTGCTGACATTCTCCATAACCTGTCCATTTAACCTCACTTCACAACTTGTGGCTGTATCCCTTTCAAAAACCATAACTTTGCTCTTTGCCGCATTCACCTTCAGGTTTCATTTCTCGCACACATCTCCAAACATATTCACCAAACCCTGTAATTCCCTCTCATCGTCACTCAATAGAACTGTATCATCAGCAAGATTTCATAATTTAATATTCACACTTTAAGATCAAAATTTGGAATTCAGGAATTTCAGCAAATACAATTTTGAAAAGGGTGGACAGCCCTGCCCCAGAGATATAATGTTATCTGCTTATTACCATGCTGTCTTGAGACAAGGACTTGCCTGCATTGCTCAGCTTTGCAGTTATTGGTTATTGCTTAATTTTTTTCTGATTCCTACTTTAGGTATCTCTCTTACAAAGGGTTATTTATAGGACCAGGATCTTTAAACACACACCTGCATGAAAAAGGATCACTTATATCAGTTCTTACCTCATCTCACATCACAACATAACTCTCTGGGAGAGAGGGGGACGGGGGTTACAATACCCCACCACCTGGTCACCCCTTTGGGGTAGAAGCGCCTACATTAAAAAAACCTTGCTATTTGTTGCTTTTGCTGTGGTCAATCCCATTATGGGCACCAAGCTTCAACACAAAAAATGGACACAATATCAGTTGCTACATGAAAACAAAAACAAAGAGTATTACAGTACACACTCCAAAACGAGTAAAATCTTCCATAATAAGAAGGTGTGGCATGGTAGAATACTGTTTGAGTATAAAGTATGAATATCATTTTAGTTGTTATGATCAATACTAGATAATATCACATTCATCCCAATAACCCTACCTGTGAAAACAGTACACTTAGAGAACAATAAATACTATACAGGAATTCAATCTATATTCAGGCACTATTCATGTAGACACACTTCGTAATATCTGATGACAGGTACAGTACAATATATATATTAGGTAGGTGATAATGGTTTAGTAAGCACCCTGGTGAAAAAAATATATTCTGTATTTAATTTTTGTTACAAGGTATAGGGTGATGAATTCATATACCAATTACCAAATTATTATCAATGACGGATATGTACTGTACATATAAATAAGAAAAAAATGGAGATTTATACAGTACTATTCCAGTATCTCATTTTCTATCCTTAACTGCTGTATATATTCACAGTTTGTAATTAAAACTACTACTGTATTCAGTTATATAAAAAATTGTGCTGTACATTATTAACTCATGAACTTGTAATTTTCTTTCATATGAATCAGGGAAACACAGGAGTATTATCTGCATATAAACAGTTGGTTAGAAACTGAAATACATGACACCTGAGCAACAAGCCCATATAAGTCAAAAAGCCTACACTGAGGGTACAGGAGGGAGTTAACCTTACCCACTTAATATATGTTCCATGGCAAGCCTTCATTTTTTAGTTACTGGAGGGACCCCCAGGAATATCACCACAGCCACTGTCACTCTCATCCTCAGAGTCAGTCCCCCGTGCCAGGTCCTTCAGCCTGGCCACATCTTGCTGTAGGCTGGTGTCTTCTGGTGTGAGTGCAAGAGCTGCCTCATAGTCTGCTAGGCCTTCCGACACCAGACCAAGACGGACAAATGCAGTTCCACGCCGGACATGACTCAACAGCCGAGACTTGAGATTGGCAGGGGTTGACGGCATCAACAACTCCAGTGCCTGAATGTTAACATTAGTTTTATAGTTTATTCTTAGTGAAGGGGAAAGTGATCATCATATACAAAGATAAAATTATATGAAAAAAAATCATATAAAATTATGACAAGGGATATCAGATTAATAGATACCATAATTAAAAGTATCAAATCCTGTACAAGTACAGTAGCCTACCTTTTGATTTACAGAGGTAGTTATATAAAAAAAACATGTACAGTATATATATGGAAAGTCAAAGATGGGACAGAATGAAAGAAAACTTTATTTCTTAAGAGCAATGCGGTTGGTGACGGTGAATCAAATTAATGTAAAATTTGCTCCAAAGCTGCATGCTGGTGTCATTTTTGACATACTGGAAGAATGCCATCAGCAAGTAATGGAAGCTTAACAGCATGGGAAATACCTCTACAACATTAAAAGAGTCTAAACAAATTTTGTGTCTACATACACAACTCTAGAACAATAATAAAATACCTTTGAGCAATCATTTACAGCATGATGAAGGTTACCAAGGGCAAGGTTAGCAGCAGATCTGTTGCTAAAAAAGGTGGAAGACATCGGAGCCAGGGCTAGTGCTTCTGTACATGCATTGACACAGCCTCGGTAGTCACCACTCTTGAACAGGAAACTGTGTTTGAGAAAGAATGTGGTTGGCAGAGAAAACCTGCACCTTACAGTCTACATACAAATAAATAATAGAATAATGTACAATATTTTCATTACAATACTGAATACCTGTACTGTAGTATATTGGAACTTCACCAATAGTCAACAAATCTAGTGAGAAACTAAACAAAAATTAACTTACACTGCTTTCTTCTTGAAGTGCTCCAATGCTTTACATGTATCACTATTATCCCCTTTGTCTGGAGCTGTTGGGATGGCCGACTGTTTAGACAGCCACTGGAAAATATAGCAAGGTACAATACATAGTATGGAGAAATAAATACAATGTGTAATATTTATTAACATACCGGTAACATGTTAACAATTCTACATAAAAAAATTAAATCTATAGTAGCCTACAGGTATATAAAGTACCAGTACTAATACTTCATTTCCTTTGGAAACTCTCCTCAAACACTCCTTGCATAATTTGGACCACCTCTCCTCCCTATATTTCTCTCCTTCATATACTGTACCACACCACCTGGTCACCAACTTCAGGAGTGTCTCCTTCTCACACCAGACCCTACAATTTCACTCTCACATCCTCTGTTTAAAAACTTTCCATCTGATATTTTCTTCAAGTGCAATGTCATGTAGGTTACTGCTACAAAACAACCTCACTGTACTGTATTTTGCTGAATTCATTCAACCATTTCACACTCAAAGACCAATTATTGCTCTCATACCTACATTACATTACACCCATTACTCTTACCTTCCCATCTTGCATATGCTCCTCTCAGGTGGCTCATTTACATTAAATTTATTCTCAAATGTTGTGCCCCATTCCAGGTTATTGTTACATCCAATTTATTAGAATTATTCAAAGCAGCAATCCCCATTATGCTGCTATATTCACACTTCTGCCCTTCATGACTGTTCCCAAGGATTCTATTAGAAAGCAGATATTGTATGTAGAAAGAAGTAGGTAAGATAGGTAAGCTGATGACTACTAACCTGCTCCTCCTCCTCTTGTGTGGACTCCCTACTTGGTGTTGGGAAGACTCGTGCAGTGTGTCTGATGGTGATGCTGCCATGTTGACGCACCGGTGGTAGAGATTTTTTTTTCCTCCCCTCCTTCTTTTTCTCTTGGCTTTCTCTTGGTCTCATCCCTTCTTTCATCTCAGTCTTGTCCAGTTTTGCTGTCGCTCCTTGTCCATCTTTCTCTTTGTCAGCTGCCTTCCGATTAGAAGGGATTTTCTTGTGCTTGCGATTAATATTTTCCACTTTGTGGTTGCCCTACAAATATATGCCAGTAGGAAAATAGATTATATCCAGTTTGCTTACATATTATACAACCATAGTACAACTTCTATGTTTAAAATAAGAATATGTATCAAAGGAGTGTGTTGCACTTAAAACCTTCATAGTAGCTGAATGGTAACATCTAGAGCTGTGTTCAGTTCCCTGCAAATTTTTCAGTTCATCTATATAGTATATACACGGTGTCCGAGAAATGTGTACCAAAAATAAGAATGTATTCCTGGCACATAGTTAAATGTATATGGTAATTTTCATTAGTCTTTGAGTTATTTCACCTTAAAGGTCTACCAGGAATGTGTTTAAAAATTGCCAAAATGGTCATTTAGTAATTTACATTCAATTATGTGCCAGGAATACACCCCATTATTTTCGGCACACATTTCTGGGACACCCTGTATATGAAATAGACTAATCAATTTAATCCTTTTCCACAAATTTTGGACATACTAAAGACTGACAGTTTTGATGACAATAAGCAGAAGAACTTTGCAGTGTCATAAGAATTGACAGTTTTAGTGACAATACGGTAAGCCATTTCATAATAAGTACACCATGAATTGTAAAATGCTTGGACACTCACGGTCAATTGGTTTACATTCTCTGAGGAAGAGTAGTGCATGCTGTCCTCACCATCACCATCATAGTCCTGCTCTACAACCGGACCATGATCTTCTGACCCGGCGCTGCTCCAACGCCGCCGCCGCTGCTGCTGCTGCTCTTCTCTCACCTCACAGTTTCTGATGCCTCCTTCTGTTGAGAGTCTCCCATCATTTCTGTACTTACTAAATATTACAGTTATACCCCACTAAACACCATTTTGATCTACACTATAATTATCTATGAACCAGATCTGACTGCACTGTATATAAATAAGTCTTAATCATCCCTGTACTTCCCTGAAGAGGTCGACAGTGGTCACGCAAATGTGATTTCTCCAGTATTATGGGGTGATGATTATGATGATGCATCTTGATAATGATGAGAACTAGAAGTATGCATATGAAATCCTTTTTTATGTTAATGTACCATTTGCCTCATAAATTACTTTTGCCGTGTATATTACCTTCAATAACAAGCTCATCTTCCTTCTTCCTCTCCAATCTCCCATCCTCTTCTATTTCTTCAGTCTTCTCCTCCTGAGAGTTTTTTCTATCTGCTTGTCTGAGAAAGTCTGTCTTGATTTCCTCTATCATCTGTTTTCGTTTATCTCTCATCAAGTCATCTGTTGAAATCTGCCGAGACACAGCATACCTCTCACGCTGGTTCCGCTCCTCTAAACAGAAAAACCCAAGACAGTCAAACCGTATTTCAGATCAAGTACAATGCCAAACAAATTTTATTCACACATGAAAAATATACTTAAAATAGAAAATAAAGGGCAACTTTTTCTGTAAGTGCCATGCATCACAAGGCTAGAATATACGGAATAATATAACGGAATAATAATAACCTTTCATCTTTTTTTCTCGTTTCGTTTCCTGCTCTTCCATTTCCTTTTGAGCATCCTGCCTCCTGGTCCACTTCTCCTCCGGTGTGAGTTGAACACAAACATCTGGCCAGGTGTGTACCACTTCCTTCACCA
Organism: Petrolisthes manimaculis; assembly: GCA_034508575.1. Taxonomy (NCBI): domain Eukaryota; kingdom Metazoa; phylum Arthropoda; class Malacostraca; order Decapoda; family Porcellanidae; genus Petrolisthes; species Petrolisthes manimaculis. The sequence goes on from JAWZYT010000261.1 coordinate 213,184, forward strand.
GGTCCAGCTCCAGCCGGCCCCCAACAGCCTTGGCCCTACTGTGCTCAGCATCAACACACCCACTCAGGAAACCCTCAAATATGTACGGCAAGAAGCTCACCTGTGGATCATACAATTGTAAAAAAATATGAAATACTGTACCTGTATTACTGTGCATAAGTCAGTATCCCATATCGGTACACCTTCATTTTAACTTCTCTGTCTTGCATTCTATTCATATGTACAAATTTACACAATGCATTATTACACTTAATCATTTCAACCACTTCACACTCATTACAAGCTGCACTTTTCATATATACAGCCTCATTGTTTTCCCCATTCCACCTCATGAAGCCACATGTGCCTCTCAAGCAGCTCCCGTCCACTGTGAGAGGGCAATTCTCTAATCATAATTCAGACACCTGCATTGCTGTGATATCCATTCTAACACAATACAGTTCCATGCATATTGATATGGTAATTACAAATGATAAGACCAAGAAACTGACAACACCAAAGCAAAATATGGTATGAAACACACTAGATTCAGCCATGCCCAAGAGTATAAACTGCTTAGCCTATATGGTAAAGAAACTATGCATTGTAATCACACTGTGCTATATCTACACTGACCTTAAGGTAGGAGCTGGTGGCTACAATATCAACATTCTTGGGACTGGTGTGATGCAAGTCAAGAGAAAGGATGATCTTCTCAGCAGTTTGGTACCAAGTGTATTCAGAGACATGGATAGGCATTTTGAGCAATGCTGCGTAAATTTTATCAATAATTGAATCCCAATTTTATAATGACTTGGGAATGCTGGTTATAGCAAGCGAGCTACTTTATTATAATAGATATACTGCAGCACATTCTAATGAAATTAAGAGAAAACAAAAATCTCCAATTACAGAAGAACATGCAGGTATAACAACTTCCTTTGCTGATATTGTACCATATATGCAATCACAATTACTGTAATAGAAAGGCAAAAATTAATATTGTGTAACTGCAGAAAAAACATTTAATTTTGAGAATCCATTCACATTCTTTATTAACACCACAGTACTGTAGTGGTGGTAAAAAATACTTAGCTGGAAAAATTTAATTAATATTTAGTGTGGTACCAGCCAGTATCTTAATATTTAACACTTAATTATGATGCAGTATCAAAATAGTTGATTATATTAAGTTCCAGAGTTTCATGATAGGAAGTATATACTCATTCCATATAAATTTTCAGGTTTGTTATACTGAAAATAGGATACAAGAGCAAAGGACAGTAGTACCAAGCAATTGATTTTCTAATATAGTAAGAGTAAGACTACAAAAGAATCTTTATATGAAGTATCAGCATATGTTCCTGGTATTACCAGGAACCTAACCAAATGCCAGGATGACCGAGAACACATCTGAAAGGAAAAGAATAGAGGGTTAGGATATAAATATACAGTCCAGTACTACCTATATGTCACATACAGTACTGTATTAAAGTCTGACTACTCTAAATAGTACTACCTAAACTCCCTGACTCTAGTTTACATTTCCTCCTTTAGGTAAGGGCTACTTATTGTTTGTCATCAGTACACTTGAGTTAGTTTACTATCACCAGCAAGAGAACTTGTGCATGATAGGACTTTTTTAAGACAAGAAAAAGTGTGGAAACTATTACTAAGACCTTTCACTAAACGATAAATATTGATTTTGCTATGGTAAGAACTATGTTGTCACCAAAAACAAGAACTATTGCTGATTCATATATGCCATCATATTGAGGTGATCATCACTTCTCAGTACATTAGAGGGTGAGTGATTCCACCAAACTACAATACTAAACACATCCCCTACTCTTATAATGGTTTGCTTCCTGACATTGTTTGTTTGCAGTAATCAGGGTACTGGTAACCCTTCAATTCAACTCAAAATATAGCTTCCTTAAGGTAAGTTTCATTACTATTACACTGTATTATGAGGTTTGGTCCTGGTAGCTTGCAAATGTTAGGATCCAGTAGTTTGCTCCAGTTAAATCCCAATAATCATTTCCAGTCCTAATTAGGTTCAGACAGGTCAAATCTGGCTAATGGACTGGTTGATGGTCGTGTAAAAAGTATATAATACAATAAAATGGGCACTCCTGATCATGGAGATACCAATACTTTTCCCATATGAGTTGAAATTCACGAAACATTAGGGTAAATGTGGCGGAGAAACATCGTACCTCACACCCGTTTCATGACGTCACCAGCCACAAGTGTACCAACAGCTACTACAGACTTACTGTATTGTGCGTTTCTACTCGTGTTTTTGCACTTTAGGACAAAACACCAATGTTGGCTATTGGCTGGCATGGTGAAGATGAAGTATATCCTCCGTAAAAGCACAGTAATACTTCAAAACTCACCTAGACATCACAATCTCTTGCTTTCAAAGGTAATAAAAGGTTGGCGTGGCCTAAGTGTATGGTTAGTGATGTCACGGATACACAGCCATCAACTTCCATTATGTGCAACTTTGATGGCTTTTATATGCCAAACAATATATTTCTTTGTCGAATAAATTACATAACAGGACAATCCAGCTCATTTAACGATGTAAAGTGTTTAATAGAATTTTTTTTTTTATCGTCAACCAGTCCATTCTCATACATAAAAATATTAACTAGTTATTTTATCCTTAACCTTCAAGCCCTGTCCTCCTTTTGTGGGACATCCAGCCTTCTAGGGACAAATAGGGACAGGGTCAAAATGCACTGGTGCCATTTCATTTCCACAAATAAAAACAGGGAATAATGGAATGCCCAACAATTATGAAAGCACTGTATATTTCATTAGTATGGATAATCTGAAAGATCATCAATTTTTTTTTAAGTGGGAAAATCCAGGTGCAATTGAAATTGAAAAAAATGTTGTTGCAAATGGCTAACAAAGAAGGTCAGAGCATGTCGACCTCAATATTATAAATATATCATACAATTACTCCATTTCTGTATTATCTACACTCAACTTCAACAGACTAACTTAGCTCCTGGTCACATTAATAGAGTACTTTGTTGATAATACTATGTGAAAGTGAGTTGTTATATTACAGACAGTGAGTAGAACTTGTTCTTTTGTCAAGGACAAGACCTCGACTATAAGTGGTTATAATTTATATACCTGGTGATTTTATAACACTATTATTACATCTGTCTGACCTACAAAACACATACATTACTTTATGTGGTAATTTGTACTATTAGAGATTTAAACTTACCAGAAAAAGTAGACATCTGGATTGAAGAATGGAAAGTCCACGACTCCTTGGTCTCCATATTGTTGTTTACTGTTGCTTGGCAACGACACAACTTTTTATAATATTGATGGGTAGAAGCTGTTTGTCTTTTCAACGGGACTTTCCTCTCCTATTTTTTTTCGTTCTTCGGTTCTCTTCTATTGGTTTATATTCTCTTCCAAAAAATGAATAACGTTTCCTTAGTACATTTGCTTACATTTTTACCAAAAAAAAAAGTTCTCGTACTGCTGGACTGGGGCAGTTAATGCCTGCTGATTAGCCTGAATGGTCGTGTTTTCCATAATATCTTACTAATAAAAGAAAACACCTGTAGAACAGCCACAAACATATATATGGTAACTAATATAGGGCACGTATGATTCCCTACTGTCTACTGACCCACTTGGCAGCACGAATCTTGTGAGGGAGAGCAGCATTGGCACGTTTACAAATGATGTAATACGTAGGCCTATAGTCCGCTATAAGAGTGGCCCAATGTTACATTATGCCGGCAATAACTCATTCCATTTATAGCTCGTTTGGCATGCATATAGCTTCAGTACACTCTCTTATGTCAGTCTTATAGTGGACATTTCCTTTTTTCAAACTCTCTCAATGTATATATGCGTCCTCATCTTAATTAAGTGAGCCTATAAAGGGAAAGAAAGTTTGTATTGTGCTCAGCCAAATATATAATAGTCCTGTAATATCACAAGGGAGAAGGAAAGGTGGTAGGCCTACAGTTGACAAGCGAAACGGGATTGGCTCGGGTCCGCAGGGGCGCACATACCTTAAAAGTATTTCCCCACATCTCTCTCTCTTATAGATTCCTCTTCTTTTACCCAACACACACACAGACACATCCTCACATTATTACTGTACAGAGAAGCCACAGTGCCAAAACAAGATACTCCAGATGGTTTCATATATCTTGTTTATTTCCCTCAGTATCTGTGTCCCACTCCTCTCTTTATCTTTCTCTCTCTACCCAAGCCATCCAATCCATCTCCCAAGCCAACCCACCCACACACGTACACACACACACACTCTCTCTCTACACACACGCACTCACTCTCTCTATCCCCAACCCACAAACACACACTCACATACACACACACACACACTCTCTCTCTCTCACCCAAGCCAATCTATCCATCCATCTCCTCTCCTCCACTACCACCAGGACCTACAAATTAAAAAAAGATGAACTTCAAATGAAAAGAGATGACTTTCAAATTTAAAAAGATGCACTTCAAATGAAAAAAGATGAACTTCAAGTTAAAAAAATGAACTTCAAATTAAAAAAGATGAACTTCAAATTTAAAAAGATGCACTTCAAATGAAAAAAGATGAACTTCAAGTTAAAAAAAATGAACTTCAAATTAAAAAAGATGAACTTCAAATGAAAAAAGATGAACTTCAAATGAAAAAAGATGAACTTCAAATTAAAAAAAGATGAACTTCAAATTAAAAAAGATGAACTTCAAATTAAAAAAGATGAACTTCAAATTAAAAAAGATGACTTTCATATTAAAAAAACTGAACTTCAAATTAAAAAAGATGACTTTCATATTAAAAAAACTGAACTTCATATTAAAAAAAAACTGAATTTCAAATTAAAATAGATGACTTTCATATTAAAAAAAATTAACTTCATATTAATTTTTTTTAACTTCATATTAAAAGAATTGGTAAGCCTATTCCACTGGCAATAATACTCTCACCACCTGTCTTCTCACTCTCCCTTCACTCTCACTCTTCTTTCCTGTCTTTCTCTCCACTCTGTCGGACTGACTTAATGCAGATTACTGGCTATGGTCAGGTGACTCACTTCCCATCAATGTATGACATGCCTCTCTCTCTATCTCTCTCTCTATCTCTTAATTTATTAACACATTCATAATATATATATATATATATATATATATATATATATATATATATATATATATATATATATATATATATATATATATATATTCAAAAGTTAAGGAGTGTTTTGGACATGGAAGGTGTTAATTGTGGGAGGGACAATTCCTGTAATTAATACAGATTACTGGCTATGGTCAGGTGACTACATTCCCATTAGATGTATCACATGCCTCTCCTCTCTCTCTTTATTTATTCATTTCTTTCTTCCTCTCTCTATCTTTCTTTCTTTCTTAAATTAAAATATAGTGTAACAAACACTAAAACGAAAAAGAAAAAGAAAAAAACAGTATGATATTTCATTCTCATAATATCGGTATTGTTTAACATATAAAAGTCTTATAGGGCCAAATAGAAATTCGAACAAAGTATATGAAATACTTGTGTGCATATTAAACACCTTTCCTCATAACACACAACATACATTAACTCGACGAGAACACAGCAGGGAGAGTTTCCCCATAAAACTATCCATTCTCACTCGTGTGTTTGTTGGTAGCATGAAGGTATAATCTAAGAGGAGGCGGCATGAGCCGCTCGTCCTGTACACCCAAAGTGAAGCAAGGGGCGGAGCCTATTACCCTACCCCCCATTGACTCAAAACATTGCCTCGCCCGCCTTACTCCCATTATAATTATGGTCTTATTTTCTCATATATCCTATAATCATAGCCAGAAAGAGACTTGAATTTGTTCCATATATGATAACTACATAAAATTATCCAATTCTGTATATTATCAAAAGTACTTAAACCCATTAAATATCGCTGTTTCCAGCTCTTCTCGCAAACTTTTCCTAGGAGTATGAATGAAAGAATGAATTGATTAATGAATGAATAGTTTATTTTATGCAAAAAGTATAGTAAAAGAGAAGGTGATAGCTTACACACCAACCCACAGACCGTATTATAACGTTACAGAGAAATAACAACAAGTACAGATGACCACACGTGAATCTGGTATGCCTCGCTACTTGCGAGATACCTAGGCCTACAACAGGAAGGAAAGTGAGCAAAAGTTATAGTTTGTTGACAAGCAGATAGTGATAATATTTTACTGTCTGCCTGTCAACAAACTACATCTTTTTTCACTTAAATTTCCTTGCGTTGTAGCCACCTCAGTGTGCTGTGAAGATGTGTGATCTGCAGTGAAAATGTAGCCTACATAGTGTAGTGAAGATGTGTATAATGTAGTGAAGATATGTAATAAGGTAGTGAAGATGTGGTGTGTTGTGATGATGTGTATAATTAAGGTAATGGAAATGTGTGTGTAGTGAAGAAGTGTATAGTGTACTGAAGATGTGAATAGGGTAGTGAAGATGTGTATATGGTAGGCCTACTGGAGATATGTGATGTGTAGTGAAGAGATGTGTAGTGTAACACCCAGAACTGTCATGTAATTGAGTTGACACTCATGTGTGGTGTCTTGTATCAAACATATTTTACCACTTATAAGCCACATGGAATCTTACCATGATGGCTGCATGTTACTGCATAAAGTGTGTCATCACTTCCTAAGTTTCAGTTCACTCTGATTTACACAGAAACATTAATTTTACTCATCAGTCCCAGGCAGTAATTTCACAATTATAAAAACTCTTTCCGCACATTGGCTTAACTTAGACTACTTTTTTTTTTAACTTACACCTAAATTCTCAACAACCAAATAGTCTACATAGTAAACACAATTATAAATTAAATATCTTTAAAACATTATGAAATATGCTAAAACATTCATAATACAATCTCTCAACACTCGAGTTATCCTTCAGGCCAACCCTAACTTAGGCACAAATAGGTCCCCCCATGGAGCCAGTTTATCTTTTATAACCCTGTCAATGCTATATATACGTCAGGTTATACATTAATAGTTAATATCAGAACACTATAATAGCCTTGGCTTTACAGTTTTTGTGTGTACAGTATTAATATTCTACAGGACATGGGTACGTGTCGCGGTGTGCGAGGCAGGTGATGAAATTCACTTCGTTGATTTGTCAATTTCTGTCGTATATTTTTCTATATGACTTTCTTAACATACATATGAAATGTAGTAGAAAGACTCCTGTCTCTCTGGGTACAATCATATGCTGAACACGCCAGCATTATCTTAAAAAATGGCAAAGAATGTTGGTGAAATTGATGGTCCGACATGATCAGCTGTTCAATGTTTTGAGTCAATGGGGGGTAGGGAGGACAGCCGACCAATAGAAAACTGGCTTCACTTCTGTGACGTCATGCCGCCTCCTCTTAGATTATACCTCCATGGTTGGTAGGCGGTGACATTTGGCCTTGACGTCATCATTCGGACCACACGCTCCGCCCCCTGAAATTGATACCCTGTATGGGGGGGTTAACGGGTTGACCATGTATACCTGGGCCATGACATAGCCGATCTTGGGTGGAGAGTACGAACAAGTTAAATTTCCACACGCCTTAATTTCACCTAGTGTTCATGTCTCTGAGGGTTCATATATATGAACTGGCGTTCTGTCATTTTCACCGACTAAAGCAGCTTCTCGTCTGTATCTACTCCAGGGCGGCACTGTAGGCGACGCATTGGGGAACGATACAATGATAACCATATCTGGACAATTGATAGGTGAGGCAGGGTCAGCCAAGCCATACATAGGTGGATGTGGTATGGTGGAGTTGGGGAACTGGTTCCAATTGGGGCAAATATGAACTCCTATAACTATATTAATATTATTGAGACGTCTCTCCTATCTAGTGTGCGGACATACACAATTGTGGAGCCCCTTCCTATTTATTTGGTGCAGGATATATCCCCTATTCACACTAGAGAATAGTTTTCAAACCACCCTGAAATCCGCCTCCTTGACTGGCCCCCTAAGGGGTGTGACATCAACCCCATAGAAAATGTATGGGGCATTATGAAACGTGAATGGAAGGTGGAAGAAAAGAGTAAAGCAGAAATTATCAGGAAATGTAATGACGTCTGGGAAAGTATTCGAAGAACACCCGACACCTGTTCAAAACTGGTGGACTCTCTGCCCTCACGTCTGCAGCAGGTGATAGACGCAAATGGGGGATGGACCAAATATTAGGAATGGTCTATTGATGTGTAGCAAACTGGACAAAATGGCACCACAAGAGTTAAAAAGAGCGCATTACCTTCTCCCCCCCCCCAATTCATACAATAAATATCGCAGTTTTTGGGACTAAACTTGTTGCTACTCTCTTCATTAATTTTTCAGTTATTTTTCGACAATGTATTAATGAATAAACTTTACTACATATTGCTTTATGTAACTAAATAAACGTTATAATACATGTGACAGGTTACTCATTCCACCTTGCTTATTGATATACAGAGTTTTATAAAGTAGCCTATATATGCTAATCACTGGTGTATATGGAGAATACATAATGAATTAATATTCGTTATTCTGCCTTATTCATCGTTAATGCTACTCCTCACACACTTGGATATGCCATACAGCTATATAGGGGGGGGCCTATCCCTTGTAGATCTAAAAGCAAAAAAAGGTGCCCCAAACAACATTTCCAACAATTCGTTCAGCTGTGAGCTGCCAGCCTACCAGGGTCAGAGCAGGGTTCATATATATCAGTGGTTCCCAACCTTTTTTCTGTAATTTCCCCCTGCACCTAATTCAACCATCCAGATTTCCCCAACCAAATTAGGTGAAAAATTCCACTGTAAACTACATGTGAGCAATACAAGAGCAAATTATATCTTTAATCACGAATCAGTAACCGCTTCATTTGAGCGTGGGAAAAAAATATATATCTCCAAGGTTAACTATACCATCTCCCGGGCGTTACATAACTACTGATAATTTCCAGAATTTTAATTCCAGACTAGAATTTCCCCCCTCAAACATCCAAATTTCCCCCCTGGGGGAAATTTCCCCCCGATTGGGAACCACTGATATATATGAACCCTCAGAGACATGAACCCTGGGTCAGAGGAGTGTGGAAATTTAACTTGTTCGTACTCTCCGCCCAAGATCGGCTGTGGCTTTGCACCGCTACCTGCTCATGGACTTTCAGCCATGGCTGTACAATTTAATATCAATTTACTGGTGTATGTTTATTAATGATCAAGTCAGGTTCAGACAACGCTATATGGTTGGGAAGGATCATAACAAACCTAATTAAGCCACTGTGAAACTAGCCATATAATCCGCGTGGCAAACTACCAGCGTTAATCCCCTGCAGTGCTGATAACGACCAAAACAAACATTAATGAACCGTGTGCCAGAAATGACTATATCCATGGTATTGACGATGGTGCACTGGTAATAGTACGATGGTTTGGTAACGGTACCAATGGCCCTGTTGTTTGTCTCAAGGTTTAAAGAAAACAAGGTTAACCCGCCTAGGACTTAGTCGGCGCATGACGTATCACGGCTGATTCGAGTGAGGGTCCAGGGGATGAATTCACTCAAGTCAGGTCAGTCTATTCTCAACCTGACCTGCCTTCACATCACTGGAGCTCTCCCACTACGCGCTGGTATGGCTAATTGTTTGGTGAGAGGATACAAGTCAAGTCAAAGGGAGAAAGAAAATGAGGCTATCAAGTTTCATTGCTTCCTAAAATGTGAGGATATGCAACAAAAGTGGATTGCTGCATGCAAGAGCGAGACTATTATAAATGTTAAAAATGAAAGGATGTACAGCCTTCATTTTGAATCAAGTGATTACAAGAGACACCTAATGTATGTACATATATTTATATAATAGTAATTCTTGAACCCATTTAGGGGGATAGCAAGGACCAGGTACCAGAGGGACCAGGGCATAGTACGGTACGGTACTATGTGAGAAAGCACAATATTTATGTTTTTACTTTTAATTTAGCATATTTAAATTGCACAACTACTAATTAATATATTTTAATTAAATTGATTAAACAACTACATCATTTATTAACTGAGAAATTCCTTTAGAGAGAGAGAGAGAGAGAGAGAGAGAATATATTATATTCTCGACCATGCGAGTTTGACATAGTTTGGCCTTTCCTTCTTTTCATCTCATTTCCTTGCTCCCCTTCATTCCAACCATGGAGGTATAATCTAAGAGGAGGCGGCATGACGTCACAGAGGTGAAGCCAGTTTTCTATTGGTCGGCTGTCCTCCCTACCCCCCATTGACTCAAAACATTGGACAGCTGATCACGTCGGACCATCAATTTCACCAACATTCTTTGCCATTTTTTAAGATAATGCTGGCGTGTTCAGCATATGGGTGTACCCAGAGAGACAGGAGTCTTTATACTACATTTCATATGTATGTTAAGAAAGTCATATAGAAAAATATACGACAGAAATTGACAAATCAACGAAGTGAATTTCATCACCTGCCTCGCACACCGCGACACGTACCCATGTCCTGTAGAATATTAATACTGTACACACAAAAACTGTAAAGCCAAGGCTATTATAGTGTTCTGATATTAACTATTAATGTATAACCTGACGTATATATAGCATTGACAGGGTTATAAAAGATAAACTGGCTCCATGGGGGGACCTATTTGTGCCTAAGTTAGGGCTGGCCTGAAGGATAACTCGAGTGTTGAGAGATTGTATTATGAATGTTTTAGCATATTTCATAATGTTTTAAAGATATTTAATTTATAAATGTGTTTACTATGTAGACTATTTGGTTGTTGAGAATTTAGGTGTAAGTTAAAAAAAAAAGTAGTCTAAGTTAAGCCAATGTGCGGAAAGAGTTTTTATAATTGTGAAATTACTGCCTGGGACTGATGAGTAAAATTAATGTTTCTGTGTAAATCAGAGTGAACTGAAACTGAGTAAGTGATGACACACTTTATGCAGTAACATGCAGCCATCATGGTAAGATTCCATGTGGCTTATAAGTGGTAAAATATGTTTGATACAAGACACCACACATGAGTGTCAACTCAATTACATGACAGTTCTGGGTGTTACACTACACATCACATATCTCCAGTAGGCCTACCATATACACATCTTCACATCTTCAGTACACTATACACTTCTTCACTATACACACATCTCCATTACCTTAATTATACACATCATCACAACACACCACATCTTCACTACCCTATACATATCTTCACTACATTATACACATCTTCACTACACTATGTAGGCTACATTTTCACTGCAGATCACACATCTTCACTACACTATGTAGGCTACATTTTCACTGCAGATCACACATCTTCACAGCACATACACACATCTTCACTTCACTATACACATCTTACTGTATAATTATAATCTTATTTATATACTATACATAAAGAGTGACACAAGGCCTTCCACAGTCTCATACTAAAATCTTTATATAATTAATACCCACACATGAAGCTGGTAGGCCTATGGTTCGTTACTTGTGAGGTGCTTGGCTACAACGAAAGGAAATTTAAGTGAAAAAAGATGTAGTTTGTTGACAGGCAGACAGTAAAATATTATTACTACCTGCTTGTCAACAAACTATAACTTTTGCTCACTTTCCTTCCTGTTGTAGGCCTAGGTATCTCGCAAGTAGCGAGGCATTCCAGATTCACGTGTGGTCATCTGTACTTGTTGTTATTTCTCTGTAACGTTATAATACGGTCTGTGGGTTGGTGTGTAAGCTATCACCTTCTCTTTTACTATACTTTTTGCATAAAATGAACTATTCATTCATTAATCAATTCATTCTTTCATTCATACTCCTAGGAAAAGTTTGCGAGCAGAGGTAATGCTCTAGCTGGAAACAGCGATATTTAATGGGTTTAAGTACTTTTGATAATATACAGAATTGGATAATTTTATGTAGTTATCATATATGTGACAAATTCAAGTCTCTTTCTGGCTATGATTATAGGATATAGGAGAAAATAAGACCATAATTATAATGGGAGTAAAGCGGGCGAGGCAATGTTTTGAGTCAATGGGGGGTAGGGTAATAGGCTCCGCCCCTTGCTTCACTTTGGGTGTACAGGACGAGCGGCTCATGCCGCCTCCTCTTAGATTATACCTCCATGATTCCAACCCCCTCAAGCCGCGTGACGTCACAAACATGTTCGGTTCACACGAGCGGGTTAACCTTGTATATTCTTTAAACCTTGGTTTGTCAATGGAGCCATCGTACCTTTACCACACATCGTATACACCACAAAGTAATGTTCTTGAATACGGTCCACTAATTCAACGAGCATTTAAAAAAAAAAGAGAAAGTGGTTTTGCCGGTTGACCGATCGACCCACCACAGCCAGGATAACCCTTGGCCCCTTGTTGTGGGTTTGGCAAGTCCCTGGTAAAATTAAGGTCATGCAGTCAGCTTATGACCTCTTTATCGAGAGGGTCACATCTCTCCTTCGTGATTATATTTAAAGAAACTGTGCTGTCATTGCAACTATTTATATATAAAGTTATTGTACTCTATACCAATATACTGTGTGCCCAATTGGAAAGTGGATGTGAGCAGTCAGGACCAATTAATATACTCCAAAATAATTATAAAAAACCTCTATAGACCTGAGCATAGTGACGAACAAATACAGGTTAAATGAGCCTAGAAGTAATCTGACACTGGGTTTCAGAGCATTAGTAAGGTGTGCACCAACAAGGTTCATTTATTGAATTGCCATTACATCGTGGCTCTCAAGTGGAAGTGGTGTACCTCATTTTTTATGATTTTTCATGAGGGTGATCCAAAGTGTTTACACAAATGTTTTCATGCACTACTAGTTTAGTTATAAATATATTTATATGCTGATAACATACTTACATAGGAAAAACATTGAAGTTTTTAATATATTTACTCAAATACTTACTTACTTAATGAAGTTTTAAGGTGTTTTAAGGGACTCGTTTTGCGACCTAAAGTTTCTATACACTAAATATCTTTAGTTACGCCACAGATACGCCTGTTTGTCTTGTTATCAAGAATTCCTTATATCAGGGAAATTATTATCTTACTTCAGGTTATCAATGAGTTACACCTGAAAGACATGTGGCTTGCATGCCCAGTTTAGGAATGAATTCAAACCACAAAATGTTTAATAAACACCTAAATTTAATACTAAACCTAAGGACAGTGCATTATTTTTTAATGACTTATGGGAGGGGGGTCGATCCCAGTACCCCTGCAGCCCAACCCGAATGCTGTTATTTGGCCTTAACCGAAAGATCTCAGGTTCGAATCCCGGTGGGGGGTACAATTTTTTCTAATTTTGTTGTTGACAAATGATACACCATTCTGACTGGTGTAGTCCCAGGAATGTCCTCGGTCTCATTTTATTTTTGGTAGATATATATTTCTTGAATTATCAGCTTAAAACAACCAAAAATTTATGGCTTTCTCAACATAGACTCTATGGTTTCAAGCATCAAGGATGCAGGTAGGCCTGGCTTGCATGCCCAGTTTAGGAATGAATTCAAACCACAAAATGTTAAACACCTAAATGTAATACTAAATCTAAAGACAGTGAGGGGGGGGGGGGTTCGATCCCCCCAGTACCCCTGCAATCAATTTGCCACTCAGGCCTTGCCATTTAATCGTGGCTGTTACAATGCCACCTTCTGCTGTAGTTGCGTCATGGATAACTTTTGTGGTTGTAAAGCTTGCATGGTTTCTCTAGGGGACCAGCAACCACACCGAATAATGGACTCCTCCCACCCTCCTAATAAGTTCACATAAAAATAATTAGAGGAAATTTATTGACAAAACCACATGTAGGATCTTCACCCGGACAACTTCGGGTATCGCTGCTTGTCTTCTTTTGATAATTATTTCGTTTAATAGAAATTTCCTTATTTACTCTTGAACAATTTGTGTAAAAAAAATCCATTTATACCTTAAATTCCCCAAGTCTAGGAAAAATTCGCTATACCTGGCAACACTGAAGATTTCACGTAATTTCATGAGATTCTGGCAAAAAGAAATCACAGTAGACACAGGTAGAAATTCGTCATCATCTCATAAAAGCATTATCATTCTTTTGTTTCATTTTATGATACTTCTAATAATTCGTGGGTTAATTAATGAGGAATTTGATAAATATATAAGACTTTATATTGAGAAAAACAAATCAACTTCTCATAGTTCCCGTAGCCCCGGGGGTATTGCCTGCATAAACGCGTATCACACGGGGCGTTTCAGGTTTCACCGGACTACTACATCCAACCAAATGGTCATTTGGTACAACTAGTTCGTCAGACTTGAAAACACCTCTAACAGACACTTTCGCTATAACAACAAAGATGGATTGAAGGAGGCGGGAGCAAGGATGAATAGACTATTATCCTTGGGCGGGAGGCTGTCATATTAGGGTACCTTTAGTCATGTAAGCAGCAAGAACAGAGATGAAGAGAAGTTAGGCAGGAAACGGAATAAGATTTTTAGCGAAAATCAGAAACTGCTTTGTAGAAAAGCATGGAAGGAAGAAGGAAGTATGAGAATGATGGAAGTGCTGCAGTGTTGACGTGGATGAGAATAGAGTCAGGTGATAGACTGCAGGCTGTAATAATGACCTAAGAAGATAAGGAAGAGATATGATGGAATGGATGCTACTGATGCCTAACCTGACTGGCATAGTAACCGGGAGTAGTGCTATGCTGAAGGAGGGATATAGAGCTATAAGGGAAAAGGGAATATAATTGAGTGTGGTAACAGGGTAACTGTAGAAGTATAAGATACATGAGTGTGACAGGAAAGGTGAATTATATAGGACTGAGTACTGACTGAAAGGATGCATGGGCCAGTAAATATCTTACAATCAAATTGAAAAAATAAATAAAATGACCCAATGTGCTACCGTAGGCTAACCCTGGAGAAAATAAAATATTGATGATGCTTAGAGTTGATTTCTGATATTTTCTAAAGTCTTAGGCCCTAATGGCATTCAAGAGGTATGCGCACCGTAATTAATGGAGTGCTTTCCAAGGACAAAATGAAACATTGTTAACGTTTGGAACCGTTTGTAGTAGAGTATGGGAGTTATTTATGTACGGGGTTTTAAGACTTGCACCTCCCAAACTTTCCCTACTCCTTTTGAATGAATTAATTTGCCCATTTTTTAACCATGTTGCTGAAGGAAGGAGTATTGTCCTAGTGTAGCCACCATGTCCTCGGGGATAACCCTTTGATAAAGAAGTAGGGTCAATTTTCTCTAAAGTTGCTGACCATCATGAATTCAATTATCTGAAACAGAAAAAAAAAACATATATACAGTTATCAATATCATAGTATTCATGCATGTAAGCTTTGACAAGGCTGCTGAACTATAGAACAACACTGACATTTTGTAGCTCATGTCTTTCTATCTCAGGCCACAAACTTATTAGTCGCCCATATAGTGCACCGAACCACCTGACTACATTTGCAAATATACAGCAAGGCCAAGAGATATACTAGGTCGGGACACTAACCCCCCCACTACAGGTATCAATTTCAGGGGGAGGAGCTTACTACCCTTTCCAGTACGTCACAGACCATAGAAGGAAAACGAGAGATTGAAGTAGACATTAGAGGGCGAACAAAAATATTTGCCAGGAAATCTGTTGAGAACTTGAGAGATAATTATATTTTGTATTTGGAATTCGGAGAGAGAGATGCATTAGAAGAAATTGACACATAAACATTATATAAACAATTCATACATACACACTATATATAACAATAAAAGTCATATGCGTATTAACAAGTGTCTGTTAATAATAATACTATTAATAATAAAAGTAAGAATAGTAATAGAAGAGAATCAAACAGGCAGAATAACGAGAGAAAGAGAGAAACTGTGTATGTGTGGATGTGCAGAGAGAGAGAGAGAGTGGGTGTGTAGAGAGAAGAGAGTGAAGGAAAATCTGATAATTATCCCATGGGAACAGAGTCACATAGCATTAATTCCTATTAATGATTTTGAAATACCGCCCTACACTGTATATCCATTTGAAAGCAGAGCGGGAAACCTTCACTGATGGACAGCCAATAGTCAACTTCCCTTTTACCTACGTCACAGATTCACTCACCCCCCCCCCCCCCCCCCGGTGGGAGGTGAGGAGCGCGAGTGTCCTGACCTGTATATCTCTTGGCCTTGATATACAGTATCTTGACATGTTGGACACACGTACGTACACCTACATACCCACCCACACAAACGCACAATATTGATAAAAAATGCAGTTATCGTCGTGTATTTGAACATATGGTGAGTAAGATAAGAAGTTGTATGTGTGTGCGTCATCAAATACTTACGATACACTGTGGTAACTGCGCATCTTGTTTGTTGTTTTTCACGTCCATAGTACCCTTGTAGAAAAATAACGTATCCCTTACTTCCGGAGGTGTAATATAGTAGACTCTGTACAAGGCATAGTTTATTATAGGTACACATAAAGGGGGCAGGAGCCACACGGGTCGACAGGATAGGAGCGTGGGTGAGTGGCGTAGTGTGGGTGTAGCTAGGGCGCCAGTGAAGCTCCTGGAGGTGTAGCTGCCGTGTGGGTTACTGCTGTAGGGAAGATGTGACCAGCAAGGGAGAGATGTTGCTGGTGGGTCGTGTAGCTGGAGTCTGAGTGAGTCTGGAGCCAAGGCGAGGCTCCCTTTTATGTCCTAGGGTAGAGGATTAGCTATTGCCCCAGGCGCTTGGCCGGGGATTAAGTCTAATAATAGATTCTCTGTCTCCTTGCCTCTCTCTCAAGGATAATAGACTATAAAGGATAGTCTATTATCCTTGCTCTCTCTACTATGTTAGAGGAACACGTTATAGGAGGAATAAGGAGTGGTACATTACACCCTGTGTATTATGGAGCCTCAGTGTTGTCAAAGAGTATCATCATCAGTATTCCATTTCTCCTTTTCAAGAGGCGAAAGGCTCCATGGAAAGGGATGGAAAAATGAAATTAGAAATAACAGAGAACCGATCACTGTGAAATGGACTAAACTAACATTCAACCTTTTCACCCTTCAGTTTCTCGAGTACAATTTTTGAGTCGTAATAAAATAACCTGTGTTTACAATAAATTTCTTATACTACTGGAAACAGTGCGTTTTTTTATATATAATTAGTCATTTGAATATAAATGTATATTAAGTAAATTTCTGTATTGTATTGTAGGTGGTCCTATTGGATGTTATTCCTTCTCTTGATTAATTTCATGTTGAGGGAAATGGTCATGTGTTCGGGCTACGAGTTGGTTGCTTCAACAAATCAGATGATTCATTCAAACTAGTTGTTCAGACGATGCCTTCAACCTCCTGCTTAGAGGCGAATTATTTGAAAAGTGTGAATTGTTTTCGAGTTGTGACCACATCTTCTATGCCCCGTGTTCTCTGATTGCAGAAGTGAATGTTGCCACTCGCAGTAATGGACATTAAACTAAATTGAGGGCAGTAATATGGTTCTTTTAGCTCCGGCCTAAGCCGAGAGCTCTAGGTTTTATCGTAATTATTGTTCTTGTTCTTCTTCTTGGGGCGACCACTTCTTAAAAAGGGGTTCAACTCACTCACTCACTCACTCTCTTCCTCCCATCCATTTTATTTTACTGACATTGAATCATTTATTATTATTATAATTTTTTTTAGCTCCGGCCTAAGCCGAGAGCTCTAGGTTTTATCCGAATTATTTCTTCTTGGGGTGACCACTTCTTAAAAGGGGTTCAACCAATATTTAAGAGGTTCAACCGAGAGGGGGTTCAACCGAGGGGTTCACCCTCAATAAAAAGGGTTCATTTTCAAAATTTCAATATAACCATATGAATACGAAAATCCAGATAAAACATAATTATTATTTTTGAGACCTTTACAAATGGATAATTTATTATTTCACTTGAATCATTAAGAGCCGGAGCTTTTGAAGGGTTTTCCTTCATGTTCTTGTTTCTGACAAAAAGAGGCTCTCATTATTCTGCATACTGAGGGGTCAAAGATATTGATGTTTATTATACATCAATACTTATACACGGCAGTACAACATTAACAGATGGTACTGAGAAAATGGCAGACAATACAGTGTACACATATGGATGTGTATCTATCTATGTGAAGGACAGTTTTATCCCCAGTTATTTATTTACTTTTAGTACTCGCCCCAAGACTCCAAGAGTTATTAGGGAAACGTTGCCGTTAAAGGACAAAAAGCTATGTTACATAATATATGGATATGGATGGTAGATAAAGGATGTTTAAGTACGGAGAAGAGGGGCAAACACTATAACAGTACACCTAAGTGGATAAAGAAATATACAGGTAATCAAATAATGTCTAAAATGCAGGTTAAATATGAACATTGCAAGTTGACATTACTGGAAGCTTAGAAACTCGGAAAATAGAGCAAGGATATTTTCTAGGACATGAGTCTGGGTAATAAAGTAGTCACACACATCACGATACAGTAGTTGAAGGGGTCTGAAGTGATCAATTGAGGGGCAATCCATGATGTAATGTATGACTGTGTGAGAGTTGTGAGAGTGACAAAGTTTGCACACAGTCTGGTTTGCAGGAGGCCACCGAAGAGTCTCCCACCTTCATCTGTATCCCATTCTGATTGGAGTTGAAACTTACAGAACTACAAGTCTACAATACAAGGTGAAACTCAAACTTTACACAATTATGCTCAAACGGATTTTTTTAGTCAAGAGAGGTCGAAATTTCTAGCCTGGCTGTTATGAATGTCCTCACTGAATTATTGAGTCAATATGAATGGGATATAAGACAAGAAGACCTTATATACACTGTTTTGGAGACCTATAAACAAGTCACTGTGGAAGTCAGTAGAGAAAGTTATGTGTGTCTGCCTCGTCAATGAGTTTCCTGTGCATGATTCCTCAGACGGTAACCACCCAACACTTAATTAATTAAGGGGGTAGGACACTGTTGGTAAATCTGGAGCAAATGATTCCTCCAAACTATTCCAGACAACAGGACGCCATTATATTTGTTCATCTGGTCCTGTTTCCTGGCATACTTTGGAGGAATCAAGTCGCTCCAATGTATGTACCACAAGTATACTCTCTCCTTAACACGTGCTGAGAAAGTAACAGAGATGGTGATGGGGTTTCATCATACTATGGAAGTCAACAATGTTTTCACAGAAACTACACATTTTCATCCTCAAATTAAAATAACTGAAGTTCAAAATAGAAGAACTGAAGTTTAATTTAAAAAACTGAACATCAAATTAACACACTTGAAGTTTAATTTAAAATACCAACTGCGTGTGAGAATACATGACCTATTTTTCAGCTGAATGATTTATCAGAATTATGGTGGTGATAACAATCATGCATTGGAGTGTTTGTGTTCTCCTCGTGTGACAAGAACACCCGGTACATTCATTCTTAAAAAAAAAAGAGTTATCATATTGTGTAAGTAGGCGGAAGGACACACGTAGGTATACAGTATATAAACGAGTTAGAATCACATCAGGTACAACAACAGAACCGTCTTGTATATCGAGACACACACAACTCAGACACGATGCAGACAACTTATTTACTCCTGTCCTTTACCTTGCTCATATCAAGTGTGGCGGCAACGCTGACGCTGTTTGAGACAAAGGAGCTTATGGAAAAAAATGAGAGATGCTTGTTTTCAAGTTGCCTTCGGGAAACATCTTACTTATCAAATAAACATCAGACAGTGGTGCATAAGAAGCCAAAGGAAACAGAACCACCACTGAAAGTAGAAGGTGAGTTATAAACGTAAGCTCAGTTATCTTTACCAGCCTCATCCGAATACTGGCAGAAATTCAAGGCTAACGAATAATTTCCAATAGTCTCGATCTTAAGGGGAGAAATTCTTGACGGTAAATTTGAGGGCTTCTGAATCCTCCAAACTATGTCACGAAGCATGTCTCTTATTTGTAATATTAAGGTGATTTGTTTCCTGGCATAGTTTGGAGGAATTGCCAAAATGAGCAAGACTGCTCACAATGCGACTCCAACCCACTCGCGAGCCAAGAGAGTCTTCTAAATTTTCACACATTTTTCTTGTCCCTGAATTTGTAAAGCTTTTTGGCCTGGTGGTCAAACTCAGTCCTTGTGTCCCAGATATTGGAAAATGTCCGAATCTACTAGTAACTCCTCCTAGATCATACCAGATATCATCATCAAACTAAAATCAATAACAGAAAAAAGAATCCAATTGTAATTTTTTCCAATAAAAAACATAACCTTATGATTTAAGGGAAAATATTCACGTAGTAACATTTATCATCAGCGACGACTTTCAACTCCTCGGCCTTCCAAATTCTTCAGCTTTAGACACCTATTTCTTTACCTTAAATTAATGCAGGCAAACCGAAGAAACATTAGGACAGGTTGGGTGTACAGTCGGCGGCAAAAGTCCTGTCGCCTCACTTGCTTCACTGAGGCACGCGATGTTCAATGACGAGAATATTAGGAGTAGAAAACGTGTGTATTTATCTAGTTCATGAACACTGCATGTCTCGGTGAAGCAAGTGAGGCGACACGACTTCTGCCGCCGACTGTACAATGAATTAACTCTAATAACTCTGTGTGTGTGGGGGGGGGGGGACACCCAACCAGTCCCACCAAGAACGGGCAGATTCGGTGTTAATTAAATACAGATTTCATCAACGGTTCTTACTTGTAAGAAATGGTTATACTTTTCCATATTACTAGACTTAACAGTTCTAAATTTCTTTAAGTTACTACAATAATAAGCATATAACAAACATGGATCAGTACCCCATAATTTTAGTTTTATAACGTTATATGGTCGTTACTACCCAGGGTGTATAGTAGACACTTGATACAAGGCACAGTTTATTCACAATGGTAACACAGGGATGGGGTTTGTAGTGGTGAACCAAGAGGTGCGATGAATATCTTCCTTTGTCATGTATGCAGGGGAGTCTCGGTAAAACCCTGCTTCGTTCACTATAATTTCTTGTCTTGTTGATGTAGTACTTGTAATACAGCGGCGTCAGAGAGGAGTTAAGAGGATGTAGCACATTACTTCTGATCTTAAGGGACCCTGTGATCGTGTATGAGAACTGGTGGCTTCTGATTCCTCCTGACTATGCCACAAAACAAGCTCCCTCAATATAGGTGAATAAGGTGATGTTTCGTGGCAATATTTGAAGGATTCGCTAACCTCCAATTTTCTGACTGCATCACGGGGTCCCTTAAAGAGCATGTACAGTACAATGATGCAACAGAACGACGGTGACTCAGATTACAATCAAATGAACCGCCGGTAAGAAAATTAATATTGGAAACAACCCTATCCAGCAACTTGATATGGCAGTCAGATGCTGAACACCATACATACTGGAAAACAATATTCCATTAGAGGAAAGACAAAGGAAATTCAGTTATTGCTTTATTATTTTTTATTTTTTATATATATGCTCTATCATCTCTATGTCTCCTGCTGAATCTGTTACATAAACTGTCCCTCTTTCTCTTTGTTTTTATACATTGGCCAGTAATTAAACCACTGTTTGATTTTTATTTTGCTTGTTTTGTATTTTTGTCTGGGATTTATTTATTCACTCCTTAGTTATAAATTCTACAAAATATCAATATTGGTCTTTTATGTCTTCACCCTCCATCAGTTCATTCCGATTCATGTTTAATTCATTGTAGTTCTCTTTATTTTTTTATTTTTTGGGGGGGTAGTATTTTATTGTGTTATTGGATTGGTGCAGCTTGACCTAAGACATGTTTCATCCCAGATACTCTGGCACATCAGGCGTCAAAGACCTCTGCGTCCTTGACCGCTTACTCTGCTGTGATGACGGGCATCAAGTTAGTGGCCAAGTTCTTTCACACCACCGAAACAACGGAGACCACAGAGAACTACTGGGACGAACTTAGAGGTAAGTTGACGTTTGATGGCGAGGAAATGTACTGTACACTACTGTATAATGTATGTTTCTGATGTAAATGTCTTCATCAGTTTCATGATAATCCCAACATTACACTGTAATATATGCAGTACTGTATTGGCAAATTTTAGCCCAACTCATTGACATATTTTCATCTTCCTCTACATGAAGTAGAGGAACGTAAAGAGGCTGAAGGGTGAGGTGATGGCAGTGTCTTGTATGTCATCATCTGCCACTGGGACTACTGAGAGAGAGAAGCGAGCAGTTCAGAGCCCTATAGGCCTAAGCATATGTGTCACTGTTCCACCGGAAACTCTGTGCCTTAATTCTGCATGTAGGAATGAACGTATGTACGTGTGCAAGTTGAATTATAAAAAAACCTGTTGCACTCCTCCGTGAAGGCGTCTGGTAATCCCACTGCCATGTGAAACTGATTTTTTTTTTCAGCTCAGGTATGCCCAAGGATAATAGACTATAAGGATTATAGTCTATTATCCTTGGATATGCCGCACCTCATTGTCGGTGATGAGAACACCAAGGGACATACGAAGAGTTGGGATCCCCTGGGATATATTATAGGCTAAGATCACCTCCCCAGTTTCCCTGCTTGTCGTACAAGGCGACTAAAAATGGTTTTCCCTTCTCCAACTGTCCCATTTTTTCATCTGTTAACTTTTGTGCTTCCTGTCTCCCCTCTCAATCCTCTTCTTCTTCGAGTGTGATGTGACCTGGCCATTGTGAATAGTGAAGTGTGTGAATTGTGAAATGTCTGTAAATCGATTGAACAAAATTAATGTGATGTTCATCTTCGTTTATAGGGCCAGGGGTCAATGTATTGTTAATATTATGTAATATTTGTAATGCATATATATCTTTCAGACACTATATCGGCCATGGTTGATTATGCTTTAGACGATAGTATCCTGCAACAGACCAATGCTGCCGTGGAAATGTTGTCTGAAGACCTACAGCTCTACCTTGATGTCTCTAACACCACCGGGGGGGCATTTTCTGCCATCGCTCTCTGTCAGAAGATGGACACACAGCTGATCAATATCCTGTAAGGCGTTTATGAGATGTATGACGGTCACAAATTCACAATTCTGTTTCAATTCAAAATTCTTTAGGATTAATTATTCTGTTGGCATATGCTTTTCAGGAATTATTCATAACTGACCTTGTTATAAAAAGAAGACAGGTTGCCTTGGAAAAACCCGCTATAATGTTTTGTCAGACACACGAATTTGTTGTTTTGGAACAATGCGTCACAAAAGGCAAAGTTAGAAAGAGACAAGTTATGTGGTTAATTCCCCTCAAGCGGTGATGTAGTGATATATAGGTTGTGTCTTTATAACATAATTATTCACTTTAATGCACATCCCTCAGTCAACCTGTCAACCTCTACAACTATCTATATGATTCCATTGGCTCCTTTCAGATGTCTTTTTTTCTATAATTCCTTGGGTCGTATACAAGAATAAGCTGTCCTTGTATTGTCTCCTTTCAGATGTCTTTTTTCTATAATTCCTTGGGTCGTATGCAAGAATAAGCTGTCCTTGGTGTTGACGATCTCGTGGTGCCGGTGAGACTGCTATATTTTGTATCTAGGGAGTCTTCGTACTGCCACCACGAGATCGTCAACACTATGAATGTTGTTACATACTGCCCCTAGTCTTACCACTGATAATATAGTCACTTCCCTCTTGTATTTTCACCGTAGGGAATTCAACCTATACCATGCATAACTTTTTGTTGTCGATGTTAACGTGCTAAGGATTTACGGTGTTAGTGGTTGCTTGCTGAAGGCACTGATGTCTTTTATAGAGGCAAAATCATGTGTGCGAGCAGAGGATAATCTGAGTGAGAATTTTGGTGTTAGTGTAGGGTTGTGGCAGGGGTGTGTTATGTCACCATGGCTGCTCAATGTCTATATGGATGATTGTATGAGGGAGATGAAGGCCAAAGTGGATGGTCTGGGAGTCAAGCTGAGGCTGCATGGAGTAAATTTATCTTTGGTGGCAAGCTTATTTGCTAATAATACTGTGTTAATGGCTGAGAATGAAAGGGAGTTGCAGACGGTGCATGGTGGACTGAAGATGAATGTTGGTAAAAGTAAGGCGATGATATTTGAGAGGGCAGAAACTGAAGTGATTGACTTTGCTACACCTTACAGAGTGGGAGTACCAACTGGGACTAAGTGTGAGATAACTCTGAGGGGTGAGAGGATGAAGGACTCATAGAGTTTAGGAACAATTCTGTGTAAATATTTCAGTACGGAAGAAGAAATTAGGGAGAGAGCAGTGATCACTGGGGAGAATAATTATGAAATTAAAGTATTGCCCACATCACTACAGACATTACCCCCCTACGGGGATAATTGGTATTGACTGTTGAATGTTTGAGAGGGTGAAGCGTAATATATTGAGGTGGAGAGAATGCAAAATGTGGAATTTAGAAAGAAAGTGTATGGATGAAAAGTTGTGAGTGAGGCAGACTTCCAGTCAGATGAAAAAACAGAAGGAAGAGTACATGTGGGAGAGCAACGTGAAGGGTAGAGCAGGGTTCATATAGATATCTATATGAACCCTGGGGTAGAGGAAGGCTTCACCAAGTAAGGAGGGAGTATTGGAACAGGGAAAACTGGAAACTCTTCCGCCATGGCCATATCCTTGGGGGAGTTCCCGGAGAGATATCTCAATGTTTCTTTCGTTCTAATTTTGATTCTTTATATCTTTTAATTGATTAAGTGTTAGTTTTAGATAATATGTCCTTTTAATAATGCTGATTCTCCCTTTTGAGGTAGTGAAGTGTGGTTTATATAAGTATATATTTTATAAATTATATAAATAACCATATTTTGAAATCTCAAGTATATTGGGCATTATATATCACTGTCTGTTGTGCCGCCCGATGCCTATATAGTGGCATATTATATACATAATTATCTGATATAATGTTGTTTACCAGGGCAACGTACTCAGGGATGTCCATGAAGGAGCGAGGAGTGTTACATTACCTCGACATGGCCACCACCCGTTTGATGCTTTGGCAAACCACTGCCTTTAGATACATCGCTGATTACACCGTCCATGGTCAGGTCAGTGGCAAGGCAGAGCAAAAGGGCTAATTGCAAAATCATTACTACCAATCTACTCTGCAGATGTGAGCCAGATGTTCTAGAAACACTCTCCATTCTGTCTGAAGATGTTGTAATACACGAAAACACTTACAGTATCGCCTATAATTTCTCTGTCTGTCATTTTGCATGCATATATCACAGTGAGGTGAGGTTTCTGCTTTTACAAGGCGAGTCTCTAATGTTTTTCATAAACGAAATGGTGACTGGATTGTTTCGGATTTTCTGACCTCACCAGAACACTCCACATCAAAGTTCGTCTTGAATATAGACCTCAGTTTAATAAACAATATTTTTGAAATATATATATATATATATATTATATAGTAGATCTTTAGATGTTAGAATGAAAGGACATATAAACGTGATATGACGAATTGTAACACACATAATGCTAACTTAGTCCATGCATAGCTATGACAACAACCACTGTATTGATTGGAGTTCTGGTAAAATGATAATTAATTGCAACAATTTCAAGAAACGTATAATATTAGAATCAGTATGTATACAGCACTATTAAAACTTCAACACTTTATGTAAGACAACGAGCAATTCACCAGACCTCATTGTTTGTAAACGTGTGGATGCGATCATGAAGAATCGAGTTGAAGGTATGATGCTGTAAGTAAGAGCCCATTCATTCATTCATCACCGTTTTGGAGGAGAATGACAACAAAGTGCTTTAGAACAGGAGTGTTGACAAGGCTCTCCTCTTCAAGTCGCTTCTTCGGTCCTACCCAAGCTGAATTCAAGCAGCTCGTGAGGTGCATGCAGGAAACACAGATTATGGATTTTTTTTTTTTTTTTACGAATTGAATCGAAAATGAAGTCCCTAAACATAAATTCGAATTCATTTATGTTTATCTTCTAGAATAGCTGATCGTTAATCGATTGTTATATTTATGACACCCCATAGTAATCTTTCATTAATGCCACACTCTAATAGTTTTCGTGCATATGCATGTCACCATTAATTTGTGTTTGTGTGTGCAGTTGGATTCGGGAATGATGGTGTGTGATATCGTCCGTAAGTGGTCCTTGGCGTACAACAGTGAAACAAGACTCATCAGGGAAGACCAAATGACTGCACTCACTGACTGGGTTTCTAATTTTGTGGATGAGGTAAGATTTTCCAATCAATTTACTACTGTACATAGGGCTGATTCTGTCCGATATATATATATATATATATATATATATATATATATATATATATATATATATATATATATATATATATATATATATATATATATATTACTCTCAATTATCATTTGATCTGGCCTTAACCTACATACAGTACTTAGGATCCGTATGACTCAGGGAAGGTTTTATTACAATGTGATCCATGTACTCGCATATCGAAAAAAGCTGGGACTATATCAGAGTCACTTTTCTATAATCAACTGAAACGTTCTAAGTGAGAATAGACAATAATACCTTTTTTATCTCAGAAGCACGAGGAACAGGAAGTTGCCATTTGATTATAATTTTGACTAAAAAGATAACAATATGAAGAATAAAATTTAGAAAATAGAAACCAAGAACAAAGTTATATTTTTAACTCCTGGTGCTCTGTAGGTATATTTACAGTATAAAGGACCTAAAAAGACCTATACGTATACAAGTGTAAATATCTGTAATTTCTTAACACAAACACCTCCCTAATAAGGCTGGTGACGCCTTTCGTGTACTCGCTTGGCTATATGAGTCTACTATATAAAGAGCTTGTTGGGTTGTACAAAAACATCTTTCTTAATTACCATTTAATAGTTCTTAAACTTGTTTCATATGTTACTCCACTACCCCTGAATGGTTTTATTCCCTGTTTCACTAAGATCCATCACGTATTAATAGAGTAATGAAGGAAAATGTCACCTACTCCAATATTGGTGCTACATTCGGCTTGGTATCTGTCATTGTGCCCATCTTAGCAGTGACGTCACCTTTGGCAGCTCATGAGGGTTCAACTCATAAATGTATAGTTGCCTAAACATATTTCTTTACCCCTTGTTTTGTATCTCGTTAAGATGTACCAACTTTTCAGCAGTAAAGTACAGTCATTATTTATAAATAAATTGTCATTCGTATTGTAATGACATATGTCTGTTTGGTATGTACAGTATGTCCACAGTATACAGTATATGCCAGGCATCACAAGGACTGGCCTTATAATCATATAATATTAATGGAGGTCATTAATCCATCACTCGAAATAAAATGTATACATGAATGTTTATACAGAATACAAGTATCGTGAAGATTGTCTCTTGTTTAACCCTCCTTATTGAACTGCTTCATTATTGTATACGTTTGTGTAAATTTCCATTTGATTATCCCTCGTACCGTTTCCTACATCATGTTAGTATTTTCTAGACTATTTTTGTTGGGTAGTGTCTGCTATTTCTTGCCTCATTAATTCCAGACATTTTGCAGTTGTCTGATAGTAATCTGAACTTCGAGGCAACTTCTATCTATTAGTTGTCTGTGACCTGAGTATTCCAATTTATAAAATATGATTTTTTTCCCTTTCATGTCTCACTAATCTAATCTAAATTATATTACATCATACATAATTTCCTATGCTCTACTAAAGTTTTCAAAGCTGTCCAATAGCGATATGCCTGAAATACAATAAAACATTGAGTACAGGAACTCCTTTAATTAAGCAACCTCATAGGCATGTATAAATTACATTATATTTTCTTCACTGAATTAATTGTAGAAAAGGAAAAATATGAGAGTCTTCCAAGTACTGAAGAAAGAACTGATTTATACAAATGCATATAATAATGTAGTTCTTTGAAAGTGAATGAGAAAGTATATATAGGTTACTGTCCAAGTTAATTATCTTTAGGATTCATAAACGACTTCTTCCCCAGCTTGATCTTTCCTGCTCAAGGTCCTGCCACGAGGGTTTCCCAGGGAACTGGGACAAGACTCTTCATTGTAAAGTACATGATGGGTGAGTAGCATAACAAATATGTTGTTCTATAACTCCATAATTATAATTGCATAGTTTAGATTACTTTTAAGTTTGACAAGGTCAGGTTTTGGAATTGATCTTTGTCTGTATGTATATACCAGTTAAATATTTTCTTGTAAAGTTTTATTTTGGAGACAAACAACCGTCGATTGTCGGTTGTATCACATATGCAACTCTAAGGTCAATCTTCCTGAGGCCAGAGTTGTATTCCTGTAACGATATGACAAGCTTGAGTTTGGTCACTGCAGAAGACGAGGATCATTCACCTGATCAAGTCTTTGTTAACACAACATTCTATTTATTTGTACAAGCTTCCACAACCCTCCTCTATTGTCAGTGAACTGCTTTGTAATAGTACATGGACGAAGAGCTACCTCGGCCAAAGAGATTATGTGATTTAGTTTCTTTTTTCTATTTGTTTAGCTATTTGAATTACGTACCAGAACATCCATCAAAACGATGCACGGATTGCCTCCTCATATTTTTTTTCAAACTATGACCAAAAGCAATGATTGGCTTGGTGGTTATC
The DNA here is from genome assembly GCA_034508575.1 of Petrolisthes manimaculis. NCBI lineage: Eukaryota > Metazoa > Arthropoda > Malacostraca > Decapoda > Porcellanidae > Petrolisthes > Petrolisthes manimaculis. Next base: position 241,836 of record JAWZYT010000261.1, read on the forward strand.
ATTGAAATTAGTAAACCACACAAAGGACACCCACCAACCACAACAATGGTAATTACTGATACATAAATCCAGATTACTTCCCCTCCCTCAGTTGTACACTCCTGTCACACTCCAGTAACATTCCAGTAACATTCCAGTCACACTCCAGTAACATTCCAGTAACATTCCAGTCACACTCCAGTCACACCCTTTGTTGGGAGTCCTAAGTCACTCATTATTTAAACCACCCAAGCCGTTCCTGAAAATGTTAAATTCTCATAAAATTGGCTAAACTTATTTCAGATACCATAACCTGCAAGTGAAAGATGCTGAATCCACATGTAGTGATCATGTAAGTTGCATTGATATACTTCTTGCTTAATAATAATAATAATAATAATAATAACAATTATTATTATTATTATTATTATTATTATTATTATTATTATTATTATTATGTGGCCACAGGTCATCTGTAGAATATAATTATTATAATTCCCAGCCAACATTATAAAGCCACAAGTAAATTCACATCGATTATATGTTAATGAAATATTAAATTATCAAATCAATTTATTCTTGTTAGGTAATGTGATAATAGATTGTGATAAAGACCGACGTAAACAATGAGAGAGAGAGAGAGAGAGAGAGAGAGAGAGAGAGAGAGAGAGAGAGAGAGAGAGTGAACTGTGTAGTGTGTTTATACATCATTTAGTACACATATAATTTACTATCCTTGCCTTCAAAACATAGTGTGTATCAACGTTTACTTATAGTAACCAAAACAACAAACAACAGCACGTGCCACTTTGACTTTAATTCCCTCTCTCAACAATGGTGCTCATATGAAAACTGAAAATCAATGAAGATATGACTCTTTACCTGTAATAACCAATCTCTAGTTATACTCCTTTATATCCAATCATATTTTTTGTTATCATCCGTTATATATACTTTGTTTTGCAGAGTTGCCCGTCATGTGACTTCGTGTGTTTCAATTACTGCCAACCAGACTTGATGAAGCCTTTTATTAAGGAGACCCAGACACAGTTCCAAATCTTAGCTGGCCACATCACTAATACACTCCAGAATTACTTTGCCGTGAGTAGGCTACATATTAAAAGAATAAAGAAACTTGAATAAATAGCAGAAAAGTCCTACCCACATTACTCGTATATTAGGCAAGGGAGACACTACCATGCCTATTTTTGTGGGAGATGTCTACATAACACAGTAACTATAGTTACAACTAGACCATAAGCCCGTGCTACGCACGGTACGATATTTTTTCCTTCCCAGCTGTGGCAGCGTGTGGAATATAAACAAACCGAGTGTGTTGCCAGGCGTATGATAAAAGTGAAGTATGCGTAATTAAGTAATTAGTGGGGTGTTTTTTGTGACGAAAATATCCTCTGTCCACCCTCCTGTATATGCACTTTCCGTGTGTGAATTCCTGGGGCTGTAGGTGGTCACATGGCAATTTGTATAGCATGATAGACAAACAGAGTCTCTTCATTTAGATATATAGATATCAGTATGATTGAGTATATATTAGTTTTCCAAGTATTACTATGTTATGGTAGGAAATGTAAATGTGCCATATGTAAGTGCTACACACTTCGTATACGAATACTTAAAATAGAAAGAAACAATTGTCACCCATATGACATTAACTCATTCATTTACGTAAAACAATACGTACTGTAATAGGCTATGCCTGTTGTGGATAATCATTATCCTCATTAGTATTTTCTTCAATGGCAGTAATATTGTACAACACTAATTTGTATTGTTTTTAGAACCAATGTTTAAGTTCACCATTTGGCACATTATATAATTATGCTTTCAGGGAATTGCGAAAAGTTAAGAGTTTTTATTTGTTTTTCAGATGCAAGTAGTTTCCCTGGACAAATATAAGGAAGACTGCGGCATCTTGTAGAATCCAGCCTCATTCTCATAGCTGAATGGCACCAAGACCAATTTAAGGCACTTATTTCTAGTTTCATTTTGTTTATCTCCATTTTCTCTTGTTTCAAATCTCACATAAATAGTTTTATGGTGTATTTTGTCAATCCTTTCATCTCTCGGAGGAAACTAAGAAATTTATCACTAATGCCATGTGATGATTTCTCTCTAATTCTAAAGTCTGTTTAAATTTAGCTCATGTAGTCGATGATGTAGATTCCATCCGTCTTATTTAAACTGTAACTCATTTTAAAAATAAACATGAAATTGAACCTACATGTTACTTTAATAATAACATGAACTTTATAGTGTCAAGAAAATATTTTATTCCATGAAATAGGTTGGTTCTTTGGAATTGGAGTTATATGCTTCGTGAATTTTAAATGTTATGGAATTATTGTGGTTAATATTAACGGGTACTTATGTCTTCAGAAATATTGATGGTGTTAGTTGATTAATTTTCTCAGTGTAAAAAAGTGAGATGGTTTGAAAAGGGTTCAGTGTATCGGGTTTTGAGTAGGAAGTTAAAGGACCCTGTGATCATGTATGAAAATACATGGAAGCTTCTGATTCCTCCTGACTGTGCCTTGAAACGAGCTCCTTTCCGATGGGTGGTGTTTCGTGGCAATATTTGAAGGACTCATTTACCTCCAATTTTCTTACTATATCACAGTACCCCTTAAGTGGTGAAGCAAGCGAGTGGCCCTCATCATTCCAAGTCGACAACCTCCTCCTCTCACCTCTCCCAAGAAACAGCTGCTTCTTACTCTGATGATGAGAATGTTTCTCTGGATTCACTACATACTAGATTCTCTGTCTTGGAATCTGAATCAGCTTTACAACCACAAAAGTTATCCATGACGCAACTACAGCCACGATTAATATAGCAAGGCCCTAGTGGCGAATTGGTAACAGATGGGGAGGTGGCCGAGTGGTTAGTGTTCTGGACTCATAACCTAGAGGCCGGGAGATCGATCTTCTCAGGTGAGGGCCTGAGATAATTTGCTCTTCCAATTTGAGTTTCAGGCACCAAACTTCGTAAAATACCATAACATAAAATACCATAAAGTACCAGCCTTTTCTTTTGTCTTGTGGTCAATATAAGGCTTCCTTGATCCTCCAATTCATTTTTCCTTCGTCCTCTGGTCAATTTAATTCTTCCTCTGTCCTCCAACTCCTTTTAAAAGACCTAAGATCATATTGACGAGGTTCGAGTCCATGGAGGTAGTATATAGATGGAGGCACCATGCCCATGGCTCCCTAATCTAGCAGGTCCTATTGGCGCCTCGGTTCGAACCCATCCCAACCCCGCGAATGGTCATTTAAAAACATTTTTTTGTAGACCGAGGACACTTCCCAGGCTTCACCGATCAAAATCATGTAATTTTTTTTACTGTAGGTTAAAACGATGAGGCCGTGCATAGCGGCTAAACACACACACACACACACACACAGGGTGTTTTATTATTATTATATATAGATGGCAAATATGCAATTATCTTCTTCAAAAGTAAATAGATACTTTTAGAAGTAAAAAGGGAAATTCTGATATTGAAGATGGGAACATTTTGCCAAGGAGACCTGGCAACAGTACTCCTCTGGATTGGACTGTAGCATCTGGCAACACTGCAACTATGAAGAAAGAAAAGTATGAAGTAGGCACGCGAGGTGTATGGAAAGGTATAGCTGTACCTGGACTAATGTATGAACTGGAGACCATGACATGGACAGTGAATGACTTGAATAGACTGGAGGTAGTACAGAATAGGATAGGAAGAACAGCTTTAGGTGCAAACAAGTATGTAGGTGTGGAAGCAATAAGAGGTGATGCTGGATGGAGTACGTTTGAGGAGAGGATAGCCAAAGGAGTGTTGAAATATAAGGTTAGACTAGGCGGAATGAATGAAGACAGATGGGCTCGAAGAGTGTATAATGGACAGGACGGTACACCAAGTGGAGAAGGATGTATGATAAGAGAATGGAAAAGTGTGAAATGCAGTACTCAGTGCTAAATGAAAGGGGGAGATGGAGTGATGAGAAATGGATGAATGAGATAAAGAGACGGATACAAGAAATAGGCATAGATGAATGGATGAGAGGCATGAGTCCTGGTGAACTGAAATTGGAGTCGGGGAGGAAGTCCGTACCAACGGGAGTGGATGGGGACCGTTGGCCATTCTTTGGTACGGAGTCTTGTGATTGGTGCAGCCAGCACCTCCAGGAAGCGCGTCCCTCGCGCGTCCCTCTTGTGAAGTCCTTGTTACAGTTTTTTTTTACATTTAAAAAAAGGCGAATTCACTCCCGCCATGGCTATGCTCTCAGTTTGTATACGTATGTAGCTGTTGAAGGCCCGAAAAGCTTGGCGGGGGGGGGGGGGGGGGGCGGAATGATGGACCAATGAGGGACGCGCTTACTGGAGGTGACCAATCACCAGACAAATTATCAAAGAATGGCCAGCTGTCCCCATCCGCTTCCGTTAAAGTCGGCTGCCACCGACAGAGGTGAGAGGTGGTGTATGGTCCTGCTGGGAGAAAACACAAAATACAAAGATAAACTTAGAATGGATAAGAGAGGAGCATAGAAGAAAGAATGTAAGGAGTGTGGATACCTAGGAAAAGTTAATGAGGATGAGATATGTATAAATTGTGAAGAGGAGGACAAGAGAAAAATGGACCTCAACAAATGTAAACAATGCCAGCGGAAAGTGCAAGGAGATGATGAGGGGATTCAGTGTGATAAGTGTGGACTGTGGTATCATGCTGTATGTGAAAATATTGGAGAAGCTCTATATAAGGATCTACAAAAAGATAACGATGAGTTATGGTTTTGTAGAAGGTGTAAACCAACAGTTAAGAAAAACCTCTTGGAGAATAAGAAACTTAAAGAAGATAATGTAAGGATGAAGGAGGAACTACAAGAGGTAAAGGAAGAACTACAAGAGGTAAAGAAAGGTAATGAACAGGCCTGTGAGGCAGTAAGGAGATTTGAAGAGTTAATAGAGGAGAAAAATGAAAATGTTACTCTACAGGGTAATGATACTATAAGTGATAAAACTGAAACTAAATTAGCTAAGGAATTGAATATTATCAAGAAACAAGTGGAAGGGATGCAGAAGAAGATTGAAAATCTTGGTAAGAAATGGGAAGAAAGAGAAAATGAAATGGATGAATACATAACAAAGAAAGTATTTGAGATAATTAAAGAAAAGGAGGAAAGGGATAGAAGGAAGAATAATCTGGTGATGCATAATATAGAAGAACCAAATAATATGAATGAAAAATAATTATATGATCATGACCTAGCCGTGTGTATGGATATCTTTGGCAATGAGATAGGAGAACGAATTGAGGAAGGGGAAATAGTGGACATAGCAAGGCTAGGAAAAAAGGAAGAAGAGGGAGAAAACCAAAACCAGAAAAGAAATGGAGCATTATCAAAAATGCAAAGAAGATAAAAACAACAAGGAAAAATGAATATAAGAGAGTATTCATCCAACCAGACCTAACAAGAAGTGAGAGAGAAAAGGAAAAAGAGTTGAGAGAGAAACTACGAGAAAAGAGGGAACAAGGTGAAGAGGGTTGGAAGAGATAATAAGGATGAGACCAGAGTTTAAAGAAAAAGAAGTAAAAGAATACCTGAAGAAAATTAAAAAGAACAAACAACCTGGACCAGACGAAATAAAGGGAGAACTATTTAAGTGCATAGAAAATAGTAATGTGTGTGTGAATGCATTAACTAAGGTATTAAATGATGTACTAGAACACGGAAAAACACCTGAAACTTGGAAGAAATAAAAAACCGTACTGATACCTAAAACAGCAAAACCAAAGGTCAATGAATTCAGACCAATAGCCTTAACAAATACGGGATATAAAATATTTATGGTACTTTTAAAATGTAGGATTGTGGAGCATTTATATGAGAATGGTGAAGTGTGTGAATTACAATCAGGATTTACAGCGGGACGCAGAGGGGAGGATAACATATTTATGTTGGACTACTGTATTAAAAAGAGTAAAAGGGAAAAAAAGATGTTGGTTATAGCAGCAATAGACTATAAGAAAGCATTTGACTCCATAAATAGAAAAGCCCTGATAGAAAGCCTGAAATATTATAAATGTGATGAACAAGTAATAGATATTATAGCTAAATTATACAAAGGAGATACAACTACACTACATATTGACAACAAGAAGGTGTGTGACATTGATGTGACAAATGGTATTCGTCAGGGATGCACAGGGTCACCACAGCTATTTCTCATGGTGCTAAACATCATAATAAAGAAAATAATGATTACAGAAATTGGTTTTGAAACGGAAGAAGTATATATACCGGCACTCTTCTTTGCTGATGATGGCCTTCTGATATCAAACTCAATAAAAGGAATGAAACAACTAATAGATACATTAAGAAAAATATCATATAAAAGTGGACTGGAAATAAATAAAGAGAAGAGCTACTGTATGATATACAGTAGAAATGAAAAACCAAATGAAATAGCAGAAATAAAAGTGGTACAAAACATTAAATATCTGGGGATTACAATATGTGATAAAACAGACTGCTTTCAACTACACAAGAAAATTAAAATTAATCAAGGAAGGAAATTAGCCAATATGACATACTCGGTAATAGAAAGAGCCAGTAATAAAATGTTAATGGGAAAAACATACTGGAAGAGTGTAGCCCTATATAGGCCTACCCAGCATCCTAAATTCAACATCAGTTATACCCTGGAACAAAAAAGAGCTTGCAACACTACAAAAAACAGAAAATTCAGTCTGGAGAAAAATATTGGGAGCACCAAGTCATGCACCAATTGTAACATTACAGGGAGAAGTGGGCACGTCATCAATGATATCAAGAGATATTAAAGCAAAATTAACATATGTACAACATATAATGAAAGAAAATAATGCCTTGCTAAAGAAGATAATGATAGAGATGTTTGAAGAAGAGAGACCATACCCTTGGCTAAAACTAATTAAGACATATTTACACACCATAAATGTTAAGAATTACACACAAATAAATAAATTAAGTAAGAATCAGTTATATGAAAAAATAAACAAATACGAAAAAAGAAAATGGAAGACAGAAATGGAACAAAAATCAACATTGGAAATGTATAACAGGCATAAAAATGAAATTAGAGAAGAAAAATGGTACGACAACACATATGGCTCAGTGTTACTGTATAGGTGCCGTACAAATACTCTAAACTTAAATTGGAGAGCAAGAATGACGGGAGGGAACACACAATGTACACTGTGCAATGAAGACATAGAAGAGACAATCAACCATTTTGTGAAGGAGTGTAGAAGGCTGGAAAATATTAGAATGGAATTTGGGATGGAGCATGAAACGTTGGAATCAATTTTAATATTTGAAAAAAGTAATGAAAAGGAGGAAAACATATACAATAGAAAAGAGTACCTAAATAAAATTTGGAATTGCAGGAAAACTGTTATTGAACAGCAGCAGGACCAAAGAAACCAACTAAGAAAAATAGACAATACATAGAAAAACTACTTGGAACACCACAAAACAATAAATAAGAAGAATTTAAAAAATTGCTCAGCGCTGATGAAAAAGCGAAGCTGAGCGAATATCATCTGATCTGCTGATCTGAAAGTGTACCCTATTCAATTGTGGGTTTTGTAAGTGCCCACTGAAAGCAAAGTTAAGTGATCTGATAGTTCATGCTATAATAGTACAAAAAAATAAAATAATAATAACATATGTCTGTTTTTCTTGTATCCCTTAACATCTGGCTATTTTGGGGCATGATTTGTCGTTTTTTGAGGTTGAATGAACTTGAATCTGGCGGTATTTCAAATTTCTCGATGTCAACACAACACTGCCTGTCCTGTCACAGGGTTGCCAGATTTGACCTTAAAAGGCCATTCTGGCCTTTTTCGAGGATGGTTGACCTCGACATTTTTTTCTGCGAGGCCAACCTGAATATGGCCTCTTTTTTGGCCTTTTTTATTGTGCATTAAAATTTTGCTTCAGTGTGAACTATTGTAAAGTATTATAATTATTCAGATTGTGTAAGTTGATTTGAAATCGGCAGAGAGAGAGAGAGAGAGAGAGAGTGTTTGGTTGCGAATGCGATCATAGACCCTGTGTAGCCTACCCTTGAGAAAAGGACGAAACTTTACTTAGGGTGAAAGGACGTGATATTTCGGTTCCGACCACGTTACTACTATATATTCCTTCAATTTTGAAGCAGTCGTTAGTCTTAAATCGTAACAAGAATTGTGTCATGAATTACATTCTTCACAAAAAACAACCATAAAAACAAATAAATAGCTAGCCAAGCATAAACTATAAGTGTTGGATCTTCTTGCGAGGGAAAACTTCGTTCTGGACATGTCTAGAACGGTGAGTTCCGCAAGTATACAGACATCTGTAGCCCGTAACGGCCTCAGCCCACAGTCTTCCCAGGGCAACATTGGAATTTCTATCGCATCCGATCCGCGTGTGAAGTGTCTTAATTATTAATTTTGATCAAACCCGGTTATCCAACTTTGACAGTATGGGCAAATGGAAGACATCGTACAGTGTTGGACGGAATTATAAAGAAGACTGGGAGAAAAAGTTTAGTTGGCTAACAAATAAAAATGGATCTTGCTACTGCAGATTGTGCAAGTGTGCAATTGTCACCAAGAAGAAGTCAAACTTAGGCCTGCATGAAAAGACAGAAAAACACAGGAAAGCCTCTCAGTCAGTACTGAAATCTGACAGCAAAGTAATGAAAAACTTTTTCACACCCTCAGAATGTGATTATGTGAAAGTTTTTGAAATGAAATATGCTGTAGGAGTTGCTTGCCACAGCAGTATCAGTTCAGTTGACCACTTGACCGATATAATTCGTGAATCTAGTAAAGGAAACGTTTTAGGAAATGTTAAGATGCATAGAACAAAATGCACTGCTGTTCTAAAAAACATTGTAAGTGTTTCTCTCCTGGAAGAACTAATTAGTGAACTAAAAACTACCAGATATTCTCTCCTAATCGATGAGTCGACGGATGTCATTGGCTCTAAGCACCTCTGTTTGTGTGTTAGGTATTACAGTGAAAAGCAATTACGTATCAAAACAGAGTTCTTGGCTCTGCTTCCAGTAACCGTAACCACAGGAGCAGCATTATATGAGGCCATAATAAACTACCTGAAAGATAATGACATTGACATTTGCAACTGTATAGGTTTCTCCAGTGGGTTTTTAATAACGTTTGTGGAGTACATAACTCGGTGCTATCTAGACTTCGAGAAAAAGTTCCCAAGGTCATATTTGTAAAATGTACTTGCCACAGCCTTGCACTATGCTGTGAACATGCCTTCAAGAAGCTTCCTTCAAATTTAGATTATTTTCTGTCTGAGGTATCACGTTGGTTCAAACTTAGCTCCCTAAGGAAGGAACAATTCAAAGATATTTTTACTGTAATGAATAGTGAATATATCCAACCTTCTAGCTTCATTACACCAAGCAATACAAGGTGGCTAATCAAAGGAAAATGTATTTATAATGTTCTAACACAGTGGTATGAACTGAAAGCTTATTTCTCTGTAATCGCAGAAAAGGAAAATAACTATCATGCTCGCATACTTTATGAAATGACCTGTGATGAAAGAAATTTCTTGTACTATACATTTGTTCTACCTATCATTCAAGATTTTGAAGCAGTTAATGCGGCATTTCAGGCTACAGATCCTCGGCCTTCAAAAGTGTTCGGTTAGCTGAAACACTTACATCGCTCTCTTGTTCAGAGGTTATATGAAGACGAGTCAATGAAGACTGCGTTTGCCATGAATAGAGCAAAGTACGGAGATAAATTCCATTATGAGCTTACAAGATCAAGAGTATCTGAACAAGAAAAACACAACATTAAACAGAGGTGTTATGATTTCCTTCATGAGGCCAAAAATCAGTTGGAGAAGAGGCTAAGTCATGACATTGACACTATTGGAAATCTAAAGTATTTTGACCCAAAGATGTGTCTGAATCAGTTGCGCAAGCCTTTCCCAAGTATTTCGACAACATTTGATCACCTTACTGATGACATTACTAATGCCAGTAGGAAGACAAGTTTGTTGCAAATTCAGTATGATAAGCTTCTCTCCGTGGACTGGACACAGGAGTTTGCTGATGGTGAAGTGCCAAGTGATGCAGTAACATTTTGGGCTTATGTGCATAACTATGAAAATGCTGCAGGAGTAAAATGTTTTGGGGAGCTTTCCCAAATGGTACTGTATGCTCATGCACTGCCATTAAGCAATGCTTTTATGGAAAGAATATTTTCATATGTGACAATTATCAAGTCAAAAATAAGAAACCGGCTCTTATTAGAAACAATGGAAGCTGTGGGGCGAATAAGAAGTCATCTTGCTGGGATGCAAAAGTGCTGCAAGAGCTTTGATGTAACGAACAAAATGCTAAGTTTGTTTAATAGCTCAATGTACACATGCCAAGCTAAGCATGCAGAAAGGACTTCCACAGAACCATCAACATCAGCTGGAAGTACAGCTGAACTTCATGTAACCGGGCAAGAATGCCAAGAGGATTTGGAGGAAGTAATGAAGACTGTATTTTGATGTTGGAACTATATACAGTTACTCACCACAGAAGTCTTCAAAGAGAGTAACTTGGTGAGTAATGATTATATAATTTTATATGATATTCCGATTCCGTGTGACGGTGTGTTATTTGTTCTAGTGTTGTTTATGCCCTCTTTGCATAAAATATTACTTATTTTATGTATTATTAGTCGATTGGTTGCATATATTGGCTAAATATGAGTTTGGCCTTAAATGGCCTTTTTTTTCAATATGGCGGGCCTTTTTGAGAGAGAAAGATCTGGCAACCCTGCGTGACTGCCAACACCGGCTCACCTCACCATCGCCATTACACACACCAGCCGGCAACAGGACTCTCATTATTATTATTATCTGTTCCCATCCATTTGGTTAGTGAGTATAACTGTATGTTTTATATTATAACTGTATTATTATATATCTCTGACAACATCAGTAATGATATATTGATGTTTTGAGATGAGATTAAAAGACATTTCAAGGTTTGATTAACCTTGAGGGAAAAATTGGGTTCGTGAATACAGTATACCCTTATATTATTATTATTATTATTATCTCTGACAACATCTGACAGGGTATATTGATGTTTTGACGTATTATTATAAGGTATTTCAAGATTTGATTACCGGCAGGGAACTTTTTTAATAATTGAATTGAAGGGGTTGAATAACAGTCAGTCAGTCACCATCGCCATTTTACATTCTTATTTATTCACATGGTTACTTGTAGCAGCCTGCAGACACTCGAATATTATGTGCTACCCTCCATTTAGTTCGTAAGTTTAAAGTTTCATATAATATCTTATCATAAAGTACCTAACGTTAGCTGACACCTTCGTTAATGTATAATTTTAGCATAATTAATTTTGGTGTACTGACTATGGTAGTACAGAAATACGAAACGATAATAATGCCTATTATAATGGGTCTGCATCATTAATTTATTGCATGTGGTGATGTGTGCAATACTTTAAAGGGAATATTTTTACAAGTTGCCACAACTCGATTTCAAAATTTTTACTATTACCAGTGTTTATATTTCACTATTACAAACCACTTTTCTATATACCATTTCTTCTGCAAATGCTGCATAACAATAGTTACCTCTTATAGTTAGGTCCCGGTAGTGTGTCCCAGTCCAGATTAGGTTAGGTTAGGTCCCGGTAGTGTGTCCCAGTCCAGATTAGGTTAGGTCAGATCTGGTGAGGTCTGACTAATTTCTACTGTATATTTTTTCCTGCTTAGGACCCGGTAGTCTGCCCAGGTTAGGTCCCGGTAGTCTGTCCCAGTTAGGTCCCGGTAGTCACACTAAATCCTTCTAGGAAATATAATTTTTTCTTGTGAAATCTTGTTGTGGCAACTTGTAAAAATTTACTCTTTAAAGGTTTTGGCTCCCCTTCGGACTCGTGCCAGTGCCTTTTTCTTGTTCAACTGTTCCTCCTCTATTCTTACCTATTTGTATATTTAACTTACAGGATTAAGTCAAGCTCGTAATGTCCCTTATGTTATATCACAATTATCATATTTTTCTTTAAAGTTACGGTACTGGTATGTATGTTTTTGACACACCACTTCTTCCGGTAATTTATTCCATTCGTCTATTACTCTATTTGGAAAACTATTTCTGTACAACTTTATCTCCTCTTATGGTAATTCTGCATAAGAGGTCCACCTGGATTGTTCCCACATTTTATACATTTTCATGCATATTTTTACTTGTTCTATTGATTGTTGCCCATAATATTGAGATAACTTTTCTTACTTGACCTAACCTAACCAAACCAGGACCAAGGCAGACTACCGGGACCTAACCTGGGCAGACTACCGGGACTATCCAATGTTTACAATGGCAGGAAAACACTGAACTGAGGCTCTGGAGAGCTGACATTTTCTATATGCTATTATACCAAAAATAAGTGCAACCTCCACTTAAATTCATTACACATGAACATATTACATTGTCCCCTTGTGAAATGCGGTATACACAAATTGTAAATGTTGGCCACATGGACCTTTTATGCAGAAATACCATTTTTTCTAATTTAGTGATATGTTTCCTTAAATGGTAGGTTCCATACTACTGCAGCATATTCTAAGGTAGGCCTTATAAAGGATGTTATTATTTTCATGTCCATTTTTTCATCTACATAAATGATGGCTATTCTCATTTACTATGGCACTATTAGGGCCAAGTTTGATCACTGATGCATGTAAATGAGGTTGGTAGGGGGAAGTGCAATTCTTTCCCTCAGTAGACTACATTGTCTATAAGGCCAAACAGGGTATAATAGGTAATGAGTATTCCAACCATCCCATGAGTCATTGCTTGCTTATAATAAGTTACCCGGTAATTACTTACATTGAGTACCTTAACTTCCATTTAGGCTTTTGGTGATTGACGGATTGATTTTTATATTAGGCTCTGCAACAGCAAGGTCCTATTGCACCAGAAGGTGATAATGAGGTGAGACAGCAAACAGGAAGGAAAAAGAAAGAAAAGAGGGACAGTTGAAGAACCAAAAGAGTGGCTGGTACCGAAAGGGCGCCAAAACCCTTAACCCCCTAAGAACCGCAATTCATTACGACAGCCTTCACCTACAACCTGATTTTTAAAGTTACTCTAAGGTTAGTTTTGTTCTTATAGGTTTGTAGAGCTTTATTTTACACACCAGAATATGAAAACAAAAGTCTTCTATCTCCACTGGTTAGAGTACAGCAGCACACCAAAGTCGGAAAATAATATGACAGTTACCCCCCCAAATATCATACGAAGGCATACGCATGTGTTACACATGTGTATAATGCGTAGATACATGAATATGTGTACCTCGATGTGTGCTTGCATGTTTGTGTATGTAAAACCAGTATATAAATGCACTGAAATAGACAGAAAAGGCAACATACAAATCATTTTTGCATACAACTGTGCATACCTGTGATAACACTAACGCATGCATGTACAGTACAATGTATGGAAGTGTTTGAAAGTGTGTTATACTAATGTCCAATGGCTGTAAGAGCTAGGGGAGGCAGGGAGAGGGAGTGTATGAGAGGCCACGAGTGATGGTATTGGCTTAGATAACACAGAGTGGGTGTGGATGTACTTTGGCCACACCCACCTACACCATAGGGAGGGGGGGAAGTCAGCCAATCACGATCAATTACAATAGTCCAAGGCTAGAGCTTTCCTTTAGTACCACTGCTGTGGCTATATGTAGCCCATGTGAGTTATTTATGGGCTGTTAAATAAAGGCGTTAATCGGTTTTAAGGCCAAAATTTCTATTGGTCTTTAAGGGTTAAACTATTGCCCACATCACCTACGGGGTAGGTTCATGGTAAGTTAATGCCTAAGTTTAATGTACATTTATTAATGAATGTTGTCAATGGTATGGATAACTTTGTACTCCATGTCGAACATTCTTTGCTGACATTTGGAACTTTGAACATTTTCAGGGGTACAGTACATACCGGGAACATGAGGATATATTTTATGGAATAACTATGCAGCATCGCTAACTAAAACCTTCATAATTGTATTGTGGATATTATTATGAAAAGTACTTTTGCAAGTTTTCATTAAAATCCATTAGGAGGCTTGATTCCCTAGATCAGTGGTTCTTTAATTTAAAATTACGGTACTTATGGTATGGGTGGGGTGGCATAAATTAATTGAGTTCTTGGCAGAATTTGCAATACTGTATATATATGCAAAATAACCACAGGAGAAATAATAGACAGAACAGTAAGTACTTTTGTATATTACATCTTCAAACACTTTGTCTGAGGATGTAATATACGAAAGTACTTACTGCTCTGTCTATTACTTCTCCTGTGTTATTCTACCATCCCACGGTGAAGTGAGGTTTCTGCATATATATATATATATTATTTCCCAAAACCCTGCTCGCACCCCTCCTGGAAACTTCTGGCGCCACCCCAGTTTAAGAACCACTGCTCTAGATTATCCAGGTGTCTTACTGTGCCAGCTCTGACAATCTTTTTAACCTTCTAGGACTATTATCATATCTGTGTTTTGAATACTTTACCACTTCAGGCAATTATAATGAGTTTTTTTAAGGTAATGAATACAGTACTGTATATTACTTGGGTTATCCAAAAGGGTTTGCTTTAAATGGAATTCGGTTATCTGGTATTCATAATTTTCTGTTATTGCATGTTATACTAGTTATACTGTGATTGGCTTGAAATATATTGCTTCTGTATTATGCAAACTTGATGGCCTGTGATTGGACACATGGACATAACAAAGCTGGGCTTTTCCTTTCAGGTGTGACCCTGCAAGTTAATTAAAAATGGACTCTCAGAGAGGGAGAGGATGGGGTCGCTCTAGGGGTCGTTCTAGGGGAGCCCCAGTCAACCCTTCTGCAGAAAGTGCCAAAACTCAACAGCAGCTACAGCAGCAACAGATCCAACCTTCACCACATGCCAGACCTGTTACTGCACCTTCTGTGGTAAATGTGGCTATCCTTAAATGTTTAATTAGTTGCTGAAAATGACACCATTTATGTTCTCTTCTCTCTTGTTTCTTCTCTTCAGTATCAAAATCCCATTTCCCTTTTCTCAAGGGGAAGTGAGCCTCTAGACTAGAGCCAAGGGTAGAAAATGAAGCAAAATACAGAAGTAAAGGCAGAGTATCCAGTGAAATGGATCATGCATTCAATCACTCCCCCTTTTGAACCAATTTCATTAATTTAATCTATTTGGACACTGTTTTGACAATCCTGATATGAGAGAGGTCTGTGGGTTAAATATCTCGTTGTTGCAGGTGGTGCCACCGGGTGCAGTGCCAGCACCCATAACATCTGTGGTACCCAGTGTGGGTAGAGCACGGGGCCGGAGCCGTGGTCAGAGCCCCATGGATCCATCTGCTACCAGAGCCACACACCCACAACAAATGCAACCAGGCAGACCATCCCAAGGACCAGTGTCACAGGTGCACAAATTGGCTGTCATTATTTTTTCCTTTTTCATAGTGGTTGGAATCTCAAGCCCAAGAAAAAAATGACAACATAGGATGAGTATAACAGAATAGCCTAGAAATACTGACATTTACAAATCCTTTCAAAGTTTCATCATTTTCAGCTCCTCCTCCCTGAGGACCTTATTAATAAGGTCCCTTCAGTTACTGTACAGGTCTCCCTCACAATACGATTGGGTTAGGTTCTTCAAAACCCAATTGTATAGCGATCGATCGTATAACGAGCTTAAGGTTTAATGGGATAAATAGGGTTACGTTCCAAGACTCGTATATTATGACCATAACATCACTATTTACTACCATAATATATAACTAATGATAACATAAACAATGTTAAGAACAGTTAATCACTTTATTTAACTTACAGTTAAGTATATTGGTATTGTAATTTGTGAAATTAGGCCCAGGCACACAAAGAACATTCACTTGTCATCATCTGACAGCATGGACAGGGGAGAGTCGGGAGATAGCGAGGGTGTAGTGGAGAACGAGAAGGCACTAAGGCAGACTGGTAGGCTAGACAGTGTGGCGCCTGAGGGTGGATGGCACGGGAGGGGAGGTAGACAGTGTTGCCACAGTGGATGGAGAGCGGGATGGCCCAGAAATTGGCAGACACACCGAAAACATACACTCGTCCTCGCACATAGAAAACATTCACTCGTCATTATCAGACATGCCGTTTTATTATGTCCAGCTTAGACTGCAAGCTCAAGCTCTTCCTTGATTTTTTGGGCTTTACATCACTAGAAGTGCTTGCAGGTCGCTTAGAAGCCATAACGAGACGAATGAATCACTCGATAATAAGAGAGGGGCAGTATGATAATGGTAGCAGCAGGAGCTTGACTAAAGGAGACAAGGGAAAACAGTTCAAAACACGCAGACGACACAGTTCTTCCAATCGTCGCTACGCTTGGGTGGCGCTGTCATCGCTCGCTCAAACAAATGATAGTAACCTTGCGCAGCGGGAGATCGTAAATGCGAGTGAAAATGATCGTTTAAAGAGCCAAGGGTATCAAAGTAGTTAAATTGTATACGCGAAATATCGTATAGTGATGCATTGTATAGTGAGGGAGACCTGTACTTTACATCATTACTATGAATCCTTACAAGACTTTCAAAATGCCAACATCCCTCAGTGGATGGTCCTAGCAGTCTCTGTCTCATGTTGTATTTGAAGTACAGAATATAATTAGTAAGGAACCAGATAATTAAGTTTTATTACAGATATGCAATCTGTTATGCTTAGAATGTCGATAGCAATTATTTTTGACAATTAAATGTACAAGTCAGTTATTGTAGTTGTGGTTTTAGCAACTTGTTTACATGACATTGGGCCTGAGGTCCACATCAACAGATATTCTTGTTAAATATGTTCTTCTCTTCTAGGCTGGAACTGTTGCAGCACAAGCTGTAGTAAGTCGTGCAGCATACAGAGGAGTAGAGAAGCCTGCAAACGGCAGACAAGGTTGGCAGCAGCGTCTGACAGATGTGACAACAGCCATGGGGGAAGTCAAGATGGAGGGAGCTGTGGGAAATGGCAGTGGTAGTGGCAATGGTAATAGGCATTTTATGGGAAGCTCTAATTTGCTACATAATGACGATTCAGATCCTTTTGTCAATTAGTTTTCATATTTCAGTAGATCACAAAACAGATATAAATAAGGTACCCTGCTTTTCTCGCTTGAGTTCGTGCCAAATATGGCATAACAAAATATTATAGCTCTTCCCTCTCAGGCAGGGAACCATTCAGATAAGATTGTGAGTGAGCATACTGAGTGTCTTTGTTTTTGCATGTATTTTTTGTTGGGAAAAGTTATTTATTTCCAAATCAAATTTCAGGCGATAATGGAGACGACAATGGAAATGAACACTCAGTTGGTCGCGGAGTGATGCGAGGGAGAAGAGAGATTGGTCAAATTACTTGGACCAAGCCTGAAAATATCACTTCCAAGAGAGGTAAGGTATTAACTCTACGGTACAATTACAATACAGCATAACATTACATGTGATATTTAGTATACTCATCATAGTACACTTGAAGTTTATTGTAATACATGTCACAATGGGTTAGTATTATATGATATACAGTAAAATTAGTTTAGTAAAGTATGTTCAGAAAAGTCATACACCACCAACTTAAAAAATTAAGTATGCCAAAGCACCTTTAGAATATGTCCATGTGAACTTTTGGCCACTCCATAATACCATTTTTTTACTGTCCTGTTTCTTATATCAGGTACTCAAGGACAGGCTATCATTGTTAGAGCAAATTATTTCACCTTGGACAAGAAGCTGGATTGGAAGTTGTGTCTCTACCATGTAGACTTCAGGTTAGTTTATTGTTCAATTTCTTCAAGAAGTGTCTGCTTGTTGTATATATTTGGAAGAGCACAATTCAGAAAATGGAGCATCTAAATATTGCTTCAAGGTACAGGAGTAGTTAACTGATATTTTAGTTCAAAATTATTGGCTTTCTTGTGGTGAATTATGAGTTTATATTGTACTGGTGTGTATATCTCTATATATGAAGATCACTACTTTGATTAAATTTACAGCCCAGATGAGGACCGGACCTCTGAAAGAAAACGAATGATGAGGCAACATAAAGAAGTCTTGGGCCAGAACTACCTCTTTGATGGCATGCAGCTGTATCTGCCATTTAAGCTTGGCTCTGATGTGGGTTAAATTTCTTGCATTATACTTTTTGTATTCCTGGTTTGACTTAAATATTTTTTTGTAATGTGTTTCATCACAATATTGTGACATTTTCATTATATATAGATAGTATTGGTATAGGTCAGACATTCATAGAATAGCTATCAGTATAATCTGCTTTGATACCATTATGACTGATGCATATGTGGCTCCGTGGCTTGCTTGGCAGTGATGCAGCCAATTGTATATCATGGTTAATATTATATTATATGATAGCATCGTTAATGTTAATGGAATCACTGTAATGATATCGTTGTTACAATGCATATTTGGCTCTGGTCAGCTTCGTAGTGAAGCAGCCAATTTTATATCGGTACATCACCATTTTTCAGGCAGTAAAGTAAATAAATTCAAAACTGAGTTTCTTATGTATACTTGTTATGGTAAAAACTTAACTAAATATATATGGTGAGTTGACATTGGTTATAAATGTATGGTATAGAGAAGGTAATTTAGAATTTGTAAAAAAATTAACTTGTCACTTTTCAGGCTGTAGGCCTTTGTGGCAATGCACTCGGAAAATCCCTGCGTAAGTCAGATATGCATCCGAGTTATAGATAAGTGTCTGAATCACTGATGGCGTCAGAGTTATCGAATATCTGACTTTTGAGAATCTGATTTAGTGAGGGTTTACTGTAGTGTCTTTCTGATTAAACATTTACTTTCTATAGGTTACAGAACTGTCCTCGAAGAGAGAGTCTGACCAAGCAGTCTATTCAATACGACTCAAGTTCATCAAGGAGTTGTCTCCCCTCGACTCACAATTTCTCCAAATCATGAACATTATCATGAAGCGTTGCTTGGAGTACCTAGGCTTACAGATGATTGGTCGCAACTACTTCAATTCCAAGGCTGAAATGAAGGAAGAAAGACTTAAGTATGATGTTCTGTATTTAGTGCTTTTACAATCATCCAAAATTTATAAAAAAACTTTCTAACTCTTGAGTTTTATATTATTATATGGAAAATACTGGCAATTCTTCTGTATCAATATTTTCAGTAAGATTTTTACAGAATATCTTTGAAGGTCAGTATATCAATATAAATGAAGGGTAGGGTCATGCTTGCTATATGTGTAATTGAAGGCAAGCTTTTATAAATAAGACTCTTCTATTTGCTTCAGAACTTTATTGTACTAACAGCAATGATGGCAGAATCTGTAACATAAAGAAATCATAATTACACATTGTAAATGGTAGAGTATAAATGAAACAGAATAAATGTATGGTACTAGACAATCATATTCCTTTACTTTATTTCCAATTAACAAAATAACTAATATCCTGATCCATTTTACAGCATAGCTATCTGGCCTGGCTACAGCACAAGCATCAGGCAGCATGAAAACTCGCTACTTTTGAATGCTGAAATTATGCATAAATTTTTGCGTACTGAAACAGCTTACGATGTGCTAAGGAGGTGTAATAACCCTGTAAGTATATGTTAATTGTATATACATATAAATATATATATATATTTTATATTAGGCCTTCCTCTCCATGCTGGAGGTAACCCTTTGTTAGGGAAATTTTACAGAGGGGGGTTTCCCTGTGGCCCTCAGTCTGCAGCTATTGCACTGAATCAGGACCAGAATTAGCTTTGGCTATGGCTGCCTAAGCAGGAAGGCTACCACTATACTAGCCAGAGGCTATATAATATAAAAACTGCATTTTACATGTTTGTATAAGGCATTGAAGATGAAGTTAGTCCTATGCAGGAATGACCACAATTAGCCCCTATGAACTACAATTCCCGGACCCTTTCTGTCCGCACAACCGTAAAACCTGGCTATTTTTTAAAGTTTCAAGAAAATAAATTTTGTTCTTATGGTTTTGTAGAGCTTGATTTTACACACCAGACTGAAGTCGCCCAAATTGACTGGTTTGCGTACAGGAGCACATCAAAGGCAAAGTACAAAGGAAGCGATGATCCGCCAAAGAGGGAAGAGAATGTGAGCGCGAGTAATTTTCTCTTTTACAATTTCATTCTCGTTAAAATTCTACGTTAGTGGGTAGACTATTTTAGCTAAGAATCCATTTAAAAACTACCACATATGACAAAATAATTGTTTTCAAGGCATAAATATATTTTTAATAGCATAATTTACGTATTTGTGAGTAGAATATATATTATACTCACTTGAATTGTACATGAAAATGACAAAAATATCTAAAAATTATGAACTTAGGTTATGTGCAGTAAAAGTGTCCTTGTACTGTATGTAAGCAGCCCCAGCCTAAACAGTATTACCAAAGTAGCAGCTAGATATAACCCATGCAATTTTTATAGACCCCATGCGATCGGCTACCTCGGCCTCTGGTCCACTAGGACAATAAATGCTGCCTTTAGGGGTTAAGGAAGGATATGGTCAGGAAATAGTCATATTTGTTTTCTTATATACGGGCTTTTTTTAGTCTGCTGTGTAACTCGGGCTTATTTTTGCAAACGTATACAACATTTTTGTAGTCTAATAGCGTGTAAACTACTTACGATACATGAATAAATGATACATGATATTGAAGTATATACCTTTAGCTGTCTCTTGATGTACTAGTGAAGACTAAATTTACTTCTGTAGGATGGGTAGCCAGCTCAGATTGACCCCAACTCAAAATTCACATATACACTCCTGACAATTCCAAGTATGTTTTCACACTGATTTCATCATAACCGTGTCAGAATCACATTTCTTAACACAACAATGTGAATTATATCGTCACTGTTGTTTTTACAAAACATGGTAATAAGCGCAAAAGCGGAGTACTGGAAATACATCCTTGCATACTCACTGCTCTTTTTACACTGATTGCTAGTGACTAGTTTGACTCTTGGCTCTATGTGCATACACCCTATATTGGGGCGCACATATTTAAAAATGTGTCTGTCGACAAATGCCAACACCTGCGGTTTAACCATTAAGCCGCGGGCCTAATCTCCCATGGCAATTCATATCTTGCAGGCCTCTCACGCATTTGCGGTCACCATGTAAACAAAATTTTTGACAGCTAATAGATTGTAAACCACTCATGCTACATAAATAAATGAAGTGTTTATGGAGATTGGGTTGGGGGGGCGCGCGGGGGGGTCGTATCTCCCCAAACATTAAAATGCGACGGCCTTAAACAATAAATGCATTAACAAAACACTATAAAACATTGCAATCTGCAATCCTTCAGTCCAAACCTGATTATGGTCCAGCGCTTGAGGATTACCTTGCATTTTTCAATACAACAATATGAAATATAATATCACTGATTTTTTACGTACATATATGATAATTAGAGGAAAAGTGATGAAACTATGTCCTTCCACCCTAACTGTTCGAGTAAGACTGACTGGTGGTGGCTGGGAGGGCTGTGGCAGTCCCTTGTCTGACACAGTCACTGTAGCCACCTAGAAACTAGCTTGTTAGGGTCTGCGCAAATTTTAAAAACTGCTGTCGAATGACTGCTACATCCGTGATGCTCCAGACTTGTTGCTAGTGTCGAAATTTTACTACACACGACATAAGAGTTAAGGATTAAGGTGTGTTGGATAAGGATGTGTCTGGATGAGGAGGTACAGTCGTGGACAATAATTTCGCACCCCTCTTGACTGTGACTCAGTCAGAAGAGGGGCGTGATATTATTGTCCTTGATAATATATGTGATAGTAGAAATATCACGTGTGTCTGTATGTTTAAAGACTAGTAGGTATCTATCTTTATTTGCAGAAAACTGAAGGTCCCAAATATCTCCTGGGGGCTATTGTGATGACCGTCTACAATGAGAAGACATACAGAATAGATGAGATAGAATGGACCGTCAATCCAACATCCAAGTTCCCCTACAAAGGAGATGAGATTACTTACATGGATTACTACAAGAAAGTAAGGATAAGATCTTGTCTTGTAATTAGTTGTGTGTGTGTGCTGTTGACTATGCTCATAGATTTGATGGCATGTACTTGATTGTGAAAGGATGACTATGTGGTTAGCTTTATCTAATGGGAAAGATATATATAAAAGTCTGATAGCCTCCTGCTTCACTGACCCCCGATATGCTCTGGTAACAGTGAAAAAACAAATTGAAATAAATGAGGGGCTGGCCCTATATGCCTGGGCTACCGAAGACCATCCCAGGGATATGGGACCATGGAGTCTGGGGGTCCTCCAACTGCTAGAGAGATTGGGGGGAAGGTTTTTGATCCCACAGCCAGTGCTGTGGGCCCAAGCTCATGTTACCACAAGATCCACAAGTGGGACCACACTTTCAATGAGACCATAAAAGGGAAGGAGTTTAGACTTCTGCATGCAAAGGGATAATGCACCCCCTGTGTGTTGGTGGTCCAAACAGCAATGTGTAGAAAAGAGAGAGCCTCCGGTTGCAGTACACCTCGGATGGAATTTTTAATCCATGTGGGCAGATCCCGTCAAATCAATTAGAAAGTGACTAGATCTTACATCAATCTTTATTCTAGTCCTGTCGGTGATGGCTAGTATTTACAGAGAATAAAGTCAGCCCCCCAGGGCATTTAATCTGATAGTATAGGTATTATACTGTAATATGACCTCGCTGTTGCGGTGCCTAATTTCAATCAATCAATTTCCATAATAGGGTATTGAAATTCATCTCATAAAAGAATTACCCTGTGTCTAGCTACTGGTCTTGTATTTCCATAACAGAACTATCAGGTGGGGATCCGAGACCCCCGACAACCTATGCTCATGTCTCGACCCAAGAAGCGGGACCTGAGACGTGGTGCAGGAAACATCTACCTAGTCCCTGAGCTTTGCAAGATGACTGGACTCACCGAGGAGATGCGTGGAGATTTCAATATGATGAAGGACCTAGCTACGTATATGCGAGTGGGGCCTGACAAGAGGGTTCAGAGCTTGCTGAAGTTCAACAGGGATCTGGCCAGTAATGAGAAGGTAAAGGAATCTTATTGTTCTCCCATTAGTTTTTTCTCTTATTCTCTTTCTGGAAACTTGCAGAGTAGAGACTTTTGTGAAGGTGTTCAATTCACTGCTGTATATTTTTAGATTTTGACACCTTAATTGGTAGAAGGTACAGTTGGCTCCACTCCCGCGTTTCTCCCATATCATTGCCAATGTTGGGCCAGTCAGAAATTCGAATCCCGATCCACAAGTTAAAAAATTTGAAACATTCATATCCTTAGAGTGAATGATATGAATGTTTCGAATATTTTATCTTGTGAATCAGGATTTGAATTTCTGACTGGCCCAACATTGGCAACGACAGGGGAGAAACGTAGGAGTGGAGCCAACTGTACTGTAGGTAGACAACTCAGCCCATGGAGATACTGCCATCAAGGTGTTGGAAGACTAAGTGTACCAAGTTCCATCTCCCTTCACACACATAGCTGGATAACCACTATACAGTAAACACTTGCTAACTGATCAATTGGGGGAAGATCCTTATCCATTCAATGATCCGAGATAACAAAGGGCTTAAATTTGATGTGTACGGCTGACTGCAAACACAGCCTATTTAAAAAGAAGTGTGCTTTCACTCTTATCTCGGGTTCCCATACACAGCTGGGCACAGAAAAACATGACAATATCACAGAAAATTATATAATAATAGCGAGGGTTTACTGAATGTAGTTAACGTCTCTATAAATACCAAATAGGTCTGCAGTATGTACAATTACCAGCAATTATAACAGGTACAGGAAGCTGGGACTGATAATGCTGACTGTTCCAGTTATAAGTGTTGGGAACTGTACATATAGCA
Source organism: Petrolisthes manimaculis (assembly GCA_034508575.1). Taxonomy (NCBI): domain Eukaryota; kingdom Metazoa; phylum Arthropoda; class Malacostraca; order Decapoda; family Porcellanidae; genus Petrolisthes; species Petrolisthes manimaculis. The sequence goes on from JAWZYT010000261.1 coordinate 265,833, forward strand.
TAAATGTAAATTCAAAGGTACTGTAACAAAAACCATTAGACTCGCTTCTTATCAAGTCTGTGGATGATATGAGCCTATGGATTTAATTATGAGTAGCCAAATAAAAGCAAACCACTACAAGTTGTACTCAAGGTAATCAACATGCAGGCATGTAATGGGTGCTTAGTGATTTGGCTGAATAAAGCCACATTAGTTATATTTATATTGTGTAGTTTTAGTAGATATGTAGCGCCAAAGAGACTGAAATGATTAAAATGCAAACTATTGTACAGTATACTAATTGTGCATCAGCCAATATTAACTGTATAGAAATGGTATGGATTGTAGACTTAATGATCATTATTGGTGACTAAAATTTTGTTCCTCTTAAGGTAAATCAAGAACTAGTGGACTGGGGTCTGAAGTTGTCACCTAACCTGATCCAAGTACAGGGTCGTGTATTGCCTGCAGAACTAATTATTCAGGGAGGCAGGGAGCTCAGCTATAACCGCAAGTCATCTGAATGGTCCAGGGAAATTCGCTGTGAGTAGACTCTTGGTGGTATAAAAACATAGAGAGATGCACCTGCCAAGAAATGTAAATGTGCTCCGGCCAAAGGGTCAATGATTTTCAGATTCTGCTGCATCTCATTTCACCTTGGTAAAATTGGCAAGCAGCAAATTTTTTCCCTAACATTTACCTTTATCATCCATGTTTATTTTAATATTTCTTTATGTATCGTACCTCCCATTACGTTTATTGCAACATTGTGTATTTCCATTCCAGCTCTGAGGTTGAATGTGCCAGTTGACATACCAAACTGGGCAATTGTGTTCCCTCGCAAGTTCAGCAATGATGCCCGCGAACTGACGACAACATTGCAACGTGTGGCCCAGCCTATGGGCATGAGCTTTGGTCAGCCTGCTGTGTGAGTAAGGCTATATTTTCTAATATTATTAATAACTTGACCATAAGCCCGTGCTACGCACGGTACAATATTTTTTCCTTCCCAGCGGTAGCAGCGTGGAATGCAAACAAACCGAGTGGGTTGCCAGGCGTATGATAAAAGTGAAGTATGTGTAATTAAGTAATTAGTGGGGTGTTTTTGGTGATGAAAATGTCCTCTGTCCCCCCTCACTGTCACACACTTTCCGTGTGTGAATTCCTGGCGCTGTAGGTGGTCACATGACAATTTGTATAGCATGACTGACAGTCTCTTCATTTAGATATATAGATGTTATAGATATTTGAAGTTTTATCTTCAAAAAAATTTGCATCTTACTGAAGTCTTGTTATTTTCCCAGGCAAATACTGGTACTTAACCCTTATAGACCGGCTGCTGTGATAGACCATCATACGGTAGTGACCGACTGACGCAATAGACCGTCACGGCTATTTAGCGCCATTTACGGCTATGTAGGGCTGGTTTTTCTTGTCAGCGGGCGAGAAAACACTCACAATATCGATCCGCTATCCACTCGGTTGATTCTGGGACGCCACGATGGCTGGGCTATTTTTAAGTATTTGCCCTTGTCCGAATTTGTGCTCTAACGATCGTAACACAATACCGTAGTGAATATATGTACGTGACAGTGACACCATGATATTCCTACAAGGTTACAAATTATTATTTAGCATTTAATACAAGAAACCTCTATGTTTACAGTTATCAGCTGAATTCTGACCAACCACAAGAGTACATACAGCAGTTGAACCAGTGTAGCAATGCTCAGTTCATCCTATTAATTCTGCCCAATGATCGGGCGGACCGTTACAGTGCCATCAAGCGACACTGCAGCCTGAAGATGGGTATCCCCACCCAGGTATGTTGTTTTGACTTTGTTCTAGAACGTACGAGGGGTTATTTTGATATTAAGTAACCTGTAAGTTATCAGTTATAATGAATATGTTTGTTCTGTAATTAATAATTCATTCACTCATATTTGTTAGTGTCTTCATGTTAGAAATAAATGCTCCAAGTGTCTGTAAATTTGAGGTTCAATGTAGAGAGAAGATTCAATGTTTCCCTATGATTTGGTACTACCTCTCAAATTTTTTTTTTTTTTTTTTTTTCCCCAGTGTATATTAAGCCGAACTCTTTTCAAGAAACAACGACTCATGTCAGTGGCAACAAAGGTGGCATTACAAATCAACTGCAAGCTGGGTGGTGAACCCTGGAGTGTTGCAATACCCATCAAGGTGAGGGTAGTGTTATGACCTACAGTATGTTGAATGTGAACAGGTCCCTGTAGTACATATGCTTTACTCTGATAAAACTACAGTAGTGAAATGATTGTCATGACCTTATCCCTTTTTCATTGGGTGGATTCTCTCCAGGCATAGGGATAGGAAAAATATTGAATAGAGAGGTTCATGCGGTTTGCCTAATTCTGATCCATACTTTCATGAGCACTCACTTATCACGCTACCTTTTAGGCCTTCCCTGTCATCTTTGCTGTACATCCCAATCATGTTTTTTTTTACCATATGCCTATACCATTGCAGGGCAGTAACCACAATCCATTAAAGTTGATGTTCTTCCCAGGTCAGAATGGCCTCATGCCTCACAGACCCCAGGTATACTCTGGACACAGTGAAAAAAACAAATTAAAATAAAGAAGGGGCTGGCTCTATATGCCTGGGCTACCGAAGCACTTCCCAGGGAAATGGGACCAGAGTTTACTGGACCAGGGAGTCTGGGGGCCTCCGACCGCCAGGAAGATTGGGGAGAAGGTCTTTGATACCACAGCCAGTGCTGTGGGCCCAAGTCCACGTTACCACAAGAGCTACAAGTGGTGCCACACCTTTCATGAGATCAGCCCATAAGGGGGAAGGAGTGTACACTGCTGTATGCAAAGGGAAATGCACCCACTGTATGTTGGTGGTCCACACAGCAGTGGGGAAAAAAAAGGCTCTGGTTGCAGTACACCTCACTTGGATTTTTAATCCATGTGGGCAGATCTTGTCAAATCCACTAAAAAGTGACTAGATCCTACAACAATCTTTATTTGAGCTCTGTGGACAATGTCTAATATTCAGTGAATATAGTCAGCTCCCCCGTGGGCAGTACCATTAAAGTGATTGACTGTACTTGCATCACACCTGTCACAGATTTCAATATTTCTTTCCCTCTTATTTCTTTGAAGCTTGCATACATTTCAGAGCATATCCATTAATTTATTTGCCACAACATTTTCACAATCATATGACGTATGATATGATAGTCTTGTAATCACATAGTGAAATATGGACAAATAATTCCTATTTTCCTAAATTATCTTGCATTATCCTAATTTCGATAATGTACCCTACCTAGGTCAAGTTTAACCAGTGTTACCCATAGGAATGTGAAGTGGTTGAGAATATTTAATGCAAGATTAATGTTGGGAAAGCACATTTCACTTCAACCTCTTAACTGGCATAAATCAACTTGTGAATATATGTCTTAGTTTCTTTGCTATTGAATTATATACACTTTCAGAATGCCATGGTGATTGGGTATGATACCTATCATGATAAGGGAACAAAAGGTGCCTCAGTTGGAGCAGTTGTTTCATCACTCAACCAACAATGGACCAAATACCTCTCACAAGCTGCCCGGCACAATAACCAGGAAGAACTAACTGACAACTTTACCTTGGGAGTGCGAAGTAGGTGCAGAGTATTGCAATCATGGGTGTATTGATAATGTGTAGTACCAATGTATGCAGATTTATACTTAATTTTAATTTAAAAGTCATATGATGTTAATTAAGGACCCTGTGATCATGTATGAGATTTGGTGGCATCTGACTCCTCCTAACTATGCCATGAAACAAATTTCTTCCTTATAGGTGTATGTGTTTCATTGCAATATATGAATGACTCTTAACTCCCAATTTTCTGACTATATCACAGGGTTCCTTAATGCACAACCAGTAGTTGATGTGATAACCTACCTTACAGAAAGATTACCAGGGATGGGGTCAATTTGTGAATTAAATATGAATTGATGTAAAACTTCCTTGATTTGGAATTGAATTGAATTGAAAAATAACCATTTTAAAATTTGATTGAAATGAATTGGAATTGATATACTGTAAATTGATGTGAATTCATGAATGAATTGATGTATGAATTGATGAATGGATTGACATGAATTGAAGTGAATTGATACAAGATTCGAACAACTCTTGATGATTAGATGCAATGCTCAGATTCCTCAGTAACTTTAATTCATTCTTATTTTGTTTATTAGTATACCGGTATGTAATTTAACTAATTAAAATTTTGATTTGAGTAAAAATAATGCTATTTTGAAACAAACAAAATTTGTGTTTTATTTTTATAAGACTAATACAAATGAGTAAAGTAACTCAACAGTTTAAATTTTTAAAGTATTATAATGTAAAGTATTTTTCATAAAAATAAAGATGTCAACTTGTAAAGCATTTTGATCTTTCTGAGAGATCAATATAATTTTAATTTTTAAAACATTTGAATTGATGAATTGAATTGAAATTGAAATGCTCGTGAATTGAAGATATTGTTTTTGCGAATGAATTGAATTGAAATTGATAAACTAAAATTTTGTTCCGAATTGGAATTGAATTGATAAAAATGAATTGACCCCATCCCTGTTCATTACTGTACATTGGTTTATTATTGTACAAGTGGAAATATCAAACCATATCAAAAGATGTTGCATGGTAGTCTTCGATAAAAAATCTTTTCTCTGACTCGTCTTGTAACTGCTAATTGTAGTCTGTAGGTTATAACTGAACATACCGTACTGTACAGTCGGCAAAAAAAGTTTTGTTACCACTCCTACATTAATTTTAACATGTGTAAGCCCGGTAGGGTTGGTACTCCACTGACTGGGCAGCTGTTGACTCGTGTCATCCGGGACATGCTGGACGGGAATTGTCATTGCCGAGGCAGTGACAACTTTTTTATATCAAAAGTTTAGCTTATTTTAAAATAAATTTTGAGTGTTAAGGAACTCTTACCATTTAACTAATCATTATTAAACATAAGGAAATATGTTTGAGTAGTTTAGAATGAGATCCACCCTGAAATACCCAGAAAATATAGCACTGTCTGAAAGGACGTCATTCCTGCTTGGCTGCTCATGACACACTGAGGGGCATTGGCCAGGGACACGGACTTATAGAGGCCGGAGGGTGGTGAAGGTACGACACTCACCAGTCAGGTGTACCAACATTACATCACACTGTTTTAGGGATGGTAACGAAACTTTTTTGCCGACTGTACCTATATAGTTTATATTTAAAAAATACACAAGCATTATACTATAAAGTATGCTTTTTATTGTTGTGAATTTCTGATGTTGAGAATCAAATTGTCCCCAATTGAAACTATTAGAATCTGTTTACAGATGCATTGCAATACTACCAGCAAGAGAATGGGACACAACCCAACATGGTGATAGTGTATCGTGATGGTGTTGGAGATGGACAGATTGATTATGTTAGAGAACATGAAATTACTGCTATTAAGGTAAGTATAACTAAAGTTTTATTTTTCAAAGTTTGTTCATTGGCATAGGAAAGTGGCCTACTCATTGCCCATCATTCTTGAATCTTGAGGGGAGTGAGGGTTGGGGACCTCACTCTCTAGCAGTGACTCCCCTAAAGATTCAAATAGCCTCGAAGCTAGACCCCTTGCTTATCAGGGGTCCTACACTGGTGATAGAGCCTCCTCACCCCTTGGAAAAAAGTGAAATGGGGTATTGATGATGTTCATTTGTGTGTGTAAATCATATGGTCAATGAGTAGAGTAAATTATTCTGAGATGGAATCGGTATGTGGAAATGAGGGACAATTCAAGGATGGTGCAAATATTGTAACACGATCATATTGATAGAGTAAGGTAATATTGTAGTATGATAATATTACTCTATCGCCTTTTCAGCAGTTTACATGATCATTGTTTTTTCTTATTTAAATGGGATAAGTGTTTATCTTCTACTGTATGCCAGTATTGCTCAGAAAGAGACTATAAACTGTAAACTATTATTCCAAATAAACTTTCCAGAGATGTTTCAGTGAAGTGCTAGAGAAGCCTCCAAAGTTTGCATTTGTGATTGTTTCTAAGAGGATCAACACAAGACTCTTCATCGACAATCACGGTACCCCAGACAATCCTCCACCTGGAACTGTAGTTGATGATGTTATCACACTGCCTGAAAGGTTTGTATATATGAGTGTAAACAAAGAAAAACTCCAAGCGCCAACCCCCCCAAAATTGAGGTATCATAAATTAGTCCAGCAATTCATTATCTAACTTTTCGACAAAAGTTTTTGTCAAAGCTGTATATAGGTGAAAGTTGCCATGTTCTTCCGTTTTGCCATTTTAATCATGAACCCCGATGTTTCCTACATATATTATGCGATCGAGAATTGTTGGTAGGATGTATGAAAAATTAAAATTAATGATTGTTTAAACATAATTACAATCATCAGTACTGTAATTTCGACAGTGTCATGTAAACACGTAAAGATCATTGAGTTGGCAAGATGTGGATTGATGCCAGGGAAACCAAACCTTTGTACGGTATTTTGGGTATTATTCTCTAATTTATTGAAGCAATTTAAAAAAAAACTTGCATTAATACATTAAATTCTCGTAAATACGATGGTGCTTTCAGATTTTACGTAAAAAGCACTATGCGAGAGAAATGAGATATATGTGTGGATATATTGCATCTTACAAGTGTACCGACCTCAAAACGGACAAAGCATGAACCTTTTCTCACTACTTTAGCAATTATCACAACCTTCCGTAATATTCCATCCACAGCTACATAATCTATTAAACTCTTGTTCCCTATCACCCCTTGTCCTCCATGTATAGAGGTTTATCATCTTGTGCTCAAAGGTGGTGTTGGCTGAAAACAACCCCCTCTCTGCACAGGTGTAGGGTATGAATTAGTGATTTCCATTGAAAGTGCCAGATGTTTCAAGTTTAATAATCAGAACTACAAATTTCCTCCAAGTTCCTGGGCCGGTATTCATTAAAGCAAAGTTCACTCGTTAAAATTTTGTTCGTGAGAGTTCATTCATGGCAAGGACTGGGACCCGGCACTGCTTCAAAATCATAATATAAGCTCGTAGTAATAGAACAGCAAAACAATTCACTGTTTTTAAATGAGCCTGAAACACTATGGTGATATCAGGATTGCAAGCATACGAAAAAGTCCAAACTCTAAGATGTTTTGTGAATACTGGCCCAGGTCCAGAAAATACAAGCAAAGCACAAACTGAACCACAAAATGCCCAATGAAAAAGCCCACACCAATTGATTGTTCCCAGTTGCAGGCATACATTTGTTGAAAATATTACTTAGCTCTTTACTATGAAGATTTATTACAAGTAGTTTGTTTCATTAAATTATTTTTAATACAGGTACGACTTCTTCCTAGTATCCCAAAGTGTGAATCAGGGGACAGTCTCCCCAACGTCCTTCAACATAATAGATGACACAACTGGACTTAAACCAGACCACATGCAAAGACTGGCCTACAAGCTCTGTCATCTCTACTATAATTGGCAGGTAATATACTTCTATATTATTTTAATGTATTTATATTTCATATTTATTTATTATTTTTTAATGGGCAGAGAGTTATAAATATCAGGGCCAGCTACCTTGTGGTGTTTAAATACCCCTGTTTTGGCAGAAATGGGCCATATTCACTGTAAAGAGGGGAATTCTAGTGAGGTACTTCCAACAACCCCTCCTCCTACCTTAAAGGGCTTCTTGTCCCTTTTACCACTATTACCCCTTCCGCCTAAGCTGAAGTACTTCAACTGTCCCTCTATTCCTTTTATTTCCTTGGTTCCTGCTATCCCACCGATCTATTACCTTTTCTCACTGGTGAGGGCTGGTTTGATCCAGAAATGAGGAATTTGACATTGTCTACCACACCCTGGCCATTTCTATCTGTTTATGTAAATCATAAGTGTCCTAGTTGGCTTCTGATGCCATTTTTATGCGCTTCATGCTGATGAAAATGTGACTTATACTTTTTAAGGATTTCAGTTAAATATATTTGGTGGAAATTATGTTCTTGCATTTTTACCATAGTTATCCACCAGGTTTTTTTTCTATCTGCTGTGGGGTAAATAATTAATATGACTGAAATTTCTCTTTGAAAAACTTTAAAAACTTGAATTGTAGGCTTCAAAAATAGCTACATCTCAATTTGCAGGGAACAATCCGAGTGCCTGCACCCTGCATGTTGGCTCACAAGATGGCCTTCATTACTGGACAGTCAGTTCATGGACAGCCTCATCGTGACCTCTGGACCCGGCTTTGGTGAGTATTTATTCATTTTTGAAGTTTTCAATTGAATATCTGTTACAGGGAAAAGAATGAAAAGGAAGTGAAAACATAGAGGGAAACAGCCTAATCTCGAAAGTGGAAAGTATACATGTGGTTATGCTTGTGAAAAAAAACTGGGGACTTGCCATTATTCATACTTATGGTGATTTGGTAACTTCATTGTCAAGTCAGGTTTGGATGATATAAGCGAGTGAGAGAAAACTGTTTGACTACAGCCAATAGGGGCTGGGTGAAGCAAAAGGGGGCTATTTTATGTTTTAGTGATTTTAGTCCTTTACAGTTGCTTAGATGGGGGTGCAAATGGAAGACAAATAGATTTTGCTGACAGTGAGTGGGAGTTAATAGCATGAGTGGACATAAGATTTTCACTGGATGAGGCCTCACTCCCAGTACACAGATAGTTTCAGGCATGGTAATCTTCATCGGGCATAACTAGGAAGGCATAAGCAATCACAATCAAAATATTCATAGCAGTAGAATGTTTCGACTCCTTTCTTGACATCGGAGAACGAGCGATTGTTTTATCTGGAGACTGTATGCGCTCTTGTTTATGAGTAGTTTACTTTTTTCCCGCTGCCGTGATCTTGAAAGGGTTAACAACTGTATGACATTGGGTACCAGTAGCTGCTATGGCAGTCTCCGCTTCATTTTTTTTTTTCTGTACTTTTATCACAACAGCTACAGTCATTCCTCCGCTATCGCGCATAATTGGTGCCGTAAATAGCACGTGATAGTGGAAAATGCGATAATGGAATTTAATAACTAATGGGAATAATTGAAATTGGTTCCAGGTCCCTCATATTTAAAAAAATGTCCTCCCTAAACATGTTTTTTTTTACTAATATTTCTTGGCATATAATGAAAACTAAAGTAGATTAGTAAAAAATAGCATTTTTAACCTAATACAGTGGACCCCACAAATAGGCATGTAAAGTGTTTTGGTTAGGTGGTGTGTAAATGGATATGCGTAACTGACCTTAGGGACTAAAGATTAATGATGAAAATTGGGATAGGTTCTTATGTCTCTCGAAAGTGACGTTTTTTTTTTTTTTTTGTTACTATGAGACCTCAAACACGATGGAAATTCATTAAACATAATAGAACGTGTTCACATATGGAGAGTCTGGCGCCCGAGTCTAATGAGTCCCGAGAGCACGCGCCCGAGTAGGGTGTCCGACTGACTGGAGAATGAGCTACCAAAATACATGTATTAACTTAAAAATTATTTTTCAAAATGATTGCATCCATTCCATATAAAATGGGTGGCGAAAATAAGTGAAACATATCCGAGGAGTTTTTATACAAAATGAGCGAAATTATAATGAACATGTTAGGAAATTATATCACTGTCGTCTGTGAAGTGTGTGTGTGTTCCTACCACTTCTCCCACGCTCCTTCCCCCCCCCCCCCCCCCTACCCTCAGTCTCTCCATTCACCCTAGCCCAAGTTCAAAGGAATATAGGCCTAGCGTGCCTTGTGTGTGACTTGTTTTTTAATAATTTTGTAATTACGAGTTAACCACTAGCTTCAAACACTCAATCATGCCAGGTGATGCATTTACAAAATGGAAGGCCATATCCTTCCATATAAAGAAGGAAGTTATTTCGGTATTTCTCGGGACAGAAAAAGAAGGAAACACTATAACGTATTTTTAATAAAATGTAAACAAACGATATCACGCTATCTCCCCCCTTCCCCCTACCACCTCCACTACTACCACGCATGCCGACGACTCATTTCAGTCATGAGTCGTCTTGATACAAATTGTTATATGCATTTAATATGCTTAATATGAATTGTAATATACATCCCTGTAGGAATGACGTCTTATATCGACGTATTGGACATTCTATACCAGACCGAGGTGTAATTAGGCGCCGATGAAAAAACTTTATCTCTGCACATTGTATCACTAGTTAACTCCCTTGTGTTAAACAAAGATAGGGTTGATAAGCAGGGCTTGTTAAAAACCCACACAGTCCTCATCTTTACTGTTGTAACATCATGTCATGGTAAACATGGCGGTCAGTCGAGTGTGCTTGGTCAATCGCACCGCCAAATTTGAATGTTACGTGCATCATAGAAAGCATACGGATGTGCTATAGAGGATGAAGGTGAACTTTTCACACATGCGCGATAGTAACGAAACGCTATAGCCGAACCCGCGATAGCGGAGGGATGACTGTACTTTCCTTACATGTGCTACTGTATTTTACTTCATTTTCATGCTTTCCGCTCTAATTGAAAAGTGTTCCCAGTTAACAGTATTGATATTTATAAATTTCTTTATTTTTCAGGTACCTGTAAAGCAGTGAGGTATCCTGAGCCTGTCAAAAGAAAATATGAGTACTTGTAGCATTATGTTTGTTTGGTTTCCTAATGATTCAAATATGTGATATTAATTTTTAATTTTGTGGATATATATTTACTGTATATATATATAGTATACATACATGAATATTATGGTATAAGGAAACTTTTCACATTGTCAGACCATAGAGGTTTTGGATATACAGGTGGTGCAAAAGTAGGTTAAGTCACTTTACTATTTATAACTGTAGTGAGAATATTCCAACATTCCAGTCTGTGTGTAAACGAAGGAAACTGAAGGTGAATGTTGGTAAAAGTAAAGTGATGATGTTTGAGAGAGCAGGAACTGCAGTGATTGACTTTGCTACACCGTACAGAGTGGAAGTACCAACTGGGACTAAGTGTGAGGTAACTCTGAGAGGATGGAGGAAGTGAAGGAGTTTAAGTACCTGGGGACAGTTATGTGTAAACATGGAAGGAGATATTAGGGAGAGAGCAGTGAAGCGTAGACAGGTCATAGGATCATTGGGAAGGATTATGAAGGGTAGAAGTGTGAGTATGGAGGTGAAAAGGGGACTGAGGAACAGTATAATCCTGCCAACACTGACATATGCATCAGAGACATGGACATGGAGTAAGGCTCATCAGTTTAGGATAGGTGCTGTGGAAATGAGCTACTTGAGAGGAGCATGTGGGGTGTCTAGGTGGGATGGAGAAAGTAATGAGAGATGTGGTATGAGTGAGAAGGCAATTGGTATTGAGTGTGGAGTGGTTGAGAGAGTGAAGTGTAATACATTAAGATGGTTTGGACATGTAGAGAGAATGCAAGGTGAAGAGTTTGTAAAGGTGTATGGAAGTGAAGTTGTGGGACGTGGTGTGAGAGGAAGACCGCCGGTTAGATGGCAGAACAGAGTGGAAGAGTATGTAAAGGAGAGAAATGTGAGGGGGAGGGGAGGGCTGGACCAAGTAAGGAGGGAGTGTTGGAACAGAGAAAACTGGAGACACTTCTGCCGTGGCCACCCCCTTGGAGGGAGTTCCCGGAGGGAACGAGGCGTAAGAGCTATAGATAGATAGAAAAGACACACTGTTAGTCTTATAAGTGTTCAAAGTGTCTGCCTTCAGCATTGACACATTTTTGGAGTCTAAATTAAATTAAGATAAAACTTTAGAAAATTATACTTTTGCACCACAGTGTACTTTACCTCACCCTGGTAAACTAGTTAACTTCAGTATAACCAAATAGCCTTACATGTATTCCTTTATCAACTCTTAAATGGTATGGCTAAGGGTGTCCTGTCATGAGCCACCACACATCCTCGATTGAGGATATAGTGGTTGTTTTCATTAATATGTATGCATACCGTTGAAGATATTAGTTAACTTTATTTAAGAAATAATCTTGCTGGGGAAGACAGAAGATTTACATTAGACCTGGACAGGTGGGAAAGTTTTTCCAGGAATAATAGGAATTTCTTTGCATAATTTTGAAAGCGTAATGTTGATGCCTGTGTTTGTTGTAAATCTGGATTATTTAAGATCATTTAAATTTCTTGTTTGTGAAAAAAAAATATATATATTTTTGTCTTATCTTGTTCAAAAGTGAATAGGATTATTACAGCATGGATTATGCACATACAGCATACACAATGCTAGTTCATTTCAACTACATAGTGTTTTTGTAAATTACAGCTTAATTTGATGATGCATCTGTCCAATTATTTATATGTAGTCTAGCAGATTGAATGGAATCAAATCTTATATGAAATTAATTTGTGAAGTATTTCAAACTATTCAGTATTCATTTTGAGGTGTAAAATTATTTTTCAAACTTTCTTTCCAGTTGTCCTTAACAGGAACAAATATTATGTTTGAATTTCTTTTTTTATTAAATGGTGGAATTTAAAAGAAATTAATTTGTTGTGTGGTTTTTATTTAAACTGGACTCTTATGCTTATATTACCCTAATTTTACTACATAAAGGTTGGAAGGATATATTGTGTGAATAGCAGAAATACATGAACTTACGTAACTTGAAGGATTTCCAGTTATCTGACACACACGTGATATAAACTTGATCGTGTAATGGTGGAGTAGTGATCCATAAAGTACGATATATGGAAGAAAGTAAAAGTGTTGGACAAGGTTTTATTATTGTAATCCGTAAATTTGAACCCGTTGCCTGCACTGGTGCTAGAACCTCTCCACCCCATGGGAAATGGGGTAATCGTGATGGAATTTGAGGATCATCTCTACTCTCTCTTGCTCTCAATTTCTCAGTTTGTACAACAGCACATTAATGTAGGTACTAACCCTCCATTATGAAGTCCTCTTGCAGCCATTGCACTTAATCCTCTCTAATCATGTAATGGCACATTAACACCCAGGATGGACTGAAGACTCAACGTACAAGGCACAGTTTATTGAATAGGTAACAGTGAGGTTATGTTGTGGTGAACCAAGCAGCGTCTCGTGTGAGGTAAGTTAATAATGCACGTGTGGAGAGGCTAGCTATAGACGGCGCAGACGAGAGGAAAGTTGTTGCCGCCGTTAGCCTGTGTGATGAACAGAGTTGAAAATGAAATCAGCTAGTCCTGGATGTGGCCTGTAGGCAGAAAGGTGAACTCGGGGATACGTGGTGCGCTTTGGCAAGGGAAGGCAGAATTGAGTCATGAATGATAAATTAGTATGTATATATATATATAATTAAAATGGGGAAAACCTACAGAACATTAATGAGCCATGCTTGTTGGATAGTGTTGCACAGAAGAGTATGTGTGAGGTGTGGATTGTCGTATGGTCGAGAAAGGCAAGTAGGCAAATGTGTAGTAATAGTAGGTGAAAGACTGGTTGTAATGTATAGTCAATTCCACGAACTTGCAAAAAGCTTCCATTTCCTGTCTAGTCTTGGTCACAGGTAGAACGCAAGTGGCATTAGAAGGATTAATCCCTCCAGGGAGAGAATAAACTATCACACACAATATAATAATTATAAGGTATACCAGTATTTTTTTATTGAAATATCGCATGAAGATAATGTGTAACATAGTTTGACTCTTGTATAAGTAGAGCTTTATATGACTGATAATAAAGAGGTGGGAATGTATACAGGGAAGCCTAGGCCTTAATGAATGTATGAGTGGACAACCTGAACTGACAGATGCTTAAGGTACCCTGTGTTGTAGTCATAAAATTGGAGGTAAATGAGTCCTTCAAATATTGCCACGAAACACCACCTATATGGAAAGAGCTTGTTTCGTAGCATGTTCAGGAGAAATCAGAAGCCACCAATTCTCCTACACGATCACAGGGCCCTTAAGTCAGGTGTAGGCCTATGGTCGTCAGGTCATCGTGAGTGGTGTTTTTGCCCATAGGACAAAATTAATGCACCATGATCAGAGTTTGTTGATGCAAGTATATGAAAATATTAAATGAAGGAACATCAGTCCCTTCATTCTATCATTAGCTGCAAGGGAAGGTAAACAGACATTCATTTTCGTAGTTTGACGAGTAATATATTGTATCCATAGGCATAAGCGATGTTCTTTTAAAGGTAGGCAATGTAACCTCCTGCACGCTTACCGCAATCCCAACAATGCTTTCTGGCGAGCTGACCAGGACTTGCACCAAGCTGTGGGAGGGTCCTCCACCCCACTACACTCATCACATGGGTAAGTGTTTTAGTTTATGTACTTTAGTTTTAACAATTTGACTCCTGAACAATGACTGAGGGGTTGTCTGTGTTTTTCAAAGAGCACACTGAAAAAAAATTATATGAGGAGGTTTGTAGACATTAGCCGAACAGGGCAGTACTCCTTGGGTGGATGTTGGACTGGTGATATGGAGAGTTGGAACTCCCGTTTCACTTGTGTCCACCTTTGCTGATCTTTTTTGTGTCTCACCTACACCGAGAGTAGTCCAGCATATTCTCAATGACATCACTCTCTTCCTATTAACACAATACAAAATAACACACCACACGCCTGTCATGATTTCCCTTTGACATGTTATTGACAAAACAACAGATGTTGATTGATATGCACATAAATTTTTCCTATTAAGCATTATCCTAAATTCGGAGTAAAATTGTGCACTGTTAAAAAGATATTCTCCTGTTTCTTCTATTCTTTCTTCCTTTGCTATCTCATCCTCCAGATCCCAGTAACTCTATTCATCCTCTATCTTTTCCTCCCCTACCTCCTATCCTATCAATCCTATCCTATACAGTGTAAAAAAATATATATTTATATATAAATTTGCATTTCTCCATCTCATTTCTCTCAGAGGCAGACATCATCCAATTTTGTATGAAATTCTATTGGAATATAGCCCTTAAATACTTTTCTGGTTCCATTTTAAGACATTCTTACACAGAGATTTTATACACCAATTTCAGACTGGTGCAAGGGATAAATTAGTTTCAACCTATCGGTAACTTGCTTCACTTCTGTAAGGAGAGCCTCAAATAAAATGAGCAAGTTAGTGCTGGAGAGGATGGATGTATTGATTCAAACTCCAGGAAAATATTCACACACACGAGACCTATCCATACCAATCATGACAGTCAGACACATACTGAAAGATCTACACACTCGTTAATAGGCTAATCATTATAAAACTCGCCATGTTGGCATGATTGGCATAAAGAATCACCCTCCACACTTCCTTGATAGAGCAGGCAATCTTGCCACTCAGAACGGAGCTCAAACCATGGCAGCAACAGGAAGAGGAGGTCACAATCACCAAGCAGAGCATATGTATCAAGGAGTAGGATGGATGTCTCGGGTAGCAGACAAGACAAACATAGGAGTGCAGTGAGGTCAAGAAGTCAAGATGGATGTGAGCCAGACAGTTCAAGAAGTGTGACAAGGAGATACATACACAGGAGAAGGAATGAAGGTGAAAATGAATCAGACTATTCAAAAAGAAATAAACCTAGAAATAAAGGAAGCAGAGAAAGAAGTGATTCAGACAAGTCAAGAAATTTACCAAAGAGAAGAGAAAAAACAAGTAACAAATGTAGTAAAGGAAGTGAATTAAAGAAGTCCAAATATGGGTCTGAGAATGGGGATGAAAGTGAATCAGATGAGCCCAAAAATAGAGCAAAGAGAAAAGAGGCAGTAAATTGAAGATGCAGGGGAGGAAGTGCATTAGGCAAGACAGTACAAATGAGAGTATCAAAGAGGAGGGGCGGAGGTAAAAACAGGTTTACAGGGGATACAAGTGATTTTATAAAGTCAGAAGAATATTCAGAGGTAAGAGAAAATAAAAAAGTAGAGAGAGATTCAATTTAAATATATAAATAGTGAGAGAGAGATGTGAAATAGACATGTTACAACAAAGGAGATCAGGAAGAAGGGATGAGAATGAAGCATTGGAAAATATCAAAGGTTCTTATAGAAAATTGTTAAGAAAAAACAGATGACAGGAACTGATTAATTGGAAAGAAAATGTTCTTAAAAATTTTCAATAGTGCTAGTAAATTGAAAATGACAATATAAATACTCCAGTGCTTCTCAGTGTAAAAGTGTCAGACAGAGAGTGGTCTGAAGAAAGGGGGTGCGAGTCCCTGGGAACGGCTTTGGTCACCCGGGCAATACCACACACACACACAACTACACATTTTTTCATCACCGAGGAATGATTCTCCGGTTGTTATTTCTCGGCTCCTCCTCCTAGCCGGAGACATAGAAAGCAATCCTGGACCCACTAACAAATACACATATCCAACATGCTCTAAACCCATCACAGCAAGTAGAAAGACAAAAGGTTCAGTTCAATGCAACTCTTGCAAAAACTGGGCCCACATATCCTGTACAACATTAGCATCCATGAAACACTACACAAACACATGGACCTGTTCCACATGTCCCTCACCTCTTCCATCACTCCCACCTCCACCACCCTCTACATCACCATTACCTACATCACCTTTACCCCCTCTCCCACCTCCATCCCCCTTACTTCCAACACCATCAATACCTCCACCTCCTTCTCCACCACAACCTCCTCTCCCTCATGCAGCAACACCTAACACACACAACACCAACATACTTCAACTAAACATAGATGGAATAAACACCAAAAAACAAGAACTCACACACTTCATCATACAACTTAATATACACATTGCCTTCTTACAAGAGACAAAACTACGCAACACAAACAAAACACCTTCATTCACAAATTTCACCACTTTTAGACAGGACCGGGCTGACGGCAATGGCGGTGGACTCATCACCCTGGTACATAAATCCCTTAATTACATCGAAACCAG
The DNA here is from genome assembly GCA_034508575.1 of Petrolisthes manimaculis. Lineage (NCBI taxonomy): Eukaryota > Metazoa > Arthropoda > Malacostraca > Decapoda > Porcellanidae > Petrolisthes > Petrolisthes manimaculis. The sequence goes on from JAWZYT010000261.1 coordinate 282,742, forward strand.
TGCAGAAATCAAATCCCTCCTCCCTCACCAAGACACCACAACAGAACTCGTCAATTCAAGTCCGCACTGGTAAAACATCTACCATAACAATAGTCAATGTATACATCCCCCCTCAAACCAGCCAAACAGTTCCCCAAAACTTCTCCACCCCAACTCCAAAATATCACCAACCAACCCGACCTCATCCTGGGTGGTGACTTCAACGCCATGACGTCGGCCTGGTATGTCAACAACCCTGACACAGACAGAGGGCTTGAAATCCTTTCAAAAACAGACAACCTCATCTCATTAAGCAACCCACAACAGCACACTCATATCCCTTACCAAGCCCTCTTCCAAACATCCTCTCCCGACATATCCTTCTGTTCCCCTAACCTTGCCCCCAGAACATCATGGAGGGTGGTCAGAACCCTCGGCTCTGACCATCTTCCTATCATAATCACCACTAAAACAAGAATCACCCCAGTTGGCCACAGACACACATACACAAATTACAAAAGTGCCAACTGGGAAGCTTTCACAAATGAAACAGAACAACATTTCGAAACACTGAACAGTACACCCATCACAAACATTAACACAGCTGTCAAAACATTCAATACAATTATACAAAACACAGACAAGCAGTACATCCCTAGAGGTAATAGAAGAAAACACAACCCCAACTTCACAACAGAAATTCAAAACCTCATCAAACAACGAGACACAATACAAGCACTAAATAAACAACAAAATTAAAAAACAGAAAACACTTAAATGGCAAAGTTTTGTCAATACACTTGATCACAAAACAAACACCAGCAAACTCCACAAAACACTAAACAGCATTACACTGTCCAACACTACACAATCACATGCAGCCATCACAACAGACACTATACCCTTTAACAAACACACTCATCCAACATTTTTCTCACATTAGCCACCTTCACCCTCATCCTGAAGACAGACAAACCATTAGATGCAAGAGACATTTTCCCACTGACCAAGACTATGCACCATTCACAATTCATCAGACAAACCACATCATTCACAACATAAAACACTCACCTGCCTGTGGTCCAGACAACATCAGTAACATACACCTAAAATACATTGGACCACAAGGCATATAAGCACTCACTAACATAGCAAACTACAGCTATTCACACAACACATTACCCAACATCTGGAAACATCATCACCATTCCCACACTACCCTCATCACACCGTCCCATCACCCTCCTTTGTACCCTTTCCAAAATCACCGAGCACCTCATTATTAAACTAATTACACCATACATCCCCCTTGCATCTTCACAACACGGCTTCAGACCACTACACTCAATGAACACCCTTCTTACAGACCTCACACAAAGAATTTTTGATGGCATCAACTCAGATAGGTCCCCACTCTTAGTTACACTAGACATAAGTAAAGCATTTGATGCCATCCCCCGCCACAACCTCACAAACAAAATATACAACACAAACATGCATAATAACACCAAAAGATGACTGGCTAACTTTTTGGGAGGTAGAATAGCCCACGTTACATTTGCAGGTCAGACATCTAACATTAAAAACTTCACCAATGGTGTCCCTCTAGGTTTTGTACTCTCACCCACCCTTTTCAACCTATACATGCATGACTTACCAACACCCCAGGCACCACAAATACATGTAGCCTCCTACGCAGATGACATAACACTCACATGTACACACAGAAACACAGACACAGCCACTCTCATCCTCCAGCCCTACCTCAACACACTTAATACCTGGTTCACCACAAACAACAGACTTAAAAATAGCACCCACCAAGTCAACTGTCACCCTTCTCACCAACTGGAATGCAGAACACCGCAACACACCACACCTCACCATAAACAACACACCTATACCACACACACACAAAATATTTGGCATAACATACAATACATCTATGACATTCAAACAACACATCATGACCATCAAAAACAAAGATCACTTGCCAGCACAACATTTGGACATAAAGAATCTACAATCACAGTATACAAACAATATATTCGATCAGTGATGGACTATGCAAGCCCTGCCTGGGCTTCAAACCTTGCTGAGACTCCTCACAACACCCTACAGACCATACGGAACAGAGCCTTAAAGACAATCACAAGCTGCACACCTACCACACCTACACTATGAAACCAAAGTCCTCAAAATCAAGGATCATCTTGACATGAGGCACACAAACACTTGCTGCAGCCTCCACAAACCCACAACATCCACTACATGGCACAACACCCACACATGCCAAGGAACATTAAAACAACACCTAGCACACGATACCACACACAAATACTATCATCTCTTACACCATGCCCACTCCAAACCAATCTCCAAAAACACATCCATACTCAAATCACTCATCAGTCCATCCAAACACTCAAAAACAACTTACAGCTGCATGCACGACCTCCTGACACCCATCCATCTGAATCCTCCCTTCCCCATGAGGACAGAGTCCACCTGACCAAGCTGCGATGTGACCACCACCCGGCCCTTCTGACATATCTGAAGAGGCTGGATAGAGCCATTGCGGATCCCTGTCCAGGATGCAACACAGCACCCCATACTATTAAACACATTATTGAAGACTGCAATACACACAACCAAACTTGCCAACAACACAACATACACTCTCTGAGGGCACTGTGGGAAAGCCCGGTTCAGGCCATGGCCTTCCTCAGGAGCTCGGGGCTGCTCGGCCAGACAGCTTGAGGAACTTCAACAACAACAACATAGCACCTTGTATCCATGGTGTCGCAGGCTGCTGCATTGAAATATACCTGCCGGACTCTCACTTACTCAGATGGGGCTGGCGTAAAATATCACCCACTGTCTGCTTGGGGACTAAGGGGATTACTCAAGATTTAGTGTAAAAACTTAATGTGGTATGTTATGAGTAGAATATATAAGACACAAGACCATGTCTAATCAGATATATATGAGTATATGTACAGAAGAACAGGGTGAGGGAGAGATAGAAAAGGGCTGGACTTCTCTTTGTCAGGGCAGTGCTCCACATGCAACGCTACCTCTCTCTCACTGACTGACCTGGGTCACTGATCCACGTCACAGATTGTGAGATCTGTAATAATACACTATGGATTACATTTTAAATATGTACATGTTGGATACAAACAAATACAGTATAAGAATATTATAAGTAAATATATATTGTCCCTTCTTTACATATAAGGTGACAATATGGTGACTGCTATAGCATGGAGTATAACATGGAAAAAATTAGAGGGAGCAGTCAGCGCCTCAGCATGGAAACTTCCGATCACACTGCTGAAGTTAGCAAAATTCAAGATGTTTTTTAGTCTATGGGGCCCTGGGAGGTATGTGAACTGTTTTCAAAATCCTAACGGTATTTACCTCCACACATGAGAGAATCGTGAGCATGGATACATTTCTCTGCCACGAGGAATAACTGTCCTGCAGTTCAGCAAAATAAATACATTTAAAATAAACGGTGATTGGGATACCTGATTGTCAGACTGAACTCGACACGGTAATACATACATATGAGGCTCCCGCCGCGAGAGGGATGTAAGCGACAAATTTGAAAAAATTGAGTTAGGCACGGATCCGGTTGCTAAAAGGGCATAGAATTCATGTGGAAGTGGTGTCATAGGCAAAATCGACCATCTGGATGGGTACAACAAGGCCTAAAGTTCACTCATTGTTAAGTTCTCGCTCCGCCGCCAGACAGAGCTATCTCCAGAGGCGATGAGGCAGCGCGGGCACCAATCAGCGCGGAGTATAGGGAGCGGCCATAGCTCTAGCCAATGAGCGCGCGTCCTCCCGCCAGCTGATGATCCACACGTGCGAGTTAAAGTCCAATGTTTTCGTTCGTGATTCCATCAATTTCCCTATATTAATGGATTAATTATTGCAAACCAATATTGAAAACAATAAGGAATAGACACTAATACACTTGTAAGAGATAAATACATCAATGTCAATGCATATTAGTTATAAAAAGAGACTAAAAGTCAGATTTTCCTATAGTGATCGAATCTTTAAGAAACATTGACTATGAATTCTGAGGAATTCTGAGGAACTGGTTGAACAATGCTGGCGGGAAAGCAGCTGCACACATACACCGCTTCAGACAAGCGTCACTTTTTCTCCCATTCACGCCTTTCACGCCCATCCAATTCTGCCACCATGTCTTCCACACGCCGCCACACGCACAAAACTTGATATTAAGGAATATAAATTACATGGCCAAAAAGAAGAAGGATAGGCGATTCCAATGGTATATAATAGATCCCCCTTCTGACCGTTTTCAATGGTGTAATCATAAGGAAACTTTGAGCGCGTTTTTCTCAAAACTAGTCGGGTGGCGCTTACAGCCCTCTCGCGGCGGGAGCCTCATATATACATAATATATACATAAGATGTAAAGATATATAAATAGGTTATGACTTGGGTGATTGTATGAGTGGATGGAGTGAAAGAGGAATTTTGGACGAGTGTTGAGGCATGCCTGGATATGTTTAATAAGAGTGAAAGCATTTCTGATGTGTGCAGTCGGAGGTGGATGGGAATGGCAGTGCACTTGCGGACATATGTGTAGGGAGGAGGCTGATGGTCACCAAGACCTTCAGCATAGAAGAATACACAGATACACATGGAGGAGAGAGTGGAACGGAAGGCCCTGCTTGACTATGTTTGTGTGGATGAACAGATGAGGAAATCGTTGATAGATGCTAGGGTATACAGGGGGATTGGACGAGGGGTCTCTGATCACTAAGTCATTGTAGCAAAATAAAGACACAAAGGAAGTGGATGAGGAGAGCTAGAGTAGAGCGATTGATGGATATTAGGTGTCGCAACATCAAGGTCCTATAGCACCATAAAAAGGTGATAGAGAGGTGTGACAGCAAGCAGGAAGGAAATGAAAAGAAAAGAGGGACAGTTGAAGAACTGAAAGCTAATGGCTGGGGCCGAAGGGGAGCCAAAACCCTTAAGGGGGTATCACACTAGCACCGCGTACAAGGATTTCGTGGGACTGGTGGAATAAGGTACCAGGAACGGTTGGGCAGTAGCTATCACACAACCGCGGGCTATTTCTTTGTATGTAGAATACTGAACGCGGCATGGCAGACGAGTCACACCACCACCACCATAAAACGTAAACAACAACATGAATCTTGTGGATGATAATGACCAGTTTGACTGCATTGGTCCTTGAGGAAAGACTACCATAGGCTTAATTTGTTATCCATCTTTGCATTCAGTGAACACTACACATGCACCCGCCTCTACGGGATGTAAACACAGTAAAATATTGACATCGTATTTTCTACTTTTAAGTGTTTTTGTTGTTCGAAAATATTTGTATTGCAAAAATATTTTCTGATATTAATCCACCTTTTTTGCATTGAATTAATTTATATAAGTACAGTTAAACCTCGATTTAACGAACTAATAGGGGGAGGGTGTCTGTTAAAGCCGAAAGTCTGTTACAGTGACGAATTTTTAGGTGGGGTACGAAATTTAAGAAAAAAACGAAAAAAAACGTGCATGTACAAAAATTAACACAAAATATAGTTACAGTTGACTCTCAAATAACGCGATTTTGAGTAATGCGTTTGTTATTTAACGCTGTGTAATATATAGGGGGAACATGATTAAATAACTCTTTGTTGGATTTAACTCACCCGCTCAGAGAAGTGTACTGTACTGTTACTTTACAAATGTAAATACAGTATTACAATTTAAGCATAAATGCATATAACAATTTGTATTAAGGTTTTTGCAGACGACTCATGTGACTGAAATGAGTCGGCGACATCCGCATTGGTGGAGGTGGTAGGGGGAGAGTAGGGGGAAGAGGGGAGATAGCGTGTGATATAATTTGTTTCCTTCTGCTTTCTCTGTCCGAGAAAAATCTTCCTTGATATGGAAGGATATGGCCTTCCATTTTGTAAATGCACCACATGGCATGACTGAATGTTGAAGCAGGTGGTTAACTCGTAATTACAGTACTAAAAACGAGCGAGTCACACATAAGGTGACAACGCATGCTAGGCCTATATTCCCTTGACCTTGGGCTAGGGTGAATGGAGACTGAGGGTAGGGGGGGAAGGAGCGCGGGAGAAGTGGTGGGAACACACACCCACGCTTCACAGACGACAATGATGTCATTTCGTGACATGTTTATTATGATTTCGCTCGTTTTGTATAAGAACTCCTCAGATTTATTCGAGAGTCAACTGTATATATACATAAATAGGTATGTAATGATGTGTAAATAATGTACCTACTGTATAATGTAAAAATATAATGGAGAAATAATAAAGAGAAACCAAAATTCAGACAAATTAATAAAAAAAAAAATCCAGCAGATTGTGTCCGTTGCATCGGGGTCCGTAAATCGAGGTTTAACTGTACATTACTTATTGACTTGATTCTGTTCCCACGAAAACCTCGTATGCGGTGCTAGTATCATACCCCCTTTCAAGTATTGCCCACATTACTACAGGAAATACCTCCCTATGGGGTAATGCATGGGAACCATTTAGTCTGGTCTCTCACTGGCGACATTCCTAGCATGGAAAGTCCTCTCTCTCCGAAATCAGGGCAGAGCAGGTGCCAGAGCCCCCTCTAGTCTAGCTCGCCAGGTCTCAGAGACACGCAAGCCCCCCCATCACGTCAAGGCGGTTTCCATTAGGGGGGTAGAGTAGGGCAAGAGAGGAGTGATGAGGAAGGTGGAAAGGTTACAGGAGGAGGAATTTAGGAGAGTAGTTGACGGACGATTAGGAAGATTTGACTTGGAACAAATGGAGAAATTAGACGAGGTGAGTAGAGTATTTAAAGAGGAAATGTGTGGGGCGTGAGAGGAGATGTGTGGGTTGAGGAGAAAGGGGAGAGGAGTGAAAGGAACAGCATGGTGGAAAGAGGAAGTGAAACGAGCAGTTGAAGGGAAAAAGAAAGCATAGAGAGTGGTTGGGTATTGAGGAAATGAAGAGTTGGAGGAACAGAAGAGGAAGATGTATGTGGAGAAAAAGAGTCGTGAGAGAGAGTAAGAGAAGAGTAGACGAGGAATTTGGAAGGAATTTAAGTGAGAAGTGGAGGGAATGCAAGAAGTTGTTCTGAAAAGAGGTCAAGAAAGTCAGGGAGGGTGACACAGACAGTAGTAAGGTTGTGAAAGACAATAATGGGCAGGTGATCGTAGAGACGCATGGTAGAGTTGATGAATTGTTGAATGAAGGAAGTGGAATGAAGAAGAAGAGAGGTAGTGGAGGAGGAGGTGGGGATCAGATGGGTAAAGCATCAGGAATAGATGGAGTTTGTGTTGTTTCTTTCAATACTTCAATATCGGGACTGTAGGCTGTCAGTAGCCCGTGACGCTTGCGAGGCCCCAAGATCATTGGGTGTCGCACTAGATGAGACAGTGGAGCTTTGTGATGATGTTGGTACTGTACCTTCTCTTCTGCCTCACTAGATGATGACACCTTATTTATACATGTCACTATCAGAAGCAGGCAGCTACACTGTCACTCACAGCATCTTGGAATATGGTCAGACATCTGTTGTGAGTTGACAATGATGTGAGGGGTATTTCCTTGATGTGTTGGCATTGCCAGGATACTTTGATGAATAGTTGGACCCATCAGATCACTTCTGAGAAACCATAGACGTTTCTCGTGGACTCGACCCCGGGCCCATTCCATTTGCAGTCCGCCACCGTATCCACTCTGCCATCGCCTCCCCTGGAGAGATGCTGAAATGTGGCAGTGAGATAGTGGTTGAATGGGTGTGGAAAATGTGTGTGGACTGGCATGGGAGAAGGGAAGTGTGCCTGAAGACTAGAATTCAGGAATCATAGTTCCTCTGTATAAGAGTAAACGAGAGAGAGGATTATGTGGCAATCACAGAGGGATATGCCTCCTTAGTATAGGAGGGAGGGTGTACTGTAGGGTAGTGATAGAGAGAGAGAGAGTGAGAACAGCAGAATGGGTGGGTAAGGAGCAGGGTGGGTTTAGGAAGGGAAGAGAGTGAGTAGATCAGATTTTCTCCTTGGTGTACTGTGGAGAAATATCTAGAGAAGGGCAAGAAGTTGTATGCTGCATTTATGGATTTAGAGAAGGCATATTACAATGTCAAATGAGAAGGTCTGTGGAAAGTATTGAGAATATATGGAGTGGTTGGAAAGTTACTAGAGGCAGTGAAGAGCTTGTATGAGGGTGCAAGAGCGGCAGTCAGGGTGGAAAATGAGCAAAGTGATTTCTTTAATTTGAATGTTGGGTTGAAACAAGGGTGTGTGATGTCCCCATAGTTGTTCAGCATATATAGGGATGGAGTCATACTGTATGGAAAACATGCTGAAAAACTGCAAACCGTTCTAAATTTTAGTGTGCATATTGCTACCAGTCTGGAATTCTGACCCTATTAAAATTTAGAAATTTCATATTTTTAATTAAGGGAAATTTTCTAGTTGGCAAATTGGAATGCTACCAATTCTTTCTAACTATGCAAGACAACAAACACCCTCAATGGTAGTAATACAGAATCTGTTTCATGGCATAGTTTGGAGGAATCAATGACCTTTCAATTCACCAACAAGAGAATCTCCCTTTATAGTATTGCTGATTCGACACCAAATTTCCATCGCACCCATGCCTCCTGCCAGTCTCTTCACCCTCCCACATTCCTCCCCACCTTACCCTCCAACATCCCTCCCTCCTCCAGCCAGTATTACCAGATGAGCAGGGCCACACACCACCTCACTAGTGGACTAGTGGTTGCTGTTTGATATGTCCGGAGCTGTACCTCTATTAACACCTATAGTTCAGTTATGCTCTCACCTTCTTTATTTATCAGTCTATCAATAAACAAGATATCTAAGATAAGTTCTGAACTGATATTCACGATATCATGTGGGCAGAGAGGATATGCATCAAGGAAGTTATTATATTAAATCAAGTTATTAAATGTACTGATATAGGCAGAGATATGACAACATATGTCCCCCATAGTTGTAATGAGTGAAGATATATTATGGGAGACTGTGAATGCAGACTTTTATGTGTTATGGAGAAAAGGTATCTTTAGGGGGTGGAGATGATCATCCTTGGTGGAGGTTTGCAGTCTACATAAACATTCTGGTTTTTATATGTTGGCAATATTTTCACTACAGCACATCACTCTGGGACATTGACAATGAGAAACAGTGTCATTATACTCGGAACCTTTCCTACCCTCAGGTCCAATGTAAAAGTGGGGTTTACTTTAAATATATGTTCAATGTTAACAGGGAGTAATGGGCTCAGAACCATGGACCTGTCAAAACTGAACAATAAAATTGTGGGAGGTTCCGAGGTGGAGCCTGGATCACTTCCTTACATGGTAAGTCTGCTCTATTTTTTTTTTTTTTTTTTTTTATTAACCCAGGTCATTACGTTTTCTCGACTCTTGCTGAGCTGTATGAAAATATAAGTTATTTATTAATAAATATTATTATTTAATAATAATAATAATAATACTGTATTCATATATAATTTAAAATAAGCTTTTCTCATAAATAAAATAAAGAATTGCCTGGAGAAAGTAGGAGATTGTGCTAACATTTCTTTTAATAGTTGTTTGCTTTGGCAATCAGCCCTTTACTTATACTCTAATATTGCAGGTGGCGATATTCATGAACAACACAAATGGGGAGAACAAATTCCACTGCGGTGGCACTGTCATTTCTTCCCACCATGTCCTCACTGCCACCCACTGTGTTACCGGGTGGGTACACTACTTCCTTTTTTTTGGGTCACATGTAAGAAGTCACAGGGTAAACAATGACAATGTATCCACACAATAATAATAACTGGTACCATGACTCCAATATGTGTATTTGGGTCCAGCATACAAATTAACATCACCACTCATATGCCTTTCAAACTAAACCCTTCAATATATAGGGTGTTTCAAAACTAGTTCGACAAACCTTGCAAGTAAATAGATGAACAGATCAGAAGTAGAAATGACTCAGTATGTAAACACAAAAATGCATGGAATTATTTTAATGCTTTTTAAATGAAAGGAACATCATTTGAGCTATTATATGATGACTGAATGCTTCCTCAACATCTTGGAAGATGGGAAGTGGTGTTTCATTAAGGGAACTACTGCTATCTACCCCTAAGGTTCCTTGTGTCACACAAACTTTATGAATCACACATACAAAATATTTCGGGTGGAGCAGTGATCGATTCACCGTGGTGGCTGGTGCCCATAACTTGACTGCTATCACCCCAATCCAGGTGACTGTAGGTGTGGCTGAAGTTACTGTACATGAACTCTTCTACTGGTTTGATAACTCTGCCATACCAGTCAATGACATCGCCCTTCTCAGAGTGAGTTAACCTTTGGACAATTGGAGTGAGTCTCCATGATAGATATCTGGCAAAAAAAATTGACAAAGATTAAAGGATTACTGTTGCAGGTAGCAGAACCATTAGTACTGGGGTCAGGGGTGGACGCCCTAAAGGTGCCAGAGCAGGACCAGGACTCTGGTGATGATTCCTTGTACAGTGGCTGGCTGGGGATCAACACAGGTATGATATGTATGCCTCTCTCTCTACTTCGATAACTTGGGCCATGTACACTTATGAAAAAATGTCATTTAAAATATTATCTTAAATTTCTTGTCAGGATGTAACCACTTATACCTGGGCAGGTTTTCTCTGGCCTGTCCCCACACCCAGGTAGAATGGTTGAAAGTCTACAGCTGTATCCGGGCGATTTTGTGAAAAATGCTCTACTTCACTTCATCCCTACTCCTAAACTACAGTGCCTAGACACTAGCCATCAACTCTTCCTCTTTATAATAAGACCAACCCCAGCTCTCGACACCTCTTGGCTATTGAGATAGGAGGTGATGAAGAAGAGTCACTTTCGCTGCAAGAGTGGAGCGGTGTTCACGGGCAATGGCTAGCTACAGCCTCCGTCAACAATACTTGCAATACTTGTCACTTTCACATGGTGACAAAGTTATATCCAGTTCCTGTTCAATTGCAGAGTCTGATAACCTTGCAGGAATGCGAAGAGAACGTGGTGGTTGCACTCATGGAGAGGAAGTAATAGGTGGTACTGTACGATGGAGGGACACAGAATCTGACACAGCGGAAAAATTTCCTCAAGGCCTAGTCACCACAGTGGTAGTGTAGCAACTGAGTGACGTATGCTGTAGCAGTGTGACAGGGTTGGCTATAGCCTGAAAGAAACAAATCCCGCTGAACTCAATGATTTTGTTGCAAAATTGGTACTAGAGGGAAATCCCACTGTCCGAAGTCCCCTAGGCAATAGGCAAATAGGATATCCCGCCACTCGAAGGTAAAGGGTCAAATTTGTCAGTCTAGTTTTGAAACATCCTGTACATTAATTCTCCTAAACAGTGCGGCAACATTTAGGGGACTCCCTAAGGCAGCACAAGAAAGGGAAACCAAGGATGACATGGAATGAAGATGAGAGATGAACAAAGAGTATTGAGGACAAGGGTACTTGGAAGTAGCACTCCCATTTATGTACTGACACAGAACATTAGCTTTATGAAGCCCATATTCTAGGCCCAAACAATCTCTAACCATCACACACAAATCACGACTTCCAAACTGGCACCCATCCTCAGACAGATGGATGTGTGGGTAATTTTCAAATAGTGCTGCTGCTCTTACAGCGGGTAATAGATTGATGTTTACCTAATCTCGACCATGAACGCTAAATTCATTTATACAGTTAAATAAACTGTGTGCAATGAAACCATGTGTATATTATTCTTGCCAAAAAAACAGTTAATGACACAAATGCTATGTGGTAAAATTTCAGTATGCAGGAATAAGACTAATTAAGACAATTGTCATGTTAAACTGAAAAATACTCCTTATATACAGAAATAAGTACAAGTTTACTCCTTAAATACATAAAAGTACAAGTGTACTCCTTATATACAGAAACAAGTACAAATATAGGCCAATGAATAGGTAATCCATAAGTTAAATAATTTATATGTAAGTTGTGTATAATGAGGGTTTACTGATACCATATGTTTTGATGCAGGAGGGCAGGAGGGCGGTCCATTGTCCTCGGTACTCATGTCAACTGAGATTCCGGTGGTAGAGCAACAGTACTGCATTGACTCCTATGGTCTACACATTACCCCAACCATGATGTGCGCTGGATATCCTTTGGGCCAATATGATGCCTGTGGAGTAAGTATGCCATTGTTCCTTCTTTCACACTTTCCCTCTCTCCTTTTTTTCTGACCTTCTTTGCATGGATGCCTGGAAAAAAAATAGAATTTAGGAAACTGCAATAGGCATGTTGGCCCAGTTCTTGACAGCTCCTCATTTAGACCCATCCCCTTGATTCCATGTCTGTCCAACTTATTTTTAAAACCAATCAGTGTTGTTGTTGTACTCTCAATACTTAAATGTTTAAACAAATCCAAAAGTCTTTTCAACTGAGCATCTGCTGCCGACCTAGATACCGTAGGAAAATGAAAAAGAAATTTCAAGATGATGAAGGACTGGTAAATCCTTGTTGTCCAAAAATATAGAACAAGGAAATACTTATTGTTGTTTTATAAAAAGAAATAAGGAAATGACAGACACGGCATATAAATAATGAGGAAAATCACATTATTATATGACAAGGTAAAATGAAATAGGAAAAGGTATATTAAAGTTTTGTTTATGCCATAGATTACCATATTCCTGTATTTAGCATGAGCCAAGGAAGCCTCCTGGTATCTGCAGTAGCGGTACATGAACTCGAGGCTGGGTAAAGCACAAACTCTTACCCTTACCATATTTCACTCTCCACAATTCATACAAAAGCATATCACGCTCATAAACACTATACTGTATATGTAAAATGCTTTGCATGTACTGTATATAGATATAGATATACAAGTACTGTACTTCCATATACAGTATGTACTGATATAATGAGTTTTTGCATATACAGTATGCAGACATACTTTAATATTTACATACATTTCTACTTACACATACTGTACTTACTTACCAACATAACAGAAATATATATAACCCCTACCATACTTTCATACCAGCTTATCAGTACTGTACATACTCTTTCATCTATTTATATACCTACCGGTACTCACTTATCTATTTGCAAATACTTGCTACTTACATACCAATTTTTACTTACCTATGTACTTGCATATCCAACTATGTACAGTTGCCCACATGTAGCTATGTGCAGCTACAACCAGAAGGAATATAAGCAAAAGTTTTAGTTTACTGACAGATAGACAGTAATAATAATATTACTGTCTGCCTGTCATCAAACTATGACTTTTGCTCAAATTCCTTTCTGTTGTAGTTAATTACCACACAAGTAGCGAGGTGTACCAGTTTCATATGTGGGCAAACCATCTTATCAGTACATACACTTACATCTATTTATATACAGTACCTATTCATTTACCAATTTGTATAGACTTGCATACGCTTACAAGTATTTACTTACATACGTTTACACCAATTTATATACCTAGTCACTTACCTATTTGCATATACTTTGCTATTTACATACCAAGTCTTACCCACTTGCATATCCAGTTACTCACCTACTTTCACACATGCTTACATGCCTACATCCATACCAACTAAATAATTTATTCATATTGTTCATGGATCATTGCTACAAAGCGGACCTTATCGTGTTCAAATATATGTTTAGCTATATACTAGGCAAAATATTTAACTTTACTATTATGATGCAGGGTGACAGTGGAGGACCCTTGGTGTGTGATGGACTTCTGCAAGGAATCATGTCCTGGGGTGAGGGGTGTGGCCAGTCTGTCTACTTTGGAGTGTACACTAGGGTTGCTTTCTTCAGTGACTGGATTGAAAAGCACAATTATATACCACAATAAGGCCAAACATGTTATTTGGTTCATAATGTATGTATAATACAGTCATTCCTGGAAGCAATGGCAGTTTCAATTTGTATTGAATACTAAATTTTGGAGTGACCATTCCTGGCACACATATCATGATTACCAATCTTTTCAGTAGATTTGGACTTCCGGGAAGTGACTGGAAACTTGTACTGAAAACTTTATTATTATTTCTTTGGGTGAATGCATGATAGACCTTGTTAAACACAGCTTCTTCCACATTCATGGTTTAACTTGTGCATGGCACTGAATATACAGTACATCTACTCTCTCCAGTTTACAATAGATATTACTGAAGAGACTGTCATGACTAATGTAGTAAGCCAAAACAAAGTTTTGTTCTCCTCATTGGAATTCCTACCTTTTATACTCCATATTCCTTTAAGACAGGAGAATTTAGTCAAAACAGCTCTTATCTTGTATTCATAACTGCAATGCATAATAAATAATGAAGGTCGTCTTACCTCCGTCCCCACGTTTTTCACCTTGTACAGTATTTTCGAATTGCCTCCAGGCAATAGTGATATTACCAGTAATCCAAAATTTAAAATTCTGATATTGAAACTATACAAACAGAAAAGATCACAGATGCTATGAAGGTAACACGGAAGTGTGATCAGATGAACTGTTTCATTGGACCAATGTATATGCATAAAATCATGGTAAATAAAACAAAAACTATATTACATTCCTTTGTTTCTCTATCTATTGGAAATATAATCACCTTCCTCTCATTTAATAAAATTACTCTATATATTTTTCACCTGAGGTAAAATCGATAGCATACACTTTTATCCATGTGTGTATCTAATACTGTAATACTAATATATTAAAAAGCAATTAGAAGAGGTACCATTTGATGAGTGACAAGATATGGTATCGACTATGCCATGTGTTTATGGGTTCATTCTCTGTCAGGAGAAGGTACTGTATCTCACATGCACAGGATAGACGGGAAACAGAAAGTAGTGTGATGTTCATATACTGTACTTGTATACTGTATATTTATATGATTATAAATCAAGATTTAATTCTCCAACACCTGACTGTAGCAAAGGTGTAGGTACTTAGAACCGTGACAGTCTACAATAACAGCTATGGAGAGGCCAGAAAGGAAATCTGAAATAAAGGTGCAGAGGGAAGGATTGAAACAGAATGAGTGCATTTTAGAAATAAATAAAAATACCAAGACTTTATAAAAAATCTTTGATATGTCTAGCGTGATAATAAATGATTCACCAAATTTCAGTATAGAGGATGAACAATTGATCATGAATTAGAAAGGAAGGATATAAGATTATTAGTAGATCACCACTAATGGAAAACATACTGACAATCAGCAAGATCGTGACGAGTAAGTCGCCTTTTAATTTTTAAATTAAGATTAGGTTTGAAAAATTTTGATAGACAAGAGATTAGAAAAGCTGAGCGATAGTTGGAGGACTGGGAGAAGTCAACATTCTTCAGAAATGGTTGAATCAGAGCAAGTTCCAGCAGGAAGGAAATATATTTAATGACAGACAGAGACAGAAATGTTTGAGTAGGCACTCCGTAGCACGGAAGCATAGTTTTTTAGAATAACATAAGGAATCTCATCAGGATCATATGGATTCTGCATGTACAAGATGCATAAATAGATTCAAGTTGGACTTCCAACATTAATGGGAAAGACTGGGTCAGCGTCGACTACTTTGGTTATATGGGTCTCCCATAGGAGGACCAGAGGATAGTCCATAAAATAAAGTACGAGAAGGGACATGGAATTTGGGACTTGATAAAGGAATCAAGAGGAAAACAAAAAGAGTCTACGGCTTACAGACCTTTTTCAAGGCAAGTTGCTCCAACTTTTAAACAGTCCATTGTCCTGCAAACTGAAGTAGCAGACAAGGTATCAAATAATGGGTAACACAAAGGGGGCAAAGTCGAAGTCATCTGCACGGTACCAGATTGAGTGTTATAATTGTCACAAGAAATGCCGATTGTCCGAAATAGCAGAGTAATTTTCAAATTTTTCAACCAATATTTTGGTTTTTTGGTTTTTTAAATTTAACATTATCTGGGATTGGTTGTAGTAATTTTTTGGAGACTCTTTGAGGTACAGTATATGATAAAGGTGTTTTACCTGGTAGTAGTGTAATTATACTCTTAGAATACATGTTTGAAATGTATATTAAAGTACTGTATATATTGAATTTTCTTTTAAAATTCATGATTGAAATAAAATGTAATAATTATGAAGTACGGTATATATTGAAATTTGTATTATTACAATTACCTGCAAATAAAAATTAGTATTGTTTCTTTTACTTTCTAATAATAACAAATAACAAAAATACTATAAAGGTTTATGATTCATATTGAATAGAGAATCTCTATCTCTCTGAAAGGAAGGGAGGAAGAAGGTAGTCAACAGAGTGAAGTTGAGGTTTGATAAGTCAGAAGGTAGAAAGGGAATTATGGCCGCAACTGTACATTTATCCATATAGATAATCTAGCCACGATCACATGACATGACAGACTCTTGTCTCATAACTACACTTTCCTAACCTCTTCCCTTCCTTGCTCATACCACCTGTCTCCATCCTCATACATATCACTAGTACAGTTGGACACAGGAATTCGAGGAATAGCCCAAGTGAAAGATGGTCAATTTCTCCCAATATCAAGTTCCGTAGTGCCAAATAGGAGACACTAGGGGCAGAAGTCAGTATTGAGGATGGTAATAAAAAGCAACTACCTGATAATAGACACTGGTTACTCAAATGGGACAAGTATATTTCACCTGGGCTGTAGCACAATTCCTGTGTCCAACTGTACCTCTCCTCCTGTCAACATTTAACATTCATTTACTCTCTTATTACTCACTAATTTCTTTGACTTACCTCTCCTCTTACATGATCTGTGCTCCCTCTTCCACTTCCTCAGGTACGTTCCTTCACTGATACTCAACCACACACTGTCCTCTTTGGCCCTGGAATAGATGGAAGTTATTATTCATACACATTTGAAATCTTGGTTGTTGGATATGTTAATGTTTGTCTCCATCTGAAATATCATAACATCTCCAAGTACGGTACAATGAGAAAGGAAGAATCAAGTCAGGAAAAGGTACTAAATCACTGAGGCTAGGTATCAAGGATGGTAGGGAATTCTAACATTTGGAGTGATGTATATATTAACCTCCAAATTTGGACAGGAACAAGTACAGTAGATATAATTTTGTCATAAATAATTAGTGACATAGGGTTGTCCTAACCATCTATCAGTGCAATAATTAAATCAGTGTTACTTATTCCATGAATATGATATATTCTTAAAATGCAAATAGTATATACGGTACAAATAATTTATATCATTGCAATGACATCTAATCAGAAAAACTGGTAAATGTATGTTATGCATTTCAAAAGTATATGAATGCTGTTGTGTGCATCATTGCTATGAATTACTAAAGTACCGGTACAGTATATGAATAGTGTGTGGGTCTCATTGCAATGTTACTTAATCCAATTATTACATAATGCCGGTGAATACAGCCTAACGTTACACTAAACGTACTATTATATGATATACTCACAGGTTACTTACGAAACTGAAAGTGAATAAATAATAAATGAGCCATACTTACAGAACAAAAAACGGCACATCACATGGTAAGTGTATAGTACATACATTAAACCCTGGGGCATTACACTTCAATATTTACGTTTCCGACAGTCCCACTGACACTCAGCATTGATATTAATTGAGAACTGTTATCATCCCCTAACTACATAAAACTATATCATCAAAACGCAAATAAATGTAAATTGAGGAAGAAAACCCGACTAAAAGTAGATGTGAAGGCTTCCCCACAATGCAATACAGTGGCGGTGTTGTTGTTGTGGACTACTGGATAACTGGACTTGTCAACGTTATCAGCTTATCACCGTTGTGGCTTGTGGGTAGCAAGGACTCAAGTAGCAAGTGTCAAAAATAAAAATATGGCCACCCAAAGTCACAAAGTTAAGGTGAGCATCACATCTCCAGAGTCCAGTGTTGCCACCCCATTCCTAATTTCTTACCCCTACAATCTTGGGGAAGAACTACAGGAAATTCAGGAATCGGGGTTTTGGTGGAGGAAAACGAGTAAATTAGCATATTTGGCTTTCGTAGTGAATAATTTTATATGATTAGCCATAAATGTCGAAAAATAAAAACCAGAGCCAAGTTTTGAAATGGTGATCACACATAGATGTTGAAAATTGAAAATATGAGTCAAGTTTTGAAATGAAGACCAACCATAAATGTCGATAATTAAAAATGCTAGCCAAGGTTTGACACGATTTTTAAATTCTAGGGGGAAAATTCCAAGATTTGGGGAAATACCCATGATCTTGGAATTTATGCACATCATGGGAAGATTTCCACAAAGTTATGGGGAAATCAATTGATCATAATTATTATAAAACCATTTCATACCTTCTCCACCAATTTTTCCCTGTCTCTTCACACTCCCAAACAAGAAACACTGTCCTTAAAACATTACGTAATTATAACTAAGTCAGACGTAGATAAACTTCACTTTCCTTACCTAACATAAATTTCCCATACTATACACATAACATATTGTAGCAGACGCCAGCACCTTGTGATTCGATCCTTCTCTTCACCTGCCCACCTGCCACCGAACCCTAGCTGTGCTATATTAATAAATTGTTATCATGTATGTACAATTGAGTCTGTTTACCCCAATAGTAACGCAACGTGATTTTGTTACAACATTAAGATTTAAGGGTTTGTGCAACATTTTGGAACCAACTTGATTCCTCCAAACTATCCCATAAAACCTACATAATATTATAAAATTAATATAGGTCTACCACTAAGCTCAGGTCGTCTGTTTCTTTACAAAGTTTGGAGGAATGAGAAGCCTCCAATTAAGGAACTTACACTATTGATTCCTCCAAAGTATGCAAGTTACAAATATAATGGTACCCTGTTGCCTGGAATAGTTTGGAAGAATCAGTTACTCCACATTTACCACCACCACCAGCACTGCATGTATTCCCCATTAACTTTCCAAAACAAACGATATGGTCTGTTGCCTGGAATAGTTTGGAGGAATCAGTTACTCCACATTTACCACTGCCACCATCAACACTGTACTATTTAAATGTCTTATGGAGGAATAGAAGAGCTACGATACACTAGCTTCCTCCTAACTATACAACAAAACAAGCCTGGGGTAATTTATAAATGCTTCCTGGAATGAGTTGGAGAAATTTGTAGCCCACCAGTTCGTCCTCAAATTAAGGAAGCCCATATGATGTAGTCAGACAATTGGATGTATATTAATTAGTAATTCAAATATTGCCACGAAACACCACCACCAATATACAGTAGAAGGAGCTTGTTTCGTGGCATAGTCAGTAGGAATCAGAAGCCACCACCCACCCATTCTCATACACGATCACAGCTCGGGTCCCTTACCTAATAACAAGTATGTCACAGGTGTTACTATAGGCACAACGAGAACGAGAGACAAGTGTATATACGACAATAGATATATTTATAGTAACCCACTGTGGACAGAATAAAATATAACATATAACATTATGTGTGTACGTGTGTATTATGTATGTATGTATAATATTTTGTGTCTGTGTGTTATTCCTCATTCCCATGCAGCTCCTCTGCCTCCTATTCCTATACATTCAAACACATCTCTATTACACCTTTCGCAATATATATATATATATATATATATATATATATATATATATATATATATATATATATATATATATATATATATATATATATATATATATATATATATATATATATATATATATATATATATAATCTCTCCTCTTTCCTTCCTTCACCATTTCCCATCTCTCATTCCCTTCAAACGCATCTTATTCACCTCTAATTTTATCATCTCTATCTCCTCCTTTCTTCTCTCCCTCTATTGGACAAATGGTAGTTGGAATTTAATGCAGTTTGGAAAAAGTGAGAAAAGACCAAATTGGCAATACAAACTTGAAAACAAAATATTAAATGAAGCAGAGAAAGAAAGAGACTTAGGAGTAATAATAAATAAAACATTAACACCAGCAGAGAATCATATAAATGAAAAAGTGAGAAACATGTATGTATTGTTAGCAAATATGAGAGTAGCCTTCATTTATATAGATGAAGAAATGGTGAAGAAAATAATAACATCGTTTATCAGGCCAACCTTAGAATATGCTGCAATAGTATGGAACCCACATTTAAAGAAACATATCACTAAATTAGAAAAAGTACAAAGAGCAGCAACAAGATGGCTACCAAGTCTAAGAGAACTAAGTTATAAAGAAAGACTAAAGAAATTAAACTTACCTAAACTAGAAGAAACACGAAAGAGAGGAGAGAGGTTTACAAATGTGTCACAGAAAAAGAAAAGATAGATATAGAGAATTTATGTCAACAAGGAATACCTACAATGAGAGGACACAGTAAGACATTAATTAAAAGAAAAAGAGATAAAGATGTACAGAAATATAGTTTTCCAAATAGAGTAATAGACGAATGGAATAAATTACCGGAAGGAGTGGTGTGTGTCAAAAAATATACATAAATTAAAAAAAAAATATGATAATTGTGATTTAAAATACGGGACATTACGAGTTTGACTCAATCTTGTAAAGATACAAATAGGTAAGAACAAATAGGTAAGGTAAGAACACACACACACACACACACACACACACATGACAGCCTCCATAACACACACACACACACACACACACAAACAGCCTCCATCACACACACACACACACACATGACAGCCTCCATAACACACACACACACACACATGACAGCCTCCATCACACACACACACACACACATGACAGCCTCCATCACACACACACACACACACACACACAAACAGCCTCCATCACACACACACACACACACACAAACAGCCTCCATCACACACACACACACACACATGACAGCCTCCATCACACACACACACACACACATGACAGCCTCCATCACACACACACACACACACACACACAAACAGCCTCCATCACACACACACACACACACACAAACAGCCTCCATCACACACACACACACACACATGACAGCCTCCATCACACACACACACACACACATGACAGCCTCCATCACACACACACACACACACACACACAAACAGCCTCCATCACACACACACACACACACACAAACAGCCTCCATCACACACACACACACACACATGACAGCCTCCATCACACACACACACACACACATGACAGCCTCCATCACACACACACACACACACATGACAGCCTCCATCACACACACACACACACACACAAACAGCCTCCATCACACACACACACACACACATGACAGCCTCCATCACACACACACACATGACAGCCTCCATAACACACACACACATGACAGCCTCCATCACACACACACACACACAAACAGCCTCCATCACACACACACATACGCACAACAGCCTCCACCTCTCTCTTACACACACACACACACACACACAAAACAGCCTCCACCTCTCTCTTACACACACACACACACACACACAAAACAGCCTCCACCTCTCTCTTACACACACACACACACACACACACACACACACACACAAAACAGCCTCCACCTCTCTCTTACACACACACACACACACACAACAGCCTCCACCTCTCTCTTACACACACACGCACACACACACACACACACACACAAAACAGCCTCCACCTCTCTCTTACACACACACACACAACAGCCTCCACCTCTCTCTTACACACACACACACACACACACACAACAGCCTCCACCTCTCTCTTACACACACACACACATACGCACAACAGCCTCCACCTCTCTCTTACACACGCACACACACACACACAAAACAGCCTCCACCTCTCTCTTACACACACACACACACACACACACACACAAAACAGCCTCCACCTCTCTCTTACACACACACACACACACAAAACAGCCTCCACCTCTCTCTTACACACACACACACCTCTTCTGTCTCCTCCTCCTCCTCCTCCTCCTCCTCCTCCTCCTCCTTTATCAACATCTTCCTCACTTTCTTTTCTTCCCCATGCAAGTCCTTTTACCATTGAGGAGACCCACACCCACGTAACAACACACACACACACGTAAGAACACACTCACACACACGTAACAATACACACACACACGTAAGAACACACTCACACACGTAACAACACACACACACACGTAAGAACACACCCACGTAACAACACACACACACACGTAAGAACACACACACGTAAGAACACACTCACACACGTAAGAACACACTCACACACGTAAGAACACACCCACACCCACGTAATAACACACACACACTCGTAAGAACACCCCCACACACGTAACAACACACACACACACGTAAGAACACACACACACACGTAAGAACACACACACACACGTAAGAACACCCACACACACGTAACAATACACACACCCACGTAAAAACACACCCACCCCACACCCATCCACATAAACACACCCACACCCATCCACATAAAAACGCACCCACCCCACACACACATATTTTAATGGTCAGTTAATGTTAACATGCACTTGACAAATTGGGTATTAGTTTGTCCATTCATTATCTTGTTATTAAAGTGTTGGTAGTGCTCTATTTGTTGACATTATATAGCCTGTTTTCTTATTCACTTTAATTAATGGGTTGATGCACTTCTTGCTACACTAGAGCGCCTTCATTCCTCCATATGTATATAGCATGCCAGAAAAATAAAAAAAAATAAAAAAAATAACAGGAGCAGCAGATAAACAAAAATACTGGTAGCCTGTTGTATGGAATAGTTTTTTTTAGGAGGGATCATGCATTTGCTTCTAGATTTTCCAACACTGTAGTAGTTCATAACGCCTTAATTAATTCTTTATCACCATGGAGGTTCGAGAGAGTTCAGGAGAGCTCAGTACCAGACTATGAACCCCTGCCCCAGCCCAAGGATGAGAAACAGTAGGCTATCTGTATCTCATCCTTGCCCCAGCCCCTGCCTCAACGCCACCCCAGACCCCAACCCAGACCCTAACCCAGACCCCAACCCAAACCCCAGCCCCAGAACCAACCCAGACCCCATGCAGCCCAGACCCTAACCCAGACCTCAGCCCAGACCCCAGCCCCGACCCCACATACACACACAAAAGCCTCCATCACACACACACAGAAACACACACACACACACACATACACAAAAGCCTCTATCACACACACACACACACACGTATGATTTGGTACAGGAGACAGAACTTGAAGTATGATGCAACACTATATAGAAGGTGTTGTTGATCTCTGCTGACCGTCACTGTACAATTCTCTCCACCTGTATTTCTTATAGTATTATATTATATAGTATTATAGTAAGGGACGGCGACGATAGAAATATTATTATTATTATTATTATTATTATTATTACGGTATTATTATATTTTATTATTATTATTATCATCATCATCATCATTATCATCATTATCAATATTATTATTACGGTATTATTATTATTACTATTATTATTATCATTATTATTATTACGGTATTATTATTATTATTATTATTATTATTATTTTATTGCAATATCGATGAGGTTTTATTAATATCGCTTCTGGATTATACATATATATGTATACGTATTTACCTCTACATATCCATGCATTTTTATATCGTTATTATGTTGTGTTATATATGTGTTGTATGTACGTGTTTATTCATCTATATATTCATGTATATACTTGCATATTTGTTAGATCTTTTATAATTACGTAAAGTCGGTTGTATAAATTCAAGTCCACCCCACATAAACATATATACATGTCAAAAAAAATATAACCACATAAAGACCACATAATAAAGTTGTATTCTGAACCAGTTTCTATTCTATATATTCTAACAACATAACCAAACATATCCAGTAATTTCCAAACACCACCAAGAAGGAAGGGCATAATTCAGTTGTCATAAAGTTATATATATAATTTCCAAACACCAAAGCCTTTCTAGGTATATGATATTTGGTTCATACTAGAAACAGTCAGTCAGCAGAACAATACCTATATTATTATTATTATTATTATTATTATTATAGTTATACAGTATGTGCAGAATGTAGAACCCTTTTGTTTGACTCCTGCTGCTCTGTGTACGAAATTCTGTCTGTCTGTACTATTTATTAGCAAGTAGAAAGTGCAAATAAACTATGAGTGTAATATGTCCACGTCTGGTTACCACTCAAACATTTCATTCATTCCGTCACGTTCCACTTTCCATACATTGGCTGTGGAGTCTTCATTGATTCATTGATAAGAAAACCAAGATTTATGACATAGAACTGAAACATTTTGCCATAAACACTCATATTCTTCTTGCACTTTCTACTTGCTCAACTGTACATGCAATTGCCTCCAAACTTTTCTTGTCACTACTGTACCTGCTTAGAGTGTAGCAGGTAGTGTCTCGAATTGTTTTGGAGGCAATTGTACACATGCACTCTGTTGTTTTTTAGTGTTTACAACCTAATTATAGATAATGCAAGACTATGTAACTGCAATACAACATTATAATTATTATTATTATTATTATTATTATTATTATTATTTGGTTTGTTGTTTTGCTAATCACTTCTAAATGAAATACGTTACTCTCTTTCCATAATAATAATAATATAGCCTGTGTAAGAATTTCTGTTGCCAACTGTACATACATACATCTGTCATTTCAGTATTTCAGTGTTATATCAACGCTATATTATAGGCTCATAATTATATACTTTATATACGAAGGTGGAAATGAAGCGAATATATGCTGCCGCCTGTACAATATAAGTCATATTAAAGTATATAGTATGTATTATTTGTATATATGTATTATTTGTATATAGTATGTATTATTTGTATATATTATGTATTATTTATATATATGTATTATTTGTATATATTATGTATTATTTGTATATATGTATTATTTGTATATATTATGTATTATTTGTATATATGTATTATTTGTATATATTTTGTATTATTTGTATATATTATGTATTATTTATATATATGTATTATTTGTATATATTATGTATTATTTGTATATATGTATTATTTGTATATATTATGTATTATTTGTATATATGTATTATTTGTATATATTATGTATTATTTGTATATATTATGTATTATTTGTATATATTATGTATTATTTATATATATGTATTATTTGTATATATTATGTATTATTTGTATATATGTATTATTTGTATATATTTTGTATTATTTGTATATATGTATTATTTGTATATATTATGTATTATTTGTATATATGTATTATTTGTATATATTATGTATTATTTGTATATATGTAGCCTATTATTTGTATATATTTATTATTTGTATATATGTATTATTTGTATATATTATGTATTATTTGTATATATTATGTATTATTTGTATATATTATGTATTATTTGTATATATGTATTATTTGTATATATTTATTATTCGTATATATGTATTATTTGTATATATGTATTATTTGTATATATGTATTATTTGT
Source organism: Petrolisthes manimaculis (assembly GCA_034508575.1). Lineage (NCBI taxonomy): Eukaryota > Metazoa > Arthropoda > Malacostraca > Decapoda > Porcellanidae > Petrolisthes > Petrolisthes manimaculis. The sequence continues at coordinate 308,328 of JAWZYT010000261.1, forward strand.
ATATATGTATTATTTGTAAAGATGTGGAAGAGGAAGAGGGAAGGACATATTTATAATTCACAGCCAGACATTAACTTTTATTATATGTGTATGAAGTGCATTGTTTATTATGTGTGTGTATGAAGTGCATTGTTTATTTCTGTTCTGTTTTGTTGTTTTCGTCAAAGATACATGGGTTCTCTTATACGTCATTCCTTTAACTCGTGTGAATTACCTATCTGATAAACACACACACACACACACACAAGCCTCCATCACACATACACACATACACACACACACATACACACACAAGTATAATTTGGTACAGGAGACAACGTGATGCCGATTAATTAAATGAGATTGTATATTTTTGGTTCATGCGAGTTAATTAAGGGGGTGTGGGAATAGGGGGACAGGCTTTGGGGGCTTAGGGGGGTGCCGGATGTAGGGGACAGGCATGGGGGGGGAGGGGTTGGGAGGTGTGGGAGTAGGGGGACAGGCTTAGGAGGGGGGGCTTTCTACCCACCCCAAGCCTGTCCCCCTACTCCCGCACCTCCCCCCCCCCCCATGCCTGTCCCCTACTCCCACACCCAAACAAACAGGACCAACAGGAATTAGTTACTCCAAATATATAAATAAATAATGTTCTGTTGTTGCCTGGAATAGTTTGGAGGAATCAGTTACTCCAAATATATAAATAAAAAATAAAATAATGATAATAATAATAATAATAATAATAATAATAATAATAATAATAATAATAATAATAATAATAATAATAATAATAATAATAATAATAATAATAATAATAATAATAATAATAATAACAATAATAATAATAATGATAATGATAATGATAATAATAATAATAATAATAATAACAATAATAATAATAACAATAATAATAATAATAATAACAATAACAATAACAATAATAATAACAGTAATAATAACAATAACAAAAATAATAATAATAATAATAATAATAATAAAGTTCTGTTGCCTGGAATAGTTTGGAGGAATCAACAACAACAACAACAACAACAACAACAACAACACTATACTCACCACAACTACAAATAAAAAAAAAAGTCACAAGTGTTATGTTATGAAAAGGATAAACCGTGTTATATATATACGATGTTCACGTGTCTACAATACAATACAATACAATACAATACAAGGTTATATATATTTTTTTTATTACACGTGACGTCACCAGCCATTCAACCATATACTCACCATACGTTTCCTAAGTTTATTATATATATTTTTTTTTTCCGAGAATAACATTTGAAAGAGAGAGAGATGTTTAATTGTGTATACAGTATATGCGTATAAGTGAGAGAGAGAGAGAGAGAGAGAGAGAGAGAGAGAGAGAGAGAGAGAGAGAGAGAGAGAGAGAGAGAGAGAGAGAGATGTGTGTGTGTGTGTGTGGGGAGGGATGTGAGAAAGAACGAAAGTTATGTATGTGTGTGTGTGTGTGTGTGTGTGTGTGTGTGTGTGTGTGTGTGTGTTCTGAGAATAGAATTTGTGTGTGTGTTCTAAGAATAAAATGTGTGTGTGTGTGTAACATTTGTATGTATGTATATATAACACAACACCTGTTACTTCTCTACAAAATATATAATATATATATTTATATGGAAATATTTTATCTGCTATAGAATATATAATTTCCCAAACCTTTTATAAATAGAAATAAAAAATAAAAAATAAAAAATAGAAAGTTAAAAAAAATCGAAATATTCATATCATATCCTTAGAGTGAAAGATATGAATGTTTCGAATATTTAATATCATGATAGAATATTAAGGGGGTGTGGGAATAGGGGGACAAGCTGTGGGGGGGGGTTGGGGGGGGTGCAGGAGTAGGGGAACAGGCTTGGGGGGTTTTTAGGGGGTTAGGGGTGTGTGGGAATAAGGGGACAGGCTTTCTACCCATCCCAAGCCTGTCCCCTTATTCCCGCACCCCCCAGTCAGTCCCCCCCAAGCCTGTCCCCTACTCCCACACCCCCTTAAGGACCCTGTGATCGTGTACGAGAATTGGCCTTATAGTTAGTGCCTCAAACTCAAATTGGAAGAGTAAAATGAATATTCTCAGAAGTAAACATTCCCTATAATCTATACTGTATATGGAAGGAGTTTGTATCGTGGCATATAATATAGTTAGTAGGAATAACAAGCCTCCAATTCCCATAACTGATCACAGGGTCCTTGTGAGAGTTGACAAATGTGGCTGAAAACATTGAAAGAAAGGACAAGTTGGCCTATCTGATTCTACACTGTCCATCCACCCAATATAAACTTGTGTCCATTGCTGCTACAGACCAACAACAATGTAAACACGTATATATCCAGGAGAGTCACCAACATCAGTAGCCACACAATATTTTATGCTCCACACCTGTCAGCCACAACGATATATGCTCCACACACCTCTGACACAACGATATATGCTCCACACACCTCTGCCACAACGATATATATGTGCTCCATATCCCTCTGCCACACCTGTCTGTCAGTCACACCTATATGTGCTCCACACCCCTCGGACCTCATCCACACTATCTGCCAACATTACCTATATACTTCCTACCCTTCATTCAAACTATCTACCACACCTATATAGCTGCCAACATTACCTATATACCCTTCATCTATCACACCTATATATCTGTCAACATTACCTATATACTTCATACCCTTCATCCACACTATCTACCACACCTATATAGCTGCCAACATTACCTATATACTTCCTACCCTTCATCCACACTATCTACCACACCTATATAGCTGCCAACATTACCTATATACTTCCTACCCTTCATCCACACTATCTACCACACCTATATAGCTGCCAACATTACCTATATACCCTTCATCTACCACACCTATATATCTGTCAACATTACCTATATACTTCATACTCTTTTATCCACACTATCTACCACACCTATATAGCTGTCAACATTACCTATATACTTCATACCCTTCATCCACACTATCTACCACACCTATAGCTGCCAACATTACCTATATACTTCCTACCTTTCATCCACACTATCTACCACACCTATATAGCTGTCAACATTACCTATATACTTCCTACCCTTCATTCACACTATCTACCACACCTATAGCTGTCAACATTACCTATATACTTCCTACCCTTCATTCACACTATCTACCACACCTATATATCTGCCAACCACATCTAACTGTAGCCCTAACATAACTAACCGGTACCCTGGGAAAACTGACTGTCCCTCTGAATAATATGATTTTACTGTGACTTGGAGAATCTACAGAATAGCCATGGAGACACAAGTACCAAAACAAAAGGGGGGCAGTAAATTTAATGACCCCATCGATCCTCGTCATTTAGAAATGGACTCACCCATAAACACCACCAAGAAGGAAGAGTATATATAATCATTCAGTTATCATAAGGTTATAAGGTTATATATAATTCATTACTAATCCTAACTTAGTCTAAATACATTCAGTTATTAAAAGTAAAAGGTTATAAGGCATTACTGAACCTAGCCTGCAGGTCCGAATACAGAAATAAAAATAAAGAAAATCAAAATAATACGAGAACTGAAGAATTGTTAAAAAATGGTCAATAAAAGAGGAAGTATAGACGGAGGGAGAACAAGTATATACTGTACAGTAGAGAGAATAAAGATATGCTGCTGGGGAGAACAAATAACAGATGAACGAGAGAACAAATATTAGGTGAACGAGAGAACAAATAACAAGAGAACGAATAACAGATGAACGAGAGAGAAGTAATAACAGATGAACGAGAGAACGAATAACAGATGAACGAGAGAGAAGTAATAACAGGTGGTGCCTATTAATACAAAGAAACGTAAGACAATAGAGAGAGAGAGCAGGTGTAACCCAATTGGACTTGTGGCTGATACTGTACCCCCCACCCACACCCCATCCCCCTCCACTCCCCTCTTACCCCACGTTGGCCTCATTCACTGTAACTTTACTAGCTATAAATAAATATCCCACTGTAGCCACCTCACTGTAACCTCAATCTCACTGTATCCCTAATATTTTTATCTCACTGTAATCTCACTATTTTTATCTCATTGAAATCTCACTATATCTATAACATTGTAACCCACTCTAACCTACTCCTCCTTAAATAAACTTCAATGTTGCCAATTCTTTTACATTCCTAAACTAGAAGAGAACTTGGTTAAAATGAATGATGCTTTTACAAACACCAAATAACCTAACCTAACCTAACCTAACCTCATTTGCCCTAATTTAAACTAACCTGTACAAACACCACACCTAACCTAACCTTACCTCATTTAACCTACCTTAACCTAACCTAACCTCATTTAACATACCCTAATTAATCTAAACTAACCTTTACAAACACCAAACCTAACCTAACCTAAAATATAACTCAACTAAAGTACATTATAACTTTCTTTACAAACACCAAATGAAAGTCTATGGAAGTAACCAACCCATATTTACATTTCTCATGCACTCTTTCTTACCAACAAAGTTTCTTAATTAAAGGGGGAAGTTTTATTTTGGTAAATCTGGAGCAACTGAATCCTCCAAACTATTCCAAGCAGCAGAATATACTATTATGTTTGCTCTTCTGGTCCTGTTTCCTAGCATACTTTGGAGGAATCAAGACACTCCAATGTACCAAAAATGAATGACCACTTTAAGGTGATAATTATTCTCTTGTTGGTCATATGGAGGGCTACTGATTCCTCCTAACTATATACCAGAAAACAGATGCCTTCTATGGTACTAAGAGGGGATCAGTTTCGTGGTATAGTTTGGAGGAATCAGAGACCTTCCAATTTACCAACAAGAAAACCTCCTCTTATGGGACCCTGAGATGAATTTAATAAAACATAAAAATAAAATAGGTGTTAACGAGAATTTCAAACACTTTCACTAAACACCACTGACATTAAATGAGTTTGTCTGGTGGCATAGTGAGGAGGAACTAGAAGCCATCAGTTCCCTTACACTATCACTGGGGCCTAACATAGTAAAATACATATACAGTACTGTATGTACCTCTGACGTAAGTTTTTGCTATACGTCACGATACACCCCGTAAAATTACCTTGTACAATATAGCATAACTTATTTTAATACATACATAACTTCATGCAATGATACATAATATATACCTTAACTTATTACAGACGTAGCTTAATATCTACATAACTTAATATCTACATAACTTAATACATACATAACTTAATAAAATACATAACTTAATAAAATACATAACTTAATAAAATACATAACTTAATACATACATAACTTAATAAAATACATAACTTAATACATACATAATATAATACATACATAACATAATACATACATAATATAATACATACATAACATAATACATATATAACTTAATACATACATAACTTAATAAAATACTTAACTTAATAAAATACATAACTTAATACATACATAACTTAATACATACATAACTTAATACATACACAACTTAATACATACATAACTTAGATACTGTACATATATATCAAGCTAACTAATTAACTAACCAATACAAAAACCCTACTAATGTATCTACCAATAAATAAACCCAAATTAAAGCAATACATTCATGTTTACTAATTCATTGTATAGTCACGGACAATTATTACAACTATCAGCAGAAAATTGAAACTAAACGAATCCTTCAAAGATTGCCACGAAACACACACCTGCTTCCATATAGGTGTGTGTGTGTGTGCTATTATTATTATTATTATTATTATTTTTGCATAACTGTCCATTTAAACTCAAAATGATAAGCGATCTACTTCGAAGTTGATTTGGAATAATATAACATTAATTAAGATGAATAAAGGAATCTACAGTAGTTTAATTTGGATTTATAATAAAGAAATACCTCACTTTTTGAGTCGTACTGTATAATATATAAGGTTGGATGGAGTACACGTAACACAAGCTGGGGAGGAGGGGGGGGGGATGAAAAAAGGAGAGCGCATGCGTGGTGATGACGTCGACGAAAAGGGAATGGAGGGAGGGAGGGGAATGGAAGGAGTAGAGGGAGGGGAATGGAAGAAGGAGGAGGAGGAGGAGGAGGAGGAGGAGAAGGGGGTACAGGTAGAAAAGAGGGGACGAGAAGGTACTGTATTAAAGGTGGGAGGGCAAAAAGAGAAGGAGAGCGAAGGAGAAGAAAAAAAAAGGATGGGAAAGAGGGGAAGAAGGAGGGGAGAAAGGGAGTAATGGTAGGTAAAGGGAGAGGAGGGGTACAGGGAGGAGGGGGGTAAAGAATCGTATATATAATAAGTGAGGGAGAAGTGGGGAAGAGGAGGGGTACAGGGAGGAGGGAGAAGTGGGGAGAGGAGGGTTACTGGGAGGAGGGGTATAGGGAGGAGGGGTATAGGGAGGAGGGGTACAGGGAGGAGGGGTAAGCAGGGAGAGGAGGGTTACAGGTAGGAGGGAAAAGTGGGGGAGAGGGGGGTTACTGGGAGGAGGGGTACTGGTAGGAGGGGTAAGTAGGGAGAGGAGGGGTACTGGTAAGAGGGGTAAGTAGGGAGAGGAGGGGATGGGATAAAGTGTATATAAGAGTGAGTTGAGACATAAAGTACAACAGACATTGGAACACAACACTCCAAGTCACCACCTTCATCATGAAGTGGTGGGGTGTTCCTATAGCTTTACTCGTCTTACCTGCAATTGTAAGTATACATGTACCAATAACATAGTTTTTTAATATGTACATTCTAAGCTCGTTATTTCCACATATATATGGTTATATATGGTGTCCATCGACTTTCTTTTCCCACTTTGTCAACTGAAAGTAGATGTATTTCTAAGATAAAAATACTCTATGAATATACATCTTCTGAGGTCTTGTTTGGTAGTTATGTTGAAAGTTAAAATACGAGCATAAGGGGAGGAGAGAGGTGGTAGGTAATGGTGGCGATTGTACTTAGTGTTGCCATATACTATATAGTCTATTATTTTGGGGTATTTAATTTTCTTTCTTATTTAAGGGGAGCGTTACCCATGAATTTTAGTGCAAAATTGAAAAATATATATATTTTTTACCTTAGTAACATTGTCTATAATTGGTAAGTCATCTGGCGAAGTTTTATTACTGTAGAATAAATATTTCCATAGTTATAGATTTTTTTTTTTCCCCACCCACTATCCACCCACTATCCCCCGCTCCACCCCGCACTCACAGGGTCATTGTGGCTAGACACCCTATATAGGGTCTCTAATTGTGGCTACCGATAGTCCATGAAATAACTGGTTAAATATTACATTTCAATCATGTGAATTATATTCATTACTATTCAATAACAATAATCTTTCATATACCGGAATCGATCGGCGATTGAAAAGATTGCTTTTTCCCTTGTTTTCTCAAAACTAGGTCAAAAACCCTTCTTTTTGTAATAACTTATTTATTTATGGAGCAATTTCAAAATTAAAGATATCATTGGAAAGAGAAAAAAATTAGCTACGAAACTGCAAGATCGAATTTTGATCTGTCCCCCCAAAATTTGACAGTAGATTTTCAAAGTTTAGACTTTGAAAAAAAAAAAAATTAATAAAAGTTAAAATAATATGAATATTGAAAAATCGTCATGCAGAATTGTTGAATTTTTCCTGTTCTTTCGTAAGGTAACAAAATCTTTGAAATTGGTCAACAAATAACAAAACTATTACAATTTCAAGTCAATTTTCAAAGTGTCAAAGAAATCGTCAAAATCAAAGACGGGTCGGTCCGATTTTCTTCAAAAGTGTATATATTGTTCATAGACTAGGTACACATTACCTGTGAAAAAATTATGAAAATCCATTATTAATTACGATTTATTGATTTCATGGGTAACTCTCCCCTTAAACGGTTATTATATTGTAGTTCATCAAGTTATTGTTATAAAAACTATGATGCTGTAACGTGGCAGAGATGTGGAGGAAGTAATAAGTACACTTAAAATAAAAAGTAAGTTGGCAACTTGGCATTATGCACGCATTTTAACTTTCAACATAGCTGACAAACACGATCTCAGAAGAGGTATGTTTATAGAGTAGTTTCATCTTAGAAATACATCTACTTTCATTTGACAAAGCGGAAAAAGAAAGTCGAGGGACACCCTGTATAATTATTATGTGGACATTTTTAGAGATGAAAGAACGTATGATTCCGAGTTAAAAACCTTTTAAGAATTAGTTTGGTTGTGATGTTGGAGGTTTCTGATTCCTCCTGACAATGCCACGAAATAATGTCCTATATTGGTGTGTGTTTCATGGCAAAGTTTTAAGGACGTGAATTTACGTCTAATTTTCAGACTACTTCACATGCAGGGTCCCTTAACACACAAACAATGTCTCACTCTTTTATGCCTTTCTTTGACTATATACCATCATGAATCTTGGATAATATCCTGGAGAAACACTAATGTTAAACTAATATAAAACTGTTTAAATTGTCGTATGAAGGTAATGTAATCCAAACATGGCCAGAGAAAACACACACACATATATATAGGCACACACATAAACACGTTGTACATAGACACAGAAACACACATATTATTATAGACACACATACACATTTACACATATAGACACTCATATATATACACACACACTATATTTTGTTAACGTCAGCTTCTACAAACCACATGTGTGTAATTGATCCATTGTCTTTCCTTACACCTGTTCTCATATTCTATTTCGGGAATCATTTATAATATATTCAAGGACTTTTTTTGTAGGGTAAAAGTTATTATAGAAAATATGTTAGACGGGGCTGACAATAAATAGATTGTGGGAATATATATAAGGAAGAAAGGAAAGGGGATTCAAACTCTGCGATGCGTGGACAATAATCATAAAACTGATGATTGTTGATGTTACACTCGGATTTTCCCTCATATATTTATCATTTCAATAACTTAAGGGGATAGTACGGTGTTGTTAAATAGGGAGTAACTGATTCCTTCAAACTATTCCAAGCATCTATAGTCTTGTAAAAACTATTATAATCCTAAATGTGTATGATAACTGCAGTCATATCTAGCCCATACTTTCCTTCTCGAGTTTATTATTATTATTATTTTTTCTTCAAAAAAATCCTAAGCCCACTTGAGTCTTAGTCCGAGGTCTGGAGCAGGAGGTTTCTGGACGACAGCCCACCCAAACCATCATGAGGCCACACACACACACACACACACATTTCAAACCATCATGAGGCCACACACACACACACACACACATATTTCAAACCATCATGAGGCCACACACACACACACACACACACACACATTTCAAACCATCATGAGGCCACACACACACACACACACACATTTCAAACCATCATGAGGCCACACACACACACACACACATTTCGAACCAATGGAGGCTATGGGTGGGCTATCGTCTACAAACCGCCTGCTTCAGACAAACAGATTTCGGGCTTCGACTCGGGTGGATAGGAATTGTGACTTGTACAGCCACGAGCCATAATAAGTATCCAGATGCTGTTGTTGTGAAGTTTGGAATCATCTGACATACAGTTACATACCATACAACACTTATTATCCTGTCTCATATAATAGACTTACTGGAGCTCGTTTAATGCTCCATCATCATCAGTTTATTCAAAGCAGATCTGGATATATTTATTATAACCCAGAATTATACTATTGGTTACAGGAGGTTGTACAGTTGCCCAAGAAAATACTGTAACCAAATGTGCTGGTGTGTGGCAATATCTGGCAGCTGATCCATAATAAACACTCGTATTTTATCAATGGATCACTCAGAACCTACAACCTTTGTATGGATGGATGTTATTGGCTTCAGCTAATTTCATTCATCCCTACAACGGTTGTATGCTTAAGTGATCCATTGATAAGATACGAGTGTTTACTTTGTAGCAGCTGCCTGATATTGCCACACATCAGCAAATTTGGTTGCAGTCTTTACTTGATTGGGCAACTGTACACACGTTGTTGTGGTTTTCGAGTGTTCACAACATATAGAAAATGTAAGACTTCGTAATTATTATACAACACTATTATTTGATTTGTAGGTTTGCTAATCACAGAGTCACTTGGTAGACCATTCATTGCAATACTTCCAAAATAATGAATGACCTCTTTTTCCATATTATAGCCTGTATAATTCCTGTGTTCAATTGTACATCCATTAGTATATGTAGAGTTTGGCTTCTGCAACAATTCACAACTACACTATACTTATACACCTATACATATTAAACACGTCAACTTATACTTACCTCCTCATCAGGGTTTATGTATGTATGTATGCTTGATGTGGCCTTTCTCGTGTTTTCGTCCTTCGTCCACCCAAGGCTGTATAGCACAAGAGTAAAGTTCACTCTCAAGGAGATAGTACAGTGTTGATAAATCTAGAGCAACTAATTCTTCCATACAACTTCAGACAACAGGCCACCATTATTTATGTTCATCTGTTTTTTGTTTCTTGACATACTTTGGAGGAATTGAGGCTGTTATTACAACCCATCACTCTTGACTTGACTAAATTAAGCATGAACGGTGTTTATATATTTGTATGTATGAGTTGTAGTGTTAACTATGTCTACTCAAATGATGTTGTAGGTGATGTATTATTGTCCATCTGTAGTGTGTATAAACTGGTGTATGGATGTGGTATGTATGTCAGGGAAACACGCTCGTTACCACTATTACTATTCGCTTTAATAAGAGACAGTATAGGCTACAACCGAGACAGTAGTAGTGATGGATAAACACTTCACTATCATTATTTACTATTCACTATACACCTTCAACACGAGTACAACCGAGGTAGTGGATCATTACTATTGTATATCACTATTCATTATACACCTTCAACACGAGTACAATCCAGATAGTAGTAGATAATCACTATTGTATATCACTATTCACTATACACCATCAACACGAGTACTGCCTTCAACTTCAACTGTACATTACCACCGAGACAGTGTAGGACAAAGCCTGTATGCCTGTAGTGGCCTTAGTGTAGGAAGTAATAGTTATTCTGTCTACACCAACATTCCATCACCTCTGTTTCGATACCAGGCTTCGAAACAAATGTAAAATGATGCTCGTCCATTATTACTGTTTCGATACCAGGCTTCGAAACAAATGTAAAATGATGCTCGTCCATTATCACTGTTTCGATACCAGGCTTCAAAACAAACTCTGAATAATGCTTGCCCTTCACCACTGTTTCGATACCAGGCTTCGAAACAGAAGTTGAATGATACTCGTCCATTATCACTGTTTCGATACCATGCTTCGAAACAGACGCTGAATAATGCTCGTGTAGCCATAATATAAGTCATAATATTTCTTGGGAGATATTATTAAAAGTAAACTCAGAAGAAATTGAAGCAACGCTCTTGTATAAAAATTAAGAGACCAAACAGGAAGCTATTTATATATTGTTCCTTTCTATTCCTATCACAATATTCAATACGCTTCCTAACAAAAATAAAATCTTATAAGACGCTCTTAAAAACAACACTATTCATATTAAATTAAAAAAAAACAGAATTAAAACATTACAATACGCTCTCTCTCTCTCTCTCACACACACACACAAAATCATATCAAATTCTAAAACTAAACGAATAATTAATTACACTTCCTGAAAACAAGTATTCTTTTCGAGTTTTAAAATAACTCATCCTCTCAAACTTTAATTAAGTCAATAATTACTTACTATTTAAATCTCCAGTTGCAGGTGACGGGCGATGTGCTTACCAAAAAGGAAGAGGTGTGGCAGGCGAGGTCAGGAATCCACTCCCCAGTTTTGGACCAAGACAAAACAGGAGGAGGCGGTGTGAATGTTCAAGGGGACCCAGCCAGTCCCTCCTTGGAGGTACTTCATAGGGTCTCACGCGATGCAAACAACAACAACAACAACAACGACAAACAACATCAAAAAGACATCAACAACAACAACAATGATAAGAATAAAGATGTGAAAAGACGTCGTCCACTGAAGGGAAGCTTGAAGAAAAAGAAAGGAGGAGAAAATGGCAAAGGAAAGAGTGTAGAAGAGGGAAGGAAAGATAGAGAAAGGGGTAATAAGAGACCAAACACAGACAAGAAGTATATGATAAAGGGAGAAAGAGGAGGAGGAGGAGGTGATGATGATGACGAAAAGATGATTAAGAAAAAAAAGAAGGCCCAAAAAAAGGATAGACTGAAGAATAAAGAGAAGGAGAGGAGTGGCGAAGGGAAGAAGAGTGTGAAGAAGAATAGGAAGAGTGTGAAGGAAGATAGGAAGAGTGTGAAGAAGGATAAGATGAGGGGAAAGAAGAATGGCAAGGAAACGGTGGCACTGAAGGAGAAATTGAAGAACAGCAAGACCAGGGACAAGATACGAAAGAAGGAAGGAAGGAAGACAACAACGACGACGAAGGAAGACAACGAAGAGACAATAAAAACAAAGGACAGGAAACGTAAGGAGGGTGGTGATAAAGGAAGGAAAAAGATGATAAATAAAGATAAGACCATAGAAAAACGAAACAAGAAGAAAAATGACGTGAATAAGATGAAGGAGAATAATAAGAAAGGCACGAACAGAAACGAATTGGAGAAGGAGAAGAAGAGTAAAAAGGGTAAGAAAGAGGAAAAGGCAGAGGAACTGATAAAGAAGATGAAGAAGAAGAACAGGAAAAATAAGAGGAAAGATAAGAAAAAGGCAAAGGGATTAAAGAAGAAGAATAAAGATAAGAGGATGAATAAAGATAAGAAGGATGGAAAGAAAACAAAGGGATTAAAAAAGAAGAATAAAGATAGGAAGAAAACAAAGGGATTAAAGATGAATAAAGATAGGAAGAAGACAAATGGATTGAAGAAAAATAAAGATAGGAAGGATAAAAAGAAAACAAAGGGATTAAAGAAAAATAAAGATAGGAAGGATAAAAAGAAAACAAAGGGATTGAAGAAAAATAATAAAGATAGGAAGGATAAAAAGAAAACAAAGGGATTGAAGAAGAAGAATAAAGATAAGAGAAAAGATAAGAAGGACAAGAAGGATAAAAAGACGAAGGAAAAGAACAGAGACAAGAAAGATAAGAAAGATAAGAAGATAAACAAAAATAACAAGGAAATAACTGGTAAGAACAGAGATAAGAAAGATAAGAAGAGAAATAAAAAGAACAAGGATAAAACTGGTAAGAACAACAATAATTAAATATATTCATTCATATTTTTATTTCAGCATCATAATTTTATATTCAGTTCAACAAAGCTTTAGTAGGAGATAATTAATTCCATACAGTTAAGATGGTAATTCTTTGTTGGTACATTGGAGTGCCTTAATTCCTCCAACGTATATATGCCAGGAAACAGGACGAGGAAAGCATGAATAATAAATAGTGTTCTGTTGCTTGGAATAGTTTGGAGGATTCAGTTGCTCCAAATTTACCAATATCAAACTCTCCCCTTTAAGGGAATTAACCTTTTATGATCAATTTGAAGTCAATGTATAGGACGCCAATCTCAGTTATAAAACACTTTCATTCCCTGTAAAATTTCATATGGAGCGGTTCTCTTTCCTGGCAAAGTTTGGAAGAAATCATATAAATTATACTCCCCTTAATTAATCACTATATACTTAGTCTGCTTAATAATTTAATAATATTTTCTTTACATACATGATCTGAGTTTTAATTAAGGAGGTGTGGGAATGGGGGGACAGGCTTGGGGTTTTTTTTTTGGGGGGGTGCAGGAGTAGGGGGACATGCTTGGCGGGGTTAAAGAGGTGCGGGAATAGGGGGACAGGCTTTCTACCCACTCCAAGCCTGTCCCCCTATTCCAGCACCCCCCAAACCTGTCCCCTACTCCCATACCCCCTTTAAGGAAACACCATAACCATTCCAATGATAACCTTTAATTAATAACCTTCGATAACCACGCAGCAGCAGCAGCAGCAGGAAAGATGAGTAAACAAGACGAGAAGGAAATTAGAGGCAAACCAAAAGCCCAAAAAGACGACTGCAAAACCAAAGGCAGATGCAGGAAGCTGAAGGGGAACTGTAAGACAAACGACTGGGTGTCTGACAACAAGAAGAAATGTAAGAACCAAATAAAGACGAAATCTGGCTGCCCCAATGACTGCACTTGTTGTCTTGAAAGTGAGTATACTTTATATTGTTATGTATGTACAGCCTACGTATGGCAAATGTCCTGTCGCCAAATCTGCCAAGTCATAGATTAAGTATGGAAATATAAGCTTCACAGGTTCGTGAACTAAACAAAATAAGACAGGGTTTATTGTTTTCCCTGTGGATAGTGTAATTCTGTACAGTATTGGGGAATGTGTTTGTTCTATGTTAGGCCTTTATTTTATACTTCAAAAAGCGATGAGGGAGGAGACAAAACATTTGCTGCCGACTGTACTATGTTATGAAGTGAGTACAGTGTATATTATTATGTACTATGTTATGAAGTGAGTACAGTGTATATTATTATGTACTATGTTATGAAGTGAGTACAGTGTATATTATTATGTACTATGTTATGAAGTGAGTACAGTGTATATTATTATGTACTATGTTATGAAGTGAGTACAGTGTATATTATTATGTACTATGTTATGAAGTGAGTATTATTATTGTTAGGTTTTGTTTTATGAAGTGAAAATTCTATTTGATGTTTTGTGTTATAAAGTGAGAATCTTTGTTATAGGCTACTGTTTTATAAAGTGAGAATTATTTGGATATGTATTGTGTTATGAAGTGAGTATTTGTATTGTGTAAATGAGTCCTTCAAATATTGCCATGAAACAACACACACCTATATGGAAGGAGCTCGTTTGTTTCGTGGCATGGGCAGGATGAATCAGAAGCCTCCAATTTTCTAACACGATCACATGCAAGGTCCTTAAGGTGGTCATTCATTCATTTTGGGGACATTGATGTGCCTTAATTCCTCCAAAGTATGCTAGGAAACAGGACCAGAAGAGTAAAAATAATGGTGTTCTGTTGCTTGGAATAGTTTGGAGGATTCAGTTGCTCCAGAGTTACCAACACAAAATTTCCCCCTTAAAGGGAAGATAGTGTTGGTAAATGCTAAGCAAACTGAAGCAAACTGAAGCCTACATAAACTATACCTGTTATTTCCTGACATACTTTGGTGGAATCAAATCGCTCCAATGTACCAAAAGTGTATTGTCTCTCCCTTTAATTAATAAATGAAGGAGTTCATGATTGATTATAATTATTCTTTTCTTTCTCAGAGACGTGCACAGACAACTATGCCAAGAAAAAATGTACCAAGGAGAAAGGAACAGTTACAAAGAGGTGAGTAGAGTGTTCAATTAATTAATGCATATTATTATTATTATTATTATTATTCCTTACCTCAGATGTAATTCCTTAATAATTAAGTGTTTTAGCGCTACATAGGACCCAAGACAAATTTGTTTTCTGTGTTTTACTCTCTTGGACTGTTTCTCTTTTCTTATTTATATTTTTATTTTAATCTTTATTTGTGTATGTTGTTTGTTTACCTTTTGGGCTCATTATCTCCTCTCTCAATCACCTTCTTCTTTCTCGGGCGCCATATGACCTCGGTGTTTCCTTTCCATTTGTGATAGAAGCTATAGTCTGTTCAAAATTTGTGTTCCACTAGCCTCTATCTATCTAGCTATTTCTATCTGTCTATCTATCGCTATTTCTATATATATATATATATATATATATATATATATATATATATATATATATATATATATATATATATATATATATATATATATATATATATATATATATATATATATATATATATATATATATAACTATCTATATCTATCTATCTATCAGGCTTGGGGGGGTTTGGGGGGTTAGGGGGGTGGGGGAATAGGGGGACAGGCTTTCTACCCACCCCAAGCCTGTCTCCTACTACTAACTCACTTTTCAAAAACAATAACATTATATGATTGATTGATGGATATTAGGCGCCGCAACATCGAGGTCCTATTGCGCCCCAGAAAAAAGGTGATAGAGAGGTGTGACAGCAAACCATTTAGTCTGGTCTCTCACTAGCGACCTTCCTAGCATGGGAAACCCTCTCTCCCCGGAATCGGGGCAGAGCAGGGGCCAGAGCCCCCTCTAGTATAGCTCGCCAGGTCATAGAGACACGCAAGCCCCCCACCACGGCAAGGCGGATCCCGTTGGGGGGTAACATTATATGAGAACTTGAAAATATTAGTCAGCAAATTGTTTGACTGACTCCACAACACATTACAAAACAACATCACTATATCACTGAACACTCTACAAAAACAACAATACTATTACTGAATAATCTACAACACAACAACATTATATCACTGAACATTGCAAAAATAACACTTTATCACTCGATACTCTGCAAAACAACAACACCATTATCATTGACTGACCTTTCAACACTTTACAGAACAGCAACACTATCATTCAACACTGTAAAACAACAACACAAAGATCAATTATTAATTCCTCAACACCACTTTTTTTTACAGAAAGGACTGCAAGAACACAGATAAGAAAAACAAATATGTGTATGCCTCCAAGTGCACGTGTTGCCTTCCCTGCAAAACTGAACCTTCCTGCAAGGCCCTCAAGGGTAAATGCAAGATTACATGCAGTAACGGGGAGTTCGAAGAGGGAGCCTGTGGTGGTGATAGCGATTGCAAGTGTTGCAGACGTAAGGGTGAGTTCAAATAATAATAATAATAATAATAATATTAATAATAAAAAGCAACTTCCAGTATACTGCTATCGTTATTTTTCAAAGCTAATGTTTGTTGTTGTCTTATCTCTCTCTCTCTCTGGGCAATAAATAATATGAACTAATATAAAATGATGCTTATATTGTAACGGGCAACAACCAGAGATAGAGAGAGAGAGACACTCGATGGTTGTTGAATTCGAAGTCCTTGAATGTTTCACAGTGTATTCACAACTATGTTACCTTGAACCATCACTGTATGATCGAGGTTAAAAGTCCGGGAACACCATCCAATGAAACGGCCTCGAAAATTAGTGCAAAAGTATAACTGTATTGCAAATCTTTGTAATATTATTGGTTCCTATGATTCCTTCTCACAGCTCACACTCATTCACCTGATGCAGGACTTTTGACCGTGACTGTAGATATGCTGCCTTTCGGTAGAGACACTGATCTCAACCATTGCCAGAGCTGAAAGTTTTCAAATGTACAGTTGTCTTCACTAATAACGAACACAGCGTCCAGTGGCTTATTCGGCGAAATGTGACACCACTGAGTTTGTTTACATAGCGTGGTGGATACGATAGCAGGAGGGAGTTGTGTTCATTCAGTTACTATTACTACGAGTAAACAAACACGATTGTGGCACATTTCGTCAAACCCAACCCGGACGCTGTTCTCGTTACTAGTGGAGGCAACTATATCTCAGCTGGGAGCTCTTAATTAGGGACCCTGTGATTTTGTATGAGACTAATTTGGTGGCTTCTGATTCCTCCTGATTATTCCACGAAACAAGCTCTTTCAATGTTGATATGTGTGTGCTTTAGTGGCAATATTTGAAAGTCACCTTAACCTTGATAGTGTAGTGATTAGCATGATGGCTTATGAAGCGCAAGGTACTACGTTCGAAGCTATTGGTGTTCATATATTTACTATTTTTACACACTCTTTTTTATTGTTTTCACACAGCCAAGTAGGTTAGGTTAGGATGCCAAGGTTAGACCCAAAGGAAGCCAAGGTTAGGCCTGAAGGATACTATAGTTACGCTCGAAGGATGTCAGGGTTAGGCCTGAAGGAAACCCCAATCTAGGTTAGGTTAGCTTTGGTCAGGTTGGTTAGTCTGATTTCAAAAATTCATGATTATATTAGTTTATGTTAAGGTGAAACTCCTGGATGTGCCAGATAGCTGAGTTGCAGCTGTGGCCAGGCTTTTCCCTCTTTTTTTTTTTATTAAATTATTGCCTATCACCCCTTATGGGGTATTAAGGCATGAAATATTTTACAAGATAATAATAGGGAGTTATAGTTATAGCTGTAGTTGTAGCTGTTGTTGTAGTTGTAGCTGTTGTTGTAGAATTACTAGTGGTGCTGGACCACCTTCATTGTTGTTGTTCTGGAGGCGGCGAATGATGCATTCCTTAACCCCTTAAGAACGATTTCTTCTTTTACAGCCGACTTCTGGGGGTCAATTTTCAACTTTCATGTAGGCAAATGTTTTTCTTACAAAATAAAAGAGCTTGAATTTACACACCAGGAACTGAAAACGGGAGCCTCCTAGGTGTACGCATTTGCGTATGACAGCGTCAAAATCCGAAAATAAATAAAATAATATCCCCTGAAACTCATGAAAGAAAACCTAATACGCTCTGTGTATGCTCTAAACATGTAAATTAACCACTAAACAATGCGTCTAAGTGGTTTTCAATTATAATAAACGTATTTCAGTGTAATTTTGTCTGTCTAGACTCTCCTGGAGTATAGTAGACAGCAGAGAGATACGAGAAACATAAGAAAACACCATGTAAATTATAATAAATCAATTGAAATACAACATACAACATACAACACACGCAGCTACATCTATGCTTCTATGTGTGTGTAAATAGGCTAGAAATAGGCAGCCAGTTGTCCTGTATCAGGTGTGACACTGATAGGACACACAAGACAGAAAAACACGTCCCACTTGAGACAGTGTGCGTATATACACAGCACTACGCACTGTACACGGTGTGTACAAGGTTGTGTGTTGACGTATTTATGTGTAATATACTGCATGTAAACGCCTAAAATATTCAATGTAACACTAAAATACTGTAAAGTCAAAATAAACTACATCAACAAACATATTCTCATGCATATAAGGCGATTCATTTGTGTATATACGCACGTGTGTACGGGGTATCATCCACAAACATTCCTCTGTGTCTGGACAGAAGAGGAGGAGAGAGGGAGTGTGTGTGTATCAGTAAGGGAAGGCTACCAAGAGGAGGGAAGGGGACTGTAGTGGTGAGGTGGGGTCCTTGCTGGTGGGGGTAGGTCTAGGCTCCACCCACCAGCATACGCAGTTGCCAGACATCATTACCATAGTCAAACATTTTCTCAAGGACGTTAGATTTTCATCGTTACCAACGCCAGCTCGCTAGCTACTCGCTACAGTTTTTCATTGGTACGTCGACATATCGGTTATTCGGAGCGAACCATTAATTTTTTTTATCACCGACATGTTGGTTGATCGGTCCCGGTGAAACGTGATGTTTCTTTGGAAGAGGTCGAGGTGGGAAGAGTCAGACAGCCACCACCGCACTTAAAGAACCTGCGGCTCCGATGTTTGACTGTCCTTACTCCCCCTCCTCCTCTTCCTTTTCCATCTCCACCGTTCCCCCTGGTCCTCCAGCTCCAAGTCACTACCGGTGGTGGTGGAGGCCCCACCGTTACTTTCATCTTCTTCCTCCTCCATCTCCATCTCCTGTGGTGGCGCAGGCAGTGGTGACGATGGTGGTGATGGTGGCAGTGACGGCAATGGTGGCAGCGATGGTGCCCTCCCACTGTTCGCCCGGTTGAGTGGGCGAGGCAACATTAACCGGCGACGAGGGTGGGCCGGAGGCAGGGATGGTGGCGCGTCTGCTCTGCTCCTCCCTCGTGCCTTCCTGCTGCTTCGTTTCTTGGTGGTGGTGGTGGATGGTTGTAATTCGGGAGAAATGGCGATTGGTGGCAATCCATTTCTCCCGAAAATGTCCTGGAGGAGGTCAGAAAGACGACCTAGCCCTTCTGCAGCTAAGGCAACAGCAGTCTTGGTGCAGACGGTGACGGTGACGATGTCTACCTGCTGCTGCCGTTGCTGCGGTGGTTGGGCTTGAGCCGTCTTCCTCCCACGGGCATGGAGTAAGCCGAGGACTTTACCACCATCAAGCCCGGCTATGTTGGTAGCCTCCACGCCCTTCCTCCACAGTGAAGGACACCTCCTCCCCATCCCTCAGTGTTGGTGGTGAGGTGGTGGCAGCAGAGAGAAGGATGACCCTCCTGTGGACGAAGTAGTCAATGTTGTCAGTGGTGATAAAACCATAGCCCTTTAAAAAGTTGAACCACTTCACCCTGCCAGCGTGACAGGTGGCAAAGGAAGTGGTGTCGTCAGGTGGAGGCTGTGTGTGGACTCCCCGCTCTTCCCTCCTCTCTACCTTTTATTTAAAAACAAGTTCCATTTTTATCTACAGGTAATCAACTATAGGTAACTCCTCTGATACAGGAGTCCTATGCAACATCCTATACATATAACTAACATACCTTTTTAATCTTTACAGGAGATACACCACCCACATCTCCACCAGGTAAGAAAAGAAACACACACATTCCGTGTTTTGTTTTGTTTTGCTGACATAGATGTACAGTCACGAGCCATAGTAAGCATCCAGGTCTGCTTCGAATAGCCTGATGAGATTCAGAAAGTATGAGACGGACAGGATAAGTAATGTAATTGGTTCACATGCAGGGCAGGTATGTACAGTTGGCTCCACTCCCGCGTTTCTCCCCTCGTGTTGCCAATGTTGGGCCAGTCAGAAATTCGAATCCCGATCCATAAGTTAAAAAAATCGAAACATTCATATCTTTAAAGTGAAAGATATGAATGTTTCGAATATTTTAACTTGTGAATCGGGCTTCGAATTTCTGACTGGCCCAACATTGGCAACGACAGGGGAGAAACGCGGAAGTGGAGCCAACTGTATGTCAGATAATTTCACACTTCAGCCAAACCTAGATATTTTTCATTATGGTTCGTGATTTCACAATATTTATTCAATAACAGTGTCGTTATTTGCCATAAAGCTAGGTTTCATTATGAGCCTATAGGGAATATAGTATGCTACAGTAACAATGGAAGTATTGAACAGAAGTATAACTATATACATTTCTATTGTGTTTCTAGGCACAGCTTAGGCTACTTACTGTATTAAGGAGATAGTATATATTTGATTCCTCTAAACTTCTAAAGTATATAGGCCAGGAAACAGAACCAGACGTGACAAATATAATGGTGTCCTGTTGCTTGGTGGAATCAGTTGCTCCAGATTTACCAACAATCTTCTACCCCCTTAACTAAAACATCTAAACCAAAACACATAACTCAGAAGACTCAGAAGTAACTGTATGCATCTCTTCTATAATTCTCCAGGCCCCACATCGAATATACCAACACCAACACCAAGTGTTGGGTCAACTGTTCAACCAACACCAACACCAAGTGTTGGGCCAACTGTTCCACCACCACCAGGACCAAGTGTTGGGCCAACTGTTCCACCACCAACAGGACCAAGTGTTGGGCCAACTGTTCCACCACCAACAGGACCAAGTGTTGGGCCAACAGGACCAAGTGTTGGGCCAACTGTTCCACCACCAACAGGACCAAGTGTTGGGCCAACTGTTCCACCACCACCAGGACCAAGTGTTGGGCCAACTGTTCCACCACCAACAGGACCAAGTGTTGGGCCAACTGTTCCACCACCAACAGGACCAAGTGTTGGGCCAACAGGACCAAGTGTTGGGCCAACTGTTCCACCACCAACAGGACCAAGTGTTGGGCCAACTGTTCCACCACCACCAGGACCAAGTGTTGGGCCAACAGGACCAAGTGTTGGGCCAACTGTTCCACCACCAACAGGACCAAGTGTTGGGCCAACTGTTCCACCACCAACAGGACCAAGTGTTGGGCCAACAGTTCCACCACCAACAGGACCAAGTGTTGGGCCAACTGTTCCACCACCAACAGGACCAAGTGTTGGGCCAACAGTTCCACCACCAACAGGTATGTCAAACAGGTAGACAGACAACACTGACTAAATGGACAACTAACTGGACAGACGACAAGCAGTTAAAAACAGATGGACAGACAATAGTAGCTGGAGTACCAACCTTACAACCGACAAGACATGAAGGGGTCAACTATATAGACACAAAACCACAGCCAGTAAGTCAACCCAAGAACAGAATACCAAGACATTCCTCATGGTGTTAGTGATATGTCTGCACTTATGAACTATAAGAACGACACAGGGAGTGATAAGGGTTTAGCTTATTAGGATTAAAAGGGAGCTAAGTTACTCACTTTGTAGGAATCTTTAGAGAAACTCTCATGTCATACTGTTATGTGCATCTGAAAAGCAGTGACATACTAAGTGAACAACTAGTACAAAAGGTCATTCCTTAAGGGATACAAGGAAAAATGTGGACACTCCTGACTAAAAGAGAGATAGCCAAGAATACAACTACCTCCTTCTTAGATAAAAGGAAGCACGAACCTGAACACGTGAGCAGCCACCTACATGACAGGGATATGCATGTGAATGAGCGAGAGAAAGTGAGTGAAGCTGGGATTCTTACTATAGTCACTGCAGTGTATCTTGGCCCCTGGGGTGAGGTTATGACAAGTCTATGCACTTGTCACATGACCTCTCTCTCACTCTCCCCTCTCTTGTCCTCCCGCCTTTTCTACCTATCGCTCGGCTTATAATTTTAAAATTAACCATAATTCTTTTTTTATTATTATTATTCCCAATGATGTTTCCATGAAAAATTACTGGAGGTCTGGAAAACCA
Source organism: Petrolisthes manimaculis (assembly GCA_034508575.1). NCBI lineage: Eukaryota > Metazoa > Arthropoda > Malacostraca > Decapoda > Porcellanidae > Petrolisthes > Petrolisthes manimaculis. Next base: position 330,946 of record JAWZYT010000261.1, read on the forward strand.
AAATAAGCTATCCTATACCTACCCTATAAGACTTGAGAAATATTCTTCCTTTCTCATTGAATTATACGGACCTTTGTGATCCACTGACTGCGGGGGATATAATGTAGGCAGCGACGCATGAAAATCTCACGTTAACAAGTGTAATGGAAGGTATACAAAGTTCAAATTAATTTTTTTACCCTCTAAATACAGATGATTAATTAAACTATAGTCTTATTATGAAAATATATAATTTAAAAATAGTTGATGAGAGAGAGAGAGAGAGAGAGAGAGAGAGAGAGAGAGAGAGAGAGAGAGAGAGAGATGGTGATGTGGCCAGAACACGGACTCCTCCCAACCCCATCCCATGGCCCAAGATACTCATCAAAGAGTATAGTCCGTTTAGATGGTTTAGACGGCAGTGGCGTCACGAGGGTTGTTGGCGCCCAGGGACAAAGATTGTTATGGCGCCCCAATAGGGTGTGTGATGGTGGGTGGTTGGCAATCGAAGCGAGCCTAATCAGCTGGGGGGTTCTATGAGTACTCATAGAAGCAATTTAAAGCCACTTGGAAACGAATTTTTAAAATCTTTAGTCCTTAACCCCTAAAGGACCGGGCCCGGCATATGACGGGTTGCCGCTAAAGGACCGTGCCCGGCATATGCCGGGTTGCTAATATTTCCTAAGGTTATGGAATTTTCCCCAATTTTTTTACTCCAGACGTTGGCTACACAGGTTTATAGTACACACTGCTTTTTCATTTTCTACTACGGTCATCGCACCCACCCAAACACTAGCACTCACCGTACGGCGACAGTACCTCATTCAACTCGTCGTATTTCTGTAACCATTAAACCTACAGACTTCTCATTGATATCAATCGAAAGAGGAAGAGTTGCTTGTTCTAATGGTCCTAAAACAATTCACTCGTTCATTGTAGGTTAAGAGTAATAAGCATGCGAAAAGAAGCTATTTTGCGTGATTTTCACCGAACCCCCAGTCCTAGCGGTACACACTTTTATACTACCCCCGGTCCTTTAGGGGTTAAAAATGAATTGTTCATCTAACTTATTTACGTGAATGAAGATGCCTACAGTTACGGTCCTTCATAATCAGGTCTCTTGATAAGGGAGAAGAGGAGGAAATAAGCACACACTACACTTTAGCTCTTGTAGCTTTATTTAATCTTATTTAAATCCTTTAAGCTTTCTATAGCTTTCTATTCTGTTCTGTGTTGTTACAACATTCTGTTGGACCATATATCACATTTGGACCCAACCTGGAACTACAGAATATAACAAAATACAACTTCAGATCTAAAAGTAAATAGTAAAAATGTTTCTCTCGCTGCTAGGATGCAAACACGATGATGAAATATAATATTCTCATCATCACTTAATAGTGAAGATGTGATAGTAAATTATAAATACGATGTGACATAGTGAAGATGTCACACCGTAACATCCCCGTTACAATTTTAGATGTGAGTTCTCTCTTAAGTGGACTCACATCTTACATGAACACGGGACAGTGAATCTGCTATCACATTATCTCTCCCCTTTATGTGAGTAATTACTAAGTCATATTCCTGTAACAGTAGACACCACCTCATCAATCTCTGATTCGAATTCTTCATTCTATTTTTTTTTTTTTTTTTTATATATTAAAATAGATGAGGACTAAAGGCTATGAGCCCGCTCATTGTCCTCATCTGTGTAGTATTTAGTTAAGAGTGTCCAAAATCATGTCCAATTTCGTTCGAGATGCCCTGACACATTGCTTTTGAAGGAACATAAGTCGTAGTAAGGTGGAAAGATGGATGAAGGTAGAGTGTTCCAGAGTTGACCAGTTGTGTATATGGAAGACTGAGAGTACCGGTTAACTCTTGCATGAGGGAGTTGGACAGAAAAGGGGTGAGAACGAGAGGCTTGACGAGTGTTGCATGCTCTCCTGAGGGGAGGAAGCATACATTGAGAGAGTTCAGAAGAGCAATGTCCAGTGTAATAGCGATAGAAGAGAGAAAGTGATGCAACACTGCGGCGAAGAGAGAGGTTGTAGTGAATCGGTAAGAGGAGGAGAGTTGATGAGACGAAAGGCCTTTGATTCCACCTTGTCCAGTAGTGTTGTGAATGTTGATCCCCCCCACACATGAGAGCCATACTCCATACAGGGGCGGATGAGACCCCTGTACAGAGACAGTAACTGTGTGGGGGTGAAGTATTCACGGAATCTGCGCAGCACTCCTAACTTCTTTGAGGCGGTTTTAGCTATAGAGGTTATGTGATCTCTCCGGGAGAGATTATGAGAGAAAGAGACTCCAAGAATATTAAGAGAAGAGGAAAGGTCAAGTTGTGTGTCATTGAAGGAGAGGGGATAGACATCAGGAAGATTAGTATGAGTTGAAAGATGAAGGAACTGTGTTTTAGAGGCATTGAAAACAACAAGGTTCTCTCTGCCCCAGTTAGAGATGAGGGAAAGATCAGAAGTCAGGTGTGCTACTGCATCATCACGTGATGTGGAGTGGAGCTGCTGGGATGGACGGTTATCAAAGTGAGTGGAGTAGTGTAGGGTGGAATCATCAGCATAGGAGTGGATAGGGGAAGAGGTACAGGTAAGAAGGTCATTAACCCCTGCAGACCGGTTGACGTGATAGAGCGTCTTACGTAAGGAACCGGGCAACAGCACCTACCGTCACAGCAATTTAGCTCTACTTCGCGCCCTGTAGGGCTAGTTTTTCTTGTCGTTGGGCGAGAAAATACACTCACAATATCGATCCGCTACCCACTCAGTCGATTCTGGGACCACACGATGGCTGGGCGATTTTTAAGTAATTGCCCTTGTCCGAATTTGTGCTCTAACGATCGTAAGACAATACCGTAGTGAATATATGTATGTGACAGTGACACCATGATATTCCTACAAGGTTACAAATTATTATTTAGTGTATAGATCATGACACACGATACATAATGGGGTAGTAATAAGAAAATAACACCACAAAACACACCCATACAGGCACAATTGATAGTAAATATACGTGTTTCCTACGGTACAAGTCGGTTTGTTTATCATTTTCTAAGTGACAGTTACACGATGATATACTGTATTCCTACAAGCATTCATACTATTTTTAGTGTTGAAATCATGACATACGATACATAATAGTAGTAATACGAGTGAGTTGACAAGGGACTTAGGCGGGAAACTGAACACCCATGCCGCAGTCACGCGTACACACAGACACACCTCTGTCTCGAGCGCAAACATGGTCCACTTCAACTCGCCCTATCTCCACAACTATTCATCGTACAGCCCTCCCGATGGTACCATTGGAAAGAGGAAGAGTTGAAGGTAAGGATGGAACAATTTTGAAGTCAGTACACTATATAGGTTATGAGTGTGAGCGTTGTGAATATAGGGCAAATCGAGGAATTTTGACGCTAGCGGCAGGGTAGAAATGTGGAGACAGGGACCCCCCCTCCCGGTCTGCAGGGGTTAATGAACAAAAGAAAGAGGGTGAGTGATAGAACAGAACCCTGAGGAACACCACTATTGATAGCCTTGGAAGAAGAACAGTGACCGTCTACAACAGCAGCTATAGAACGGCCAGAAAGGAAATCAGAGATAAAGGCGCAGAGAGAGGGATAGAAACCGAATGAGGGCAGTTTGGAGATTAAAGCTTTGTGCCAGACTCTATCAAAAGCTTTGGATATGTCGAGGGCAACAGTAAAAGTTTCACCAAAGTTCCGAAAGGAGGATGACCATGAATCAGAGAGGAGGGATAGAAGATCGCCAGTAGAACGTCCCTGACGGAAACCATACTGGCGATCTGAAAGAAGGTCATGACAAATAAGGTGCTTATGAATTTTGAGGTTAAGAATAGATTCGAAGACTTTAGATAGACATGAGGTCAGAGCAATAGGGCGATAGTTGGAGGGTTGGGAACGGTCTCCTTTCTTCAGAACAGGTTGGATCAGTGCAAACTTCCAGCAAGAAGGAAAAGTGTTAAATGATAGACATAGACGGAACAGTTTGCCTAGGCAGGGTGTCAGCACGGAAGCACAGTTCTTGAGAACAACAGGAGGAATCCCATCAGGTCTGTACGCCTTCCGAGTGTTAAGGCCAGAGAGGGCAGAAAATACTTCCTTTGAAGAGATTCTACTGGCAGGCATAAGTAAGTCAGAGGAGGGTGGAGTTGGAGGAACAGAGCCGGAATCGTCCAGTGTAGAGTTAGAGGCAAAGGTTTGAGAGAAGAGTTCAGCTTTATCAGGTGAAGAGATGGCAACATTTCCATCAGGAAGGATGAGGGGAGGGAAAGAGGAAGAAGTAAAGTTACTGGAGAGATTTTTGGCTAGATGCCAGAAAGAACGAGAGGTGGAGGAGTTGGACAGGTCATTGCACATGGCACGGATGAAGGATTTTTTGGTTAGTCGGAGAACAGATTTGGTGCGATTCCGGGCAGAGATATACAGAGTACGAGATTCATCAGTTTGAAGGCGTCGGTGCCGTCTGAAAGCTACCTCCTTGTTGTGGACAGCAGTAGAACAAGCGTGATTAAACCAAGATTTTCGTGAATTAGTAAGAGGGAAAGAATATGGAATGTATGCCTCCATGCCCGAGATGATCACCTCTGAGATGCGTGCAGCACTCTCTGAGGGACCCCGGCCACGAATACAAATACTAAAGGGTTATGATCCGTAAACACTTCTACAGGCATTGTACCCCCCTTTACATAGATGTCAAAATGATTTAAACACATGATCAGGGACAACGTCTCCTTTTCTATTGCACCTCTCTGGTAAGGTAATAATTTTTTGGAAAAATAACCAACCGGATGATCAATCCCCTCTTTCTTTTGCATTAATACTCCCCCAATACCTTCCCCACTGGCATCAACATATAACTTAAAAGGCTTGTCATAACTTGGTGTCACTAATACAGGAGACTTCATTAAAATATCTTTAACCTTCAAAAAGGCCTCCTCAGTGTTCACTCCACTCGAACTTCACCTGTTTTGATAGTAACCTGGTTAAAGGCAACACAACAGTAGAAAAGTTTTTACAAAATCTTCGATAGTATCCACTCATCCCCAGAAACCTTAATAATTCTCTCTTGTTTGTCGGAACAGGTACGTCCATAATGGCTTTGACCTTGGCATTCAGTGGTCTCACTTCCCCTTGTCCAACTCTAAATCCCAAATATTCTACAGAGGCATTTACAAAATCACTCTTTACTAGATTCACTGTGAGGTTAGCCTCATTCAGTTTCTTAAATACTTCTTCCAACAACTTTAAATGCTCTTCCCAGTTCTGAGAATATATTAATATATCATCAATATATACAGTACAACATTTTACTCCCCTTAAAACTTTATTTACTAATCTTTGAAAGGAACTGGGACTATTCTTCATACCAAAGGGCATGACCTTATATTGATACAGTCCATCCATAGTTACAAAAGCTGACAACTCCTTAGCTCTGTCAGTCATTCCCACCTGCCAAAAACCCTTGAGCAAATCCATTTTTCTCACAAATTTAGCATTCCCCAGCTGGTCGATGCAGTCATCTATTCTGGGAAGGGGATATGAATCGCTCTTAGTCACAGCATTAATTTTCCTAAAATCAGTACAGAACCTATACTTTCCCCCTGGTTTAGGTACCAAAACACAGGGTGAACTCCATGGACTATTACTAGGTTCTATTAAATAATTCTTTAACATATACTCAATCTCTTTCCTCATAATTTCTCTCTTTTCCGGATTTACTCTGTATGGGTGTTGTTTCATCGGTCTAACGTCATCGATCTCTACGTCATGTACTATTGCATTCGTTCTCCTGGGAGTATCAGGAAACAGAGATCCATACTTATTTATGATCTTCACTTCTTTTTTTATCTCTACCCAAATGTTTCAACTTTTCGGCCAACTGTTCCAACACGGTCGAGTTTTCCAGGCTTTGTCCTTCGCATTTTACTAGATCTTCGTCATTTGTTACATTTTCTTTCTCTAACTTGACAAGATTTCCACAGTTCGCGTTATCGTTTTTGCCCTCAACATTCTCTCTATCTTGATATGGTTTCAACATGTTGATATGGCATAACTGGGTTCCTTTACGTCTGCCCGGAGTTTTTACTAGATAATTCACGTCACTAATTTTCTTTTCCACATCCCAAGGCCCACAATACTTTGCATTCATTGGGTTTCCTTGTAATGGGAACAGCACTAATACCTTGTCACCAGGTAAGAAGTTTCTCTCGTGCATTCCTATCATACCACTTCTTCATATCAATTTGAGATGCCTTTAGATTCTCACAAGCAATCTCTCTGGCCCTCATCAATTTCCCTTTTAACTTCATCACATAACTCAACAAATTTGGTGCCTCTACATTTCCCAGCCAATTTTCTTTCAACATCCTCAACAGTCCCCTGACTTCATGCCCATATACAAGCTCAAATGGACTGAAACCAGTTGACTCCTGTACGACATCTCTCAAAGCGAATAATGCTAATGGCACTGCTTCATCCCAGTCTCTTTCTATCTCCATACAATATATCCTCAACGTAGTTATGAACGTCTGATGAAATCTTTCCACACATCCTTGGGATTGTGGATGGTAGGCACTCGACAACTGATGCTAAATTTTCAATTCGTTTAACACTTGGTTAAACACCTTTGAAGTGAAATTACTTCCCCGATCTGTCTGTATAACTCGTGGAAGCCCAACCCAAGAGAAACATTTCACTAACTCTTTAACGATGACTTTGGCCTGAATACTCCTCAACGGTATTGCTTCCGGAAATTGAGTAGACATGCACATCATGGTTAACAAGTATTGATTACCCCTCCGAGAACGAGGCAGAGGACCCACTATATCAATACATATCTTGCTGAATGGTTCGTTTACTATAGGAATAGGACACAATGGTGCCTTTGCAATGGTTTGGTTTGGCTTACCCACAACCTGACACACATGACAAGTCCTACAATATTCCTATACACTTTTCTTCACGTCGGGCCAGTAGAAATGAGTTGTTATTCTTTTTAAAGTTTTTCTAACGCCCAGATGACCCGACCAATTTCCTTCGTGAGCCAACTCCAAAACTTTTTTCCTGTACTTCCTTGGAATAACAATCTGTGTTTTCATCATCCAATGATCATCTACTGGGCAATCAGCTGGCCTCCACCTTCTCATTAAGATATATTAAGATATAATGTCCCAGATCATCATCACTAATAACTTCCCCTCTCTCCGCCTCATTCCATAAAGACCTTAATTCTTCATCTTCCTGTGCACTAATCAAACCCCTCTTCTCTACCATAAAGTCAGACAACATTTCCGCCTCAGAGTCAGCACCACTCATCGTCAAAGGCCTCCCCCCGTTGTCAGCTTTCACTTCCTCAAATAATGAATCGAGACCCATCTCCGATTCTTCCATTTCCTCCCTCCTCTTAGCTTGAGCCCTCGTTACCACACATGCTGGGTAAATTACGACTTTCTGGGATTAATCATCCTTCTCAATAATAGGGTTCTCTACAAGTTCAGGATTGGGCACCACTCGATTTCCGGCCAAGTCATTCCCTAATAACATCTCCACACCAGAAACAGGTAACCTGTCACTAACCCCGACTTTCACCTTCCCTTTTATAAACCCGCTCTTTATCCACACATAGTGAATTGGAATGGTAACACTTGATGTACCAATACCCACAACATTCACTTTCTCTCCTGTGAATATGTCTTCACTCCACTCAATAGTATCTCTACGTATAAGACTTAAGTTAGCACCAGTGTCCCTTAATATTTCTATTGTCCTCTCTTCTCCTTCATCCATCTTTATATACCCTTCAGTAATAAAAGGTCTAAACTCGGTAGCAGGCGAAACTTTCTTAAAACAGTTAATATTTGGAAGCTTCTTCAAACTGTCACACTTCGACACTGTTAGTCCTGCCTCCTTGGAACCATTGAGCTGTAAACACTAATTCTTATAGTGACCCAGCTTACCACAATGTTAACATCTAGGTGATACTTGTTGGTTGTTACAGTACATACTCAAATGTCCAAATTCACCGCACGTATAGCATCTTATCCTTGGGTTTCTCTGTCTTACAATATTATTAACATTGCTACCTTTAACAGGAGATGAATATCTTTTCTAATTCTGAGCATAATTATCTGTAGACTTCGCATATTCGTTTGTATATTTAGAATGACCATAACCCTAGGCCAGACTCACACCTCCCCTATAGTGATTTGCGCTCCTATTTCCATTTTTAAGGCCCCTTGGATTACTATTTCAACTTTGATGATTGGGTTTCCCCCTAAGCTCTGTACTGTCCTTGGAGAATCCATGGACCATCCTTATTTGATCTGCCTTACGTCCCACTTCTAGTATATCCTTGATGTCTAGGCGTATAATCTCGTATCTCATCTCGGGCTTTAAGTTGTCCATGAACTATTCCATCATTACCATCTGGTCTACATCTTCTATTTTCTTTACACATTCGGCCTTTTTCCCATTTTCCATATTTCAGGGCACACTCCCTGGCCATTTCCAAATACGTCTGGTTAGGCCGCATCTCTATATCTCTGAAGCGTCTTCTGTACACTTCAGGATCCACTATAGCAGTCTGTAATACTGCTTCCTTTACGACACTATAGTCTCGTCACTCTTCTACATTTAGACTGGTAACCGCCTCTCTTGCTTTTCCTTTCAGCTTTGCCTGTACCAGTAAGGTCCATTCCCCTTCTGGCCATTCTCTTAGTGTCGCAATCTTTTCAAATTGGATGAAGAAATTTTCTGCTTCTTCGTCCATGAACTCTGGTATGAGGCTTACTTTATTTTCAGCAGAGCTTCCCATGCGATGTCTACTTCCTGCTTCTAGTCTCCTACTCTCCACCTCAATTTGAGCCATAACGTTCTCTCTCTGCAGGGCAGCTTGCGCCTCTAAAAACTTTATTTTCTATGCCATCATCTTTTCTTCCTCTGCTATATTTCCAGAGCTACAATTTCCCAGCTCACTTTCCTCCCTCATGTTCAATTCCTGTGGAGTCCCCATCTTCTTCTTTTTTTTCCAACCTTTTTCTTCAATTGGATGGTCTCCTCTTTCTAATATCCTTTTTTCCCTTTTTTCGTCAGGCCCCCAAATCTGTTACGGTCCTTCATAATCAGGTCTCTTGATAAGGGAGAAGAGGAGGAAATAAGAACACACTTTAGCTCTTGTAGCTTTATTTAACCTTATTTAAATCCTTTAAGCTTTCTATAGCTTTCTATTCTGTTCTGTGTTGTTACAACATTCTGTTGGACCATATACATGTATCACATTTGGACCCAACCTGGAACTACAGAATATAACAAAATACAACTTCACATCTTAAAGTAAATAGTAAGATGTTTCTCTCACCGCTAGGATGCAAACACGATGATGAAATATAGTATTCACATCTTCACTTAATAGTGAAGATGTGATAGTAAAATATAAATACGATGTGACATAGTGAAGATGTCACACCGTAACACTACCCATTTCTAAACCCAAAGTAAAGTTTCATAATTAATATAAAGAAAAAATAAATTAAAATATGGCTTGAGTGCACTAATCCTTTCAGGAAATGTTTAATTTCATTATTTCAGATTCACTTTGGTGTAAACAAAGCAATTTAATTTTCCCCAACTTCAAATTGGCAATTGGCGCCCCAAAAATGCTGCGCCCAGGGACATATGTCCCCACCCTCGCGACGCCACTGTTTTACGGTGGATGTTCACGTTGATGACATCATGAACACAATGTTCATGCGGGTATGGAGGAGTTTGGCTCCGTTGGCTGTCAGTCCTGCAGCTCTCGCCGTATGTTCACAAAAACATCATGAAAGCATGGACCAAGACCTACCTCGTTTGCAGTTATTTTGCTCGTGACAAAAGCAGGATATACCACGAGAGAACATTTAAGGTTGTGAACATATAGCGACTCCACACGTGGGTTGTTTACTGCCAGGGTGTGGTATGTAGTGACTGGACCAGACAGACAGATAAATCCAAATCTCGATTCTGTACCACTGGGGTACCCTTATGGCTCATTGACCTCTGTCTCGTACCGGGTTCGATTCCCCGTGGATACTTCTGAGATTTTTAAGAGATTAATTACCGTGTACCACAAGTGGTGCCAAGCTTCCAGTTTCAATATACATTATTATCGTCCTTATAAAATTTGACGAACAATACACATATGTAGTATAATAATTATTATGTTTAAACAATATCTTATATTTTGCGTACAAATACTTATAGTTCATATTTTCATGATATACTGAAGAGCCAACAACATTATACACGGTCACCACCGCCACCGTTGCCCTCCAAAATTATTATTTGAGTTTATGTTTAACGTTGAATATCAGCCATTCTCACGAGGGACTCACAAAATATCAAAGTTTGCAGACGATACAAAAATAGCTGGTAAAATAACTTCAACACAAAAATGGCAAAACCTCCGACGTGATGTTGACAGCTTGGTTGAATATACAATTAAATGGCTGATGAACTTAAACATTGAGAAAGGTAAAGTACTTCACATAGGAAATAATAATAGGAAAATCCATGGAAACTCCATGAATGATGTTCATAACTCAAGCATAGAAAAATACCTGAGTGGTTGTTACTGCATTCAGTGACTTAAAACCAGGTCAACACTCTACTGTACTAGTAAAAACTTGGAACAAACTGTTATAGAGTTTATTGGTAAGGACAAATCATTATCACCCTAAACAACTCACTCATCCGACCCCTACTTGAATACTGCATACAATTTGGTTACAATGTTACAAAATATGACATACAGAAACTGGAAACTATCCAACACAGAATGACTAAAATCATCCCAAAACTGTGTAACAAACTATATTATGAACTTTTATAAAAACGTAACCTGTTCAGCTAAACAAAATGTAGACTCAGAGGAGATCTAATAGAAGTTTATAAAATTTTCCAAAGCTTTAGTAACCTTAATGGTCACGACTGCTTAACCATCGATCAAACAAATAACACAGGATATGATATAATGGCTTCAAGATAGTTGGCAAGCGTTTTCATTCAAATGAAGCATTTTTTTATTTTATTTTCATATCACATTTGATATGGTCTTCCAAATGACGTTGTAAACTTTTACACAATTGAAACGTTCAAGAAACACCAAGTGAATAATTCTCACCTCACACTTTTTTTATCCGAATGATTAATAGACGAGGGGCAAATGCGTTTATTCACTAGAGGCCGGATAGTCCACGTCTGAATACTGTTACATGCGCTTGTGTAATACCGGAGCCGAAATAATAAACTACACTAAATAGCATTCACATATCTAAGTATCTTATTATAAAACTGAAAGTAGTTGGAGCAGATAACATGTATATTGTAGAACAGACATAGGTTATATATGTGTTTGTCCAACATTTCTATATTAATTTCATACTACTTGGTATCTCTTCCTTTCTGGCCAGTTTCAGCTGGAGGGAGTGGTGGGTAGGGAGGAGTAGGTCCATTTTCTATTTTCTTTTAAAAGATTTCTGTTTTGTTTGGAAAATAAAGTCAGTTACACAATTTACATTACATCCACATCAATATCACATTTCCTTTGTCTTATACTCAGTCGTATATATTCCAGGAGTCGCTACATCCGCACCATCCTCTTCGTCAAGAAGATCATTCTTCGAGAGAGCTGCTGAAGCTATGAGCACCGTGGCGGCAGAGGCTGCAGGGACATTGACTACTAATGTTAAGCTACAAAAGAATGTCAACTCGCGTATGACCCTTAAGAACACTGACACCTATTTGGCAGTGTTTGAAGCATATGATGTGTTACTTGAAAGTTGGAGAGTAAACATTGACAGATTGCAGGAATCAGATATTGAAGTTATCCTCAATATTACTCGTGAGATAATCATTCTCAGAGAGGAAATCGTTAATGATTCTTCCATAATTGATGATATATTACAATCTAAGTTAACAACTGCATGCAAGGGAAGCTCGTTCATTGTTGGGCAATTGCAGGAAACAATATCACTTTTGGATAGAGATGAAAAATTAACCCAGGATAAAGAGTTCGCCATCATCGTGGATGAAAACATTAGTATATTGTTATCTCTTATGGAAGAGGTAAGTACTTCACTGACCACAACAACAGAAACATTAAATATTGAAAGTAGTAGTGCTTATTTAACCATTGTCAGGCTCAAGAAAGTGATGCAGTCTATTACTAAGGCCACTAGGGGAGCTTTAACGAAAAAACTTATCGACACTCTTGAACATCTTGAAGGTGAACTGAGCATGATAGTGACCCATGTCCAGAATGGCACGGTCCAATTTACAGCTGATCAGGCAAGTGAAGTGGCCATCACTATCACAGCAATTTCCTCTGCCGAAGCTGCCATCAAATTGTTCCAAACAGAGGTTCTGCAGAAGGCATCTTCACACCAGAAGGCCTTACGTCTTGAAAACCTAGCTAGAGCTGTCGCAGTAGTCAGAGATTATATTAATAAACTCAAGAATAAGATAAAGGAACAATCGACCTCTGTTCAGACATTCGAAACTACTGTTGATGATTCTCTCATTAGTCTTCTTAAATCTCTACAAGAGTCTCCATATATTGTAACGGATGCAGATATTGATAAACTATATGATTTTGAGGTATATGCTACATCCTTACTGGAGAAGGACAACATCCAGGTAAATGATCTAAGTAGTCTTGAAGAAGCAAGTAAGAGATTAGAAAGAAGTGTCATTTCAAAGAAAGAAGGTTCTTCATCACGCACAGCTCTGGCAGAGAAAGCAGAATTAATTTACAACGCTCTTTACTATATTGATTCCATCAACATAATCATCGATGATATCGTATATATAACAGAAGATGCAACCACTAGTAGTAAAGTGGATATCATTGCCAACGTCACTGATTTCCTCAAGAGTCCTGCTCTCAAGAAATACAATGAAGCCCTGGTAATGAAACTTGAAGAGTACTCCTTCTCGCTTTCTGAGTTTGCAGACTCTGCTACAGGCGACGTTAAATATGAAGGCATTGATGACCTATTTGATGTATCCTATCAGCTAAGTATAACACTCTTTAACAAAGCAACAGATCTAGAGTCTCAAGCTGAGAAGGCAGCTCTTGTTGAGGAAGCTGAGACAGTGACTCGCCTAACACTTACAGTTCAACAGACGGCTGGAGAGCTCGCCCAGAAAGTGAGCACAAACACCACAAACACAAGATCATCAAGTTCAAGAAGCAACAATAAGCTTTTAGTTGGTCTCGTAAGGAATCTTACATTATATATGACCAAATTTTCTTCGTCAGACTTTACCAGTGATGAAGTAACCGAGGCAGATGAACTGGTCGACCAATTCGTTTTCTTGGTTAACAGCACCACGACAATCAAAGGTATCAAGGGGCTTGATGACCTCACACGTTTAGCAAAGAGCGCGTCAGATGCTGCCAAAATTCGGGAGAAAAACTTAAAGACTTCTCTAAGTAACAAGAAAACTATTGAAATCCTGGAGACTGCATTGTATCTGCTGGACGACATCTATTACTTTGCATATTATAAAAACTTATCTGAGGCTTCATCACAACCAGTAAATATCATTGTGGAAGAAGTTATATCTGAACTCAAGTACTGGCAGCAGCGAGGACTAACAAACATAAAACTTAATGACGTGTTCACACTAGAAGGTCTTTATTTAGTTCTTGAAGAGACAGACTTAGATGACTCCCTTGGAGGAGTCTTGGAACTGTTTAATCTAACTAACAGCATTTATGAGTCTATAATCAACTCTCTTTCTATTATAGAAGAGAGTGACTCTGAAGTTGATGCTGGATTCATTGCTTATGAATTGTTTGATCTCATCAGTGATATAGAGGATGAACTGAAATACCTCATAGAAGAGACTGAGTCTTCGACTAGCACCAGTGTTGATGGAAGTGTGGTGGAGGAAATAGTCCAATTGCTTGATGAGATCAGTCAAAAGCCAGCTGAAGAGAGAAATTACACAGACGTAGATAACGTTGAAATGGCACTTTTCAGTTTATATAACCTAACAGAGTACATAAATGGGGAAACCATTGAAAATTTGGACGATTATATTGAAGAAGTAATGATGATTAAGGAAATATTTGAGAGGGATGCATTATATTTTGAAGAATATGAAGAGTATAACGTCTTAGAGGATATTGAATTCATACTCTTTGCAATATTGGATATATTAAGTGAATTTAATTTAGAATCTGACGGTACTGAGATATATGAAGACGAATTTTTCGATGATGTTTACGCGTTCATGTTTGACCTATATCAACGCCCATCCTCGGCAAATGAGTTTACCCTCGAAGAACTCCTTGATATTGAAGAATACATATACGAATATCTGTACTTTGTGGACTATAGAGTGACTTACGGAGGCTTCAATTACCAGATGCAAGATATCATCAGTGTAACCAATATGACTCTCAGTTTAATGAGTGAGGCAGCTGAACAACAGGATATTATAGATGAATTTTCAGACCAGATTTTCCTCTATGAAGATATTGTTTTTTATTTGGATGAGAGTTTATATTTGCTGGAGTCAATATCTCTATTCACTGCCACTGATGCTACTTACAATGAGGAAGTATCCATTATTACATCACAACTACAAGCTTTATCTCCTGATGTTACCAGTATCACATCTGATGAACTTTTTTACGATATGTTCATAACTCTGCTAAATATCGAAGAAACTTTAAGCAAACCCGACGGAATAGAGGAACTGTTGCTGGTGACTGAGAATCTGCTAGATTTATTGGAAGTGTACTTGGAAGAAAATGTCTTTGAATTCACTGTTGACAGCACCATTGACCGACTTGTCTTACTAGAAGATACACTGTACTTTATCATTGATGGACTTAACGAATACATTGATATTTTGAGTCCGGAACAATTGATTGGTGAGGAGGACTACACATTTGACGACCTCTTATATGAATTGAGACACATCAGTTCGAATGTTTATCAGACAACTGACTTCATGATTTCGGATGTTAGTTATCTATACAGTGAGGCTGAATCCATCCTCGAAGATTTAGACAGTTCTGAAGGTATCGGTAACCTCTACATCACATTGATTGCTGCCAACGATGCTCTAGACAAAGTTAGTAACATATTATTGGAGCTATTTGAATATGACATACTGAACCAAGAAGAAATGAGAATGAAGTCTTTCTTGTTTGTACTGGAGTCAATCTTATCTGAAGCTAGTGATAAAGTATCAGCTATTGGCAGCATCACTAACACTGGACCAGAAGTCTCAAGTCTGGAAGAAGTTATAGACTTATTGGATCAAATATCGAGTTCGTCCTTCTCAAACGTAACTCAAGACATTCTCAATAGTACCCTGGCTATCATGGAGGATTTAACAGTATATACAGGTGAAGAAATCCCTGGACTTGTTCAAATCCTGTTTCTCGCTGAGGATGCTATTGAAAGTGTAGAGACGGAGCTTGATTTCATTGATATCTCAAAGACTGCCATTATTCAGATCCTTACCCTTTCTCAGGCTGTTGATGTAATGGAAGAAATTGATGAAGAACTCGAATATTTGTATCTTTACTTTAGAGACACAGAGGTAACTAATGAGACGAGGCCTCTTTACGTCATTGAGGACCTTTTGTATTTGGTTGATACCCTCAGTGTTCATGATATAACATTGGAAACTATTGATGACTTTAGATCATTGTTAGAAGAAATGTATGAGGTGTACATCGAATTCACACCGGATCTCTCAGGATTATTTAAAGCAAAGGAGGGCATTTTACACCTCAAGTATGACACTGAGAGAATGCTGCACGAAAAGATGCGAATGGCAGAGGAAACCAAGAAAATTACGTTACTGGAAAATACCATAGACGTGATATTCGACATTGTAACGAAACTAGAACCCCCCTTCTCAAAATCCATTAGAAATGCCCAGGACTTTGAAAGTAACATGACAGAACTCCTCCACATATTCACTGAACTGTATGAAACACAACACGTGACTCAGGAACAACTATATCACCTATACGAGTTAAACATAAACTTGGATAATTTCAACACACAACAACTTAGTTTTGAGGACCTTGATCAACTCCTACACCTCGCTTATGAGTGTCTAGAAATATTTTTAGAAGATGAGGATGACATTTACATCTCCATCAGACAGTCCAATAGACAAAACTCCTTGCAAAATGTGTTGTATGTACTTGCCGATATGCAGCACCATCTGGAGTACTTGATTACAGACACAGGCCTCCCTACTAGAGAGATATCCGACGCAAAACTAGTAGAATTGAAGGACATGCTATACACTATTACTGTGCATAATGCAGATGAAGTTGCATACGAACTTGAAATATACCTTGATTACCTTATGTCACTGGACCTTGAATTTGGTACGACTGTTGTTGAATTTAAAGACCTGGTTCTCGTTGTTACAGAGAAAATGAGTGAATTTGAGGACGTCATTGGTGTCTTCAAGAGAATCCATGATATATCTATGTCGTTGGATTTTACGGAGAGACAAATTGTTGTATTGGAAACTTTGTATCAATTAGCTATGAATCACTCATCGTCACTTGATACTGAATTTATGGATCAGTACTATACACTTGAGAATGCTTTACTAGATTTTTCCTTTGGGGCCAGTGAAGACAATTTGGACCTACTACAGCAAGAGGTGGAAAATCTAGCTTATATTGGGACTGATATGTTAGACAGCTACATGGCTGATGAGATTCTGAGGCTCACTGAAATGGCCCTGGAAACACTAATGCATGACGAGAAGAAATTGTTCACTGCGATACATCAACTGGAGTACATAGAACCCTTACTGGAAGCACAAGATCTTCTGCTATATGTCCAGTCCATGGCACAAGGTCTACAGGAGCTTGGAGAGGGTGAAAACATGATGTCTGAAGGGAGTCTGATTGTATTCGAGTACATTGATTACCTCAGTCGGTATGATGAGAATATAATGATAATCAATGAAGAATCCCTCGAGTTCTTCAGAGACAGTGAGTACAAGTTGGAATTGTTGGTATTTAATGAGGAGAGTG
Source organism: Petrolisthes manimaculis (assembly GCA_034508575.1). Classification (NCBI taxonomy): domain Eukaryota; kingdom Metazoa; phylum Arthropoda; class Malacostraca; order Decapoda; family Porcellanidae; genus Petrolisthes; species Petrolisthes manimaculis. Next base: position 348,039 of record JAWZYT010000261.1, read on the forward strand.
TAGTGGGGGCCCAAGCACTACTGAGTCTCACTGAGTATGTCTTGGCTTCAATATCAAGGGAAGTTGGAGTGATGGTGAGCAACACATACATGCAAAACAACCGTGTAATCATGAAGGAAACCCAGAATGTGATATACGATGCCGTCGACGTAATGTATGATGTTGTAGATTATTTAGAATATCTTTCCAATGTGGACGACTACTATAATTATTTCTATTATTATGAGGATTATTATTATGATGAAAGTAGCTCAACTGAATATACCAGGTTAAGTTTTCCCGAGGGAGATGATGCCATTGTTACCCTCACCGAGATGGATAGAGTGCTGAAGTTACTACACAAGATAAAACAAGGTGATTATGACATGGCAGACCTCACCATCCTGTCATCCTACCTGGAACTACTCGACTATTCATGGGAGCTTTTTTATCCTGGCGCACGTGCACCTCAATTCGACGAAACCCTCGATCTCAGCATTATGGTACAAGAGGACCTATATCATCAGTTAACTGAATCTCTGATTGAACAGGATATTATGCAGACTATTAACGAAGGCAAGATGCTCAAAATGTACGTGGGTGAGGCAGTGAATATCCTAAAGGGACTTGATGTTGTGTCAGACGTAGAGGAAAGCAATTCCTTCTCACACCCTGTATTGACTCACCTCACATGGACGATGGAGAGTATAAACAAGGAGCCTCATTATGAGTTAATTCACATACTGGACCATCAACTGCATCAGCTGACTGAGGTGACTGCTAACTTGACTGATGGGACTACAGTTGAAGGTCTTCTTTATGCCCTCTTAAGCGCTAGGTCAGCTGAAGCCAGACTCTCAATTACACATTCACGGGCATACCAGATTGACTCATTGCATAAGGACGAAATAATGTTGCAAGATGCACTGGATGAACTTTACCATCTTGAAGAATTACTCAAATACGTGGAAATGTTGGGGAACAATACTACTGGCGTGGAAACAAATTTGGTAGTATTTGATGATCTGGCAACACTGCTGGAGAACATTACTTATTACACTGAGGCAGATGTACTCACAATCAGATACACTGTATTCTTTATAGATGCTGTTATTGTACCTTTTGCTGTAGAGAATGCGATTTCCAATATCGACGGTATAACTATGCTGGTACACAAACATATATTGATGACACGTAAATATTTGTATGAAACTCAATACGAGCTCAGACAAAGCAAGCAAAGTCTCTATTCCATGGAAGCTGTTACGTTACTCGAGAATGTGTATCAGTCAATCATGGCCCATAACGCTAATCACACTGATATCGGGGATGCAATTCCAGTAAATTATATAACTGAATTCATGTACGCTTTGAAGAACCTGGATATCTTTTCAATTTCTGCGATGGATCTTTCTGACTTATCCTTCTTAACAAGTGACATCATAGACACAATAGCTTACTCTGAACAACCCATTATCTTCCTAGACATACTGAGACAAGAGTTAGCACATACTATTCATGAATCGAGACAAGGACTGTCCCTGATATTCGACACGGACCGTACCATTCGCTCGTATATTTATTTTGAAAAGAACCAGGAATCAATAGAAAGGATTCATACAGATGTTCTCAATATCTGGAATGAAACAGAGTCAGCAGCATCTGTTTACGAGGAGGTTCCAATCATACGGGATCTGTATCAATATCTCATCACATATGGACATGATATGAATACAGTGCCATATCATTTTGGGGATATCCTTGACACTTTCCATCTGTCATCTGTCACTGTGAGTTCTGGTCATGGCATACGTTATTTACGAGAATCTTTGGAGCTTCTCGATCATTATCTCGCCGTTATGGAATCGTCAATGAAGCATATAGATGAAACAGACAAAATCACTCATGCCTTAGACATGCAAAGAATCTTGGAGCATTTTGCATTCCTACTAGACTACTTCCTTCATTCTGGTCCCATAGAAGAAGGCCATGAGGGACATCATAATGAATCTCATACGTTCCCACGTGAGGGACATCATAATGAATCTCATGACATCCCACATGATTCTGACTCGAACCTACCATTTAACAGTCGGTACATATTTGTTCACCTCCCCTCTAGTGATCATTCTCACAACAAACTCCCAGACTATTTCTTCAGTGCTAGCAGCTTGTTGCAGTCTTACTCATTTACACTCCTCGGGCCTGAAGGTGACCCGAGCCCTCACAACATCCATCACATGCCACAACACTCACAACAAGATATAAGTCTGTGTTCAATGGACGGTCATATCAATCCGTTCAATGAATCTGATCATATATATGGAACAATCTGGGATGAAGATGAATACATGGATCCAATAGAAAACTTTATGGAGTTAGTGTATACCTTAGAACATTGGCTGCATATGTACCCTGATATTGACTTAATGGAAGAAACTGAAATTATGAGAAGAGTAAATTATTTCTTTTCAACGTGTCCCTTGGTGACCATGAGGAGTTTTGAAGAGCATCACCTTGAAAAAGTCATTGATATCTTGTATAAAGTTATAGACTATAAGCATGAAATTACTGATGATATGATGAAGTACAATGAACTGTCATCAGAACTATATAGATCCGAGAGTTTCAAAGATATATTGTATGCTTTAAAAGAAACATTATCCCCCCTGGTGATGAGTGGTGAGGGATCATTAGAAACTGCAGGTCTTGTGGAAACTCTGACGGAGCATCTATTCGAAATTGTTGACTATTCCACAACACCACATCATCAAATCAATTATCTACATATTTTGTGTCTTGAGTTGAGTGCTTCAGTTACTACCCCTCCCTCATACACAGACGTTGCTATAGATCTCACTGAACTGATGGACGAGATTCACCGAGTGCGTGACATTATATTCCACACTGAAGCAACTCTTTCATCCATACTTGATGCAGCGAAAGCAATTCAAGAATCCGAAATGTATTTGAGTAAGGATCTTAAGCACATTCATGACCTTACTTCATTCTACTACCAGTCATACTTGACAAACGAAGTGCATGAGTTATTAACATTAGTGTATGCTGAACTCGACACAGCTTTGAATGAGGGTCTCCAATCACGTTCTGACCACGAGGCTGAGCATGAATATACTGATGAATTGGACACTACAGATCTGTCAATTATCTTGACTCTAGTAGAATCCCACCCCTTCCACCTCAAGTACAATTTACTAAATAGTCTAGGTGAAATAGTGTACCATCTTAGAACACACCACTACAACTACGACCATCATATAATACACGATTACATTCTTGATGAGATTCACCATATGCTGGACAAACACAATTACATTTGGGATTGGGAGTCGATGTATCAACTTCATGAGAGCACTGAACACCTCACTACTCTCCTGGCAGCCACAACCATACTACACCACATCACCCCACATGTTATGGACATCATAAACATCACTGGCATTAATGACACACATATGGATGGGGTGGATAATGCAAGTGACCACGAGGCTGCGTATTATGTTACAGACTTCCTTATTCAGTTGAGTCTGAATAGTTTTTCGATTGATCAATTTTCACTGTTACATTTCAAGCATGACTGGCACAATGTTGAGTATTATATGGATCCTACTGTAAATCCCTACTTTGATATCTGGAGTCAATTCCTTATATATTCAGAAGTGACGACGCTCGAGTTACTGTTCAAATCAGTGATTCCAGGAGTTACCGCCAGAGCCGTCACTCAGAGAATGTTATACGTAGGGCAGCAAGCATTACATGTTGTGGAGGACATCACAGAAGCACTTGAATATCTCTCTGAATCACCAATATCAAAACATTCAGTAAAACAATCCACAAGATTACATCATGATGATGATGATGATGATTATGATGATTATTATGATGATTATGAAGAATACATCATGGAAATTACTGGGCAACTTGACTTTGTTCTTTATGAAACAAGTGAAATATTGGAAAAATTTGCATCTGGGTACATCAATGAAAGAATGTTGCAGGATGCATTACACTTCGCTAAGGAAATCATGGACTTGGCAATGGCACTAGATGGTTCAGGAAACATTACTTTCCATATGGACTTTGCATTGGAAGAAGTAATAGAGGGCATAGAGATGGCACTAGACAGAGCACACGTAGAAGAAATGGAAGATAAGTTAGACATGAATATCGATGCTTTGTATAACTTCTTCTCTGTGTTATATGACTACTTTGAGACTGAAATGATGGAGATGTATTTCCACCACTCCAATAACGAGACCATCAAAGACGACCACACTACAGACATCCCAGAGTTGGATGTGGTTGTGGAGATGTTGTCTGAGTTACCACAAGTTGACCCTCACCATGTACAACATTACCTGGACTTATTGACTGGTAATGTGACTTCACTCATCGTGGTACTCGTCGATGTCAACAACACAGTGTCCAACTACGATGTTCTCTTCATGACGATTAAGGATATAGTAGCTGAGTTGGAGTTAAGGGATCATGTGATTGCCTACAACAGAGTGAGGGAGACTGTGACCCACACTCTAAACCATATTATGTTATCACCTCAATCTGGGAATCACTCTACAAGCCTCGTATTCACTGAAGAAATGGTTCATATCCACAACAGCGTCGTGTCTTTGAAACACAGGCTCTACGAAGTTTCCAAATTTGAGGTGAGGCATTTCTCGAGGGAGATCAATGGACTAATGCAAATCATGAACAGTTTTGGAAGGGATATAATTTACATTGATCTTATAGAGGAGAATTTGGCACATATTTATTACACCGCTCACAAGTATCAACAGTTTACTGAGGTTCGGTATATGTTTAACCAAGTATATGCTCATAATAACGAGATGACCAACACTACCAAACTTCAAGTATCAAGCATTGAGGGAGAACATTATGAAGAGTGTCAACTGAATCATCCTGTACATAATGATACTTTTGATTTAATAATTCCAATCATGGGTTATGAAAATGACGATAACATGAATTGCAATGGTAGCATCTTCTGCAATCATCTAAATCACACAATGATGCCAATACATAGAATGGAAAGTGCTGGAAGAATCGTCAATATGTACGAGGTGACTCACAAGACTCTGAAAACTCGTGTAAGTGTTGCAACTGCTGTTCTATTACTTCAGAAGTTTATGGAAACTAATCAACATAAACTTAGTATCCATGAAAATGAAACTTCCATTGAGACAGTAAACGAGATCATTGATATTGTACATGAACTGGAGACAGATTACACATTAGACAAGGAAACGCTAAATGACTTGGATGAACTGAACATGAAGCTACACTATCTTATAGACTTTGAAAAACCTCATGTGGTTTTGGGCACCGAGGACATGAATCATCTCTCTGAAATATTACATAACCTCGATGTGACAGTGGAGGGTTTGGAATCTGCTTTGTCTTACAGTGTAGCCTTTGAGAACTTAAATATTTTACTACATACAAGCCGTTTCCTTCAGTCATGTTTAATGAATCTGACTGGTCAACAGGGAAGTGAACAGTTAGCCAATATACTGCTAGACCTGGAACAATGGTACGATCATTTCCAAGGCAACTTTGTTATTTATCAAATCTGGGAAATCGAGCAACTCCAGTTTTGGGCAGAGGAGGTGGAGTCATTGGCTGGTGAAGAAGGTACCACAGAACTCAGTAATATTGACGACCTCATACACAAACTTCATATAACAGTAGATCATATAAATAATATGAGAAGTTCAATATTCATTCATGTTGATAAGTATCAACGTGTTTTGTACGCGTCAGAACAAGGATGCAGCAACTCTCACATGACAAACACATTTATATTAGGTATAGCTTCTAAGTCTTACCAACTTTGTCCTGGCCTTGACACTGTATTGGCACAACTATCAGATGGATTGGCAAAACTACAAGTGACTGAGGATCCAGAAATTGGCAAAGATTCCATGCCACTGCTCCTGGATATCTACTCACATATTATTACAGCATTCCAGCCTCACTACTCAACCCTTGAAAAGCTGTCAGAATGTTTGTTGAGGGTGGAAAACACCGATTCACTGTTGGTCATGAGAGAAACAGTGGAACTTGTGTTGGAAGAAATCTTCAACATCAGGAATATGTTGGCAATGTTTTGTGACGACAATCATCTCATTGGAGAGTCTGCTACTCAGACTTTGGTGATGCAAGGTGCTGTAAACCTCGTGACAGACCTATTAGCATATGCTGAGATTCATATGAATACAACTGATATGAATAACACTGATTTGAGTATGACTGGTGCACTTATGAAGGGGCGTGGTATTGTGCTGCAGTGGTGCCTTGACCCGGAGGCCGTGAACAGTGCTACACTGATGGAGCTGAGTGACCTACTGCATGATGAAGGAGTGAAGGAGTTCCTTCATGATGAATGGTTCCTCTGGTTGCTAAACTTGTCACGTACTCCATTATTAGTGCAAGAGAATTTATGGCAATCCTTTGTAAATGTAGATGAAGCCTTGATGAGGTACAAAGAAGCCTCCTCCATTCTGGAAAATCTGGCAGACACTGTCGAACAATACTCACACATGGATAACAGTACCGGTACAGGCAATGATAACTTCAATGGAGAGGACAAACCACCACCAAACAACAACAACAACACGTGGTCACATTGGAATGATGGTGAAAAAGAGGATCACAAAATTGAACTTCAACACAATATGATCGGTAGCATCGTGAATGTATTACTGGAGTATAATTCCCATTGGTCGAAGGGTGAAGTCATAACACACAGTGACCTCCACGGTGTAGTAACTCAGACATCAGAATTAATGCAGTTACTGAAGGCGAGTCACGGGTCGGCGTTACATGGCATGAAAGTCGACCACCTGTGGGACCTGGTGATGAACAACCTCAACATAACAGATGACGTCCACCATGACCTGACAAGTGTAGAGATGTTTTTGACGAACTACTCTGACCTCGTACTGAGTATTTCCTTCCTCGAGACCTTTGATAAACTCCTTCAGCACGATATTCTAACACTGAACTACACCTTGCAAGCTGCCAATCTCACGGACCACGATCACAATACAACCCACGACAATATGAATGCTACGTATATCTGTGAGTCTGAGGACCTGTACGAAATTGCATCTTTCTTATTAGACTCTGTGAAAATGATGGCGAATGAATCTGGCCACATCCTATATACATTGATGCAGTCTCACCACTACCACGACAACAACACCAACAACAATGATACCCACTTTGATGAGACCGTCTTGGAAGATGTGTTGGTCGGTGCGTACTCTCTCACCAGGGCCATTATTAAACAGACAGAATTCGGGGAAGAAACTCATCTCCAACCAGTCATCGATATCCTGGGAGAGGTAAAGGATATTGTGCATGACCTGATGGATGAATTCAGGAGTAAACTCATAGATGATGCCGATGTTTTAATGGAAGGGGATGATTTATTATGCTCGCAGTCTTTGTCTCCATTGCTGTTGTGGTGTAGTAATAGTACCCAGTCAGATCCGTGCCATTAAATAAGGTCAGATTCTTTTGTTGATGGTGAATTGGAAGGTGTGTGATTCCTACAACTATGGTACGAAACAGTACGGTAACATTAAGGTCGTCCGTTTCCTGCCATATAGGTATACAGTAGGAATCAGTACCGGTAGCCTTCCAATTTACAAAAAGAGAATCTCCCCTTGAAGGCTTTTGATTCCTCCTGACCATGCCACGAAACAAGCTCCTTCCATATTGGTGTGTGAGTTTCGTGGCAATATTTGAAGGACTCATTTACCTCCAATTTTCTGACTACATCATGGGGTTCTTAAGGTGGGATTTGTGGACTTACTTAAAGAGATCCTTTTGTTGTTGAATTGGAAAGTCTCTGATTCCTCCAAAAATGCTATGGCACGAAACAGATTCTCCATTAAAGTAACATTAGGGTCGTGTGTTTCTTGGCATACTTTGGAGTATTCAAGACACTCTCATTCTTCAAAGTTTATTATCCACTTAATAAATGCACGGTAAAAAAAAAAAAAAAATAACATAATTATTATAATTATAATAATCGTTATTAATTATTGTGAAAATAGAATTGCTATTCACATTTTAGTAGAATCACTTTATTGATCTATTAATTTATATTTTATTTGAGAAATTTTATCACGGGAATAGTATAACATTGCATAGAACACCATTACTATTTCTTCAACTTCATAGTCTTGTTTGGTTTCCTGACAAAACTTTATATAGTTTGGAGGAATAAGGGGCTCTAATGTACAGGGTGGTCCGAAAGTCTTGGTCTAATGTTTTCACGTTCACATATGATGTTATTGTTTTGAATAGAGAGTGAGTAGCTGCTTGTACTATTATAGTCGATACGTGTGTGTGTGTTACATTTTTGAATAGTATGTGAGTAGCTACTTGTAATAAATTAAAAGATACGTGTGTGTGTGTGTGTTACATTTTTAATAATGTGTGAGTAGCTTCTTGTAGTATATCATAAGATGCTACTTAACCTATTTATTGGGAAGTTTCTAAGCTGACGAACAGAGGGAATTAAAACTGTCAAACATTTGTACTAGTTCAACTAACCAGTGTGGATTATTTTATTATTTTTATCATTGACCAAGACTGTATGTACCAAAATATATTATAACTATATCCTTAAGAAATTAGTTCAAATAAACCATTGATGATTTCGTTTTATTTATATGGATGTGTCATGTACTTTAATTTGCACATCAACACTTCTCTGTAAAAGTGAGTGAGCAAGTGTCTAATAAAATAAGAAAAGGAAATGTTACGATTGTACTTTTTAACCTCTCGATATTTTAAGGGGATCTGTGATGTATAAAGGCAGAAAATTGGAGGTAAATGAATCATTCAAATATTGCCAAGAAAGGTCACCTATATGGAAGGAGCTTGGGTAATTTTACAGAAGTACTGGGCTCACTAAATTGTAAAATTTAGTATCATTACCCTCTATTTTGGACCAATCTAAGACATTTTTCATCTATGGTGTTTCTCTCGAGATATGCCCTGTTTGCACTCCCAATCCAAACAAGGATTGATTTGAATGATTGATGGATATTAGTCACCGCAACATCGAGGTCCTATAGCGCCAGAAAAAAGATGATAGAGAGGTGTGACAGCAAACAGGAAGGAACTAAAAAGAAAAGAGGGACAGTTGAAGAACTGAAAGATGTAAACCATTTATTCTGGTTTCTCATTAGTGACCTTCCTAGCATGGGAAACCCTCTCTCCCCGAAATTGGGGTAGAGCAGGGACCGGAGCCCCAAATAGTCTAGCTCGCCAGGTCTCAGAGGCACACAAGACCCCCACCACGTCAAGGTGGTTCCCGTTGGGGAATCCAAACAAGGGAGAGCCATGGAAATGCGGGGTTTTGGGTGGGGGAAAACAGGCATTTCACTATGGTTCTGCATTCATAATACACTTCCTACCGTTATTTATGTGTCCAAAAGAAAACAAATATAGCCCAGGCAGCAGCGTTACAACACGTGTTCAGATAGATAGCCAAAATGTATGTATAGCCCAAGTAGCAGCGTTACCAACAGGTGTACACTTGGATACCATGTCAAACTATGTAACTTCAATACAACATTACTTTTAGGTTTGTTTTGGTAATGACTGAGTCACTTGGTAGACCATTTATTGCAGTACTTCCACAAAAAGGAATGACCTCGGATACCATAAATCTCCGTTCCAATAGGAAAATTGGCTCGGATTCCTGCAAACACGACGATTGAGGTGGCACTCCTGCTACTGGTCAGAGAGAGTGATTTGTTTACTTTCTTACCAGCATTCCACCATTTGTGAAGAAATATAAATATTTACCGAAGGAGGAATGTTTGGTGAGAATGTAAACAAATCACACACCCTCCGAACAGTAACAGGAGTGCCACTTCTATCGACGTGTTTCCAGGAATCAGAGCAGATTTTCCTATTGGAACGGAGTATAGGTAGTTTAAGTACAAAACATGATGCATTCTGAGTGGATAAAGTGACGGACTGCGAATGGCAAGGGCTCTGGTTCGAGTCCACGAGAAAACGTCTGGGTTCGTCATCTAATGGGGCAGAAGAGAAGCTACGGTAACATCATCATCACGAAGTTCCACTGTCTCATTTAGTGCAACACCCAATAATCTCGGGGCCTCGCAAGAATAACGGGCTAAGCTAATAGATCAAGAGAGAGATGGTCTACCCACTATCACGTGTACAGTCAGTGCTTGACGTCATCGAGTTGTGAGAGAGAGAAAATGGATTATGCCAGCTAAATATGAGGGGATACTCGGAAAATTTGAAAATGAGAGCGAGGTTGGGAAGGTCCTGGAAATTTGCCCAGGTTACTTTATGATAATTTACACTGGTTATACCCGGTAGTTTGCCCAGGTTAGGTCCGGTAGTTTGCCCAGGTTAGGTCCCGGTAGTCTGCTGTGGTCTAAGTTAGGTTAGGTCAGGTCAGGTAAGACTAGTTTTCAAATTATGTTTGTAAACGGGGCATATATCGAAAACGAGGCATTTTCGAGAGAAATACCATAGATGAAAAGTGTCTTAGAATGGTCCAAAATAGTGGATAATGATACTAATATATACACTATAGTGAACCCAGGTTTTCTGTAAATTTACCCTATTTTCTTCTGTGGCATTTCAAATGGGGCAGTTTGAAATTAGCCTGACCTTACCTAACCTAACCTAACATACACCGTATCAGACTACCGGAACCTAACCAGGGCAGACTACCGGGAAATAACCGTGGCAAAGAACAGGAAATTAATAGGGCAAAATACTGGACCCCTGCCAGATCTGGCATCACTGCTACAAAATGGTAATTCTTTACACCTACAGACTGTAATGAGTCATCTAAAAGTATACAATGCACTACTGTATCAAATTCAATACTCAAATCAAGTATAGTAAGAACACTACACTTTCCAAACAGGTAGGCTATAGCCTATATATTCAAAGGGTCTGGTCTAAACCATGAACTGGACCAGCACTATAATATAGTTCCTAATGTCTTATATTCTTACCTCTATCAGTTCTGGGTTGATGAAAGCCTGTTCCACCATCGAAACAAGAGCAGCTTTCTTGTACTCGGAGGTCTGTATGGCCCTTGCTTTCAGGTACTGCCTGAGTTCATTAGTTGTCCAGTCTTGTATCTTCCTCTCTATCTTCTTTGTTGATTATAATACAGTATCTCACACGAGGAACAGCTACCACCAATCAAGGTCTAATTACCACCACTAAGCCGAATATACAAGCAGTCAAGCGCAGCACGTGTGTGTGTTATTGTTTTTGTTTTGATATGTAAAACTTGTCATACTGCTGGCAGCGAATATCTGCTGATCAATTTTTTTTTTTTTTTTAATTACCTTTGTTGGTGGTCACTTGGAATACTTAAATTACATTAAAAATGAAGAAATATTCACATGTATATGTAAAACCGATGAATGTTTATCCATTGAGGCACACACACCAAAAATAGTACAGCTGCAGCACAATAAAACACCTCAAACTTTATTACTATTATAGCTCATTAATATGCACTTTAAAAAAATGCTTACTGGAATATTAAAATCATAATAAATACAGTATTATAACGAAGAAGGGTCTATATGCAGATTTTTCGATGTCTCCAATAAAAAATAAAAAATCTGGAAATATGTGGTATCAAACATTAGATGTGGACGGTGTCCGACGGTCCTATTATATGGCTATTATAAGAGAGGGTGAAGCTGGATAAGGCGGATTAAGGCCCAGCCTGCCCAGGGCATCCCCTGGGACCAAAGGAATGTGGTGTTCAGCACATGTTGCGACAAATACATGTTACTTATCAACAAGGAGTCTGAGTATATAGTCAGACTCGTTTAAAATTATGGCTAGGGTGGGGTATGCACCTCTGTATAGTGGTGCCACGTTTTCAGTACCCTCCCCCCTCTCTCTCTCTTTCTCTCGTACTTTTGATTCTTTTATAAGTTATTCATAACTGTGCTTTTATTTGTTAATTTGGTTTTGTTATTTCTACAGTATTTGTATTCTCTCTCTCTCTCTCTCTCTCTCTCTCTTTCTTTTATTATAAGAGACATGTTAGACATATTCTGTTCTGAAGAGAGGTCACCACCAGGGGGCTATATTGTCAAAGCCACCAAGGGTGTGGAAGTGTTCCCGCTCGCGTGTGATTTTTGTTTTATTTTTCCTTTGGTATTGGCATATGACTATTATTTTGATCTACATAATTTATTAGCTTACCGATTATGAATGTGATTATTCATCACCCTTGAAATTACTGTAAAAGCCAGTAAATGTGAACATTTTATTCTATAATGATGGCAACACCTGTACAATCTATGCTTGAATATGGCCCAGTGCGGAATGGGTCGGCTGTGTCAGTATTGCTGCCACTCACAAAAATTCATTGTTTACTTCTTTTATTTTGGTCTTTGGATAATGGCATATTTCTACTTTTTCAAGTTTATTATCTAATATTTATAACTATGATATTATTACCCACCCGAAAACTACGGAAAAATCCATTAAAAGGGACTACAATTTCTTTTAGTAACACTGTCCAATAATTATGCCATGTTTCTGTGTAACTGTATAAATATTTTATGCATAATAAGATTACTTTTGATTAATCCATCAAATACACAAGAGGAAACTTTATATATCTGAATTTATTGTATTTGTGATGCCTTGTACAGTACATGAATAGCTTCCGTTTCACATAGCAAGCTGGGGAAACATGGCAACACTGTACAGAGTAACGGGACACACCACAGACGTAAATTTAAGCGAGGAAGACTATAGTATAATATATTAGGCTATTATAATTAGTATACTATAATATATTAGAGATATCTGGGTATCATATTATCTAATACAATCACAGTGAAATACTTGAGAGATAGAATTTGGTTTGGGTAAGTTACAATTGTATGTCTGGGTGTATGATTATATTTATTAATATAATTATTTTTAATATTAATTATTAAATTGCCTACCAATTTAAAAAGCAAAATTGTTCAAATACAGGGTAACCTAACAATATTCTTACAATGCAATAGACATTTGGTGTTAAGGAACTAAAGAAATCTATAGAAATGTATATATCCATCTTTGGTAAACAAGGATTTGCATCCCAACACTGCACAGTAATAACACGGCATGACATATGGTAGATCTTGAGTCTAGCCAGGTGGGAGATGTTACTGCTGAGAGCGTGATGGATATGAACTGAGACAACGTACACCACCGAGGCACTGAGATACATTTATCTCGGTGGTGTTGACTGAGAGCATTTCTATATTCTATTGTAGTTGGCAGACGTCCAGCTAGCCACGCTGCGTCGTAGCCTCACTTTGTTATTCTGTACCTTCTGCGTGTCCTCCTGCTTCTTGTGTTCCATAATAAACTATATGCCTTGTACAGAGTCTACTATTCGACACTCCCTATGGTGTAGTACCCACGAAAACACTACACTATCAAGGTACAGTACAAGGTCAAGGGAATCCCTTGACCTTGGTACAGTACATCCAGCCCCTCAGCCCGTTGACGTCACGGGGCACGTGATCTCTCTCTTGATTTTGGGGCTATAATGAAAGCCTACAGTCCCGAGATTGAGGTATAGAAAAAAACATTACACCCCTTTACAATAAAATCTGCTTCCACCTCCTTAAAACCACGGTCAACTAAAACAGTTGCACCCTCTTTAAGATGATCTAAGTAACCCGAAGCCCTCAAAAGTTCCATATCACTACATCTTCCCGGTTTACCTTTTGAAACAAAGTTAATGAGGCTATCAGGTGTAGCAGATATCAAATACTTGATAGTATTTCAATGTTTATAGTCCGACCAAGACATACTCTGAGACATTGCCTCTGATGGTTTCTCAATCTGAAAATCACAGCAGTCAATTATACTTTGTACTGAATTATAGTAGGCTTTAAATGAATTGGGGAGACGGCTGTGTATATTCTCAGCAGATGGCCATCTAATTAATCCTTGAAAGCAGCATACAGTTCCTGGTATTATCTTATTAATTTTGAGAAACCACGGGTGTAGTAGCCTTTGCTAATGCCAAACATGTCTGCTATTATATCACATGATATTACAGTTCTTATTTTCATCAAAATCATAAGTATATAGCATCCATCTTTGACAAAGTATTCCCTCTTTCACTAAATTTTATTTCTTGACCTAGAATGTCCAATATATACAAGTGTTCACTCTTGATACCCATATACCTCATAGGGTTTCTCATAATCATGCTCTGTATAGCTTGTAATGAGAGATCAAAAGTGCCCAAAGAATCAGAACTGCTATCTGATGAGGATGCTACAAAATCTGAACTGGTATCATGGAGAATATTTTCGTCGCTGTCTGATAACATGTAGATGTTCTCATCATCTGCATTTTCTTGTATCAACATCAGTCTGACTTGGAAATTTTTGGTTGCTCATGCCTTCTCGACCCGAAAGGAGTCTCACATAAGCTACAAAGAAAGTTATTATAGACTCCCTTACCAAAACTTCCTTCCCCAGGCTCATCATTCCACTCATTGCACTCCACCACCTGTTATTAATTTGGTTTCGATTATGTTCCCGTAATGAAATGATATATTAGATATTTATAAGCAATATAATGTAATTAAGTTGCTATCGAGTGTGGTTTATGCATATCGTAAATTCTAATACGGTAATTCCCAAAATATATTAGGCTTCAGTAGGCTTTTTACCTTTGCTTATTTTTACCATTATTGTGCTGATTCAAACAGAGCACCCCATCCGGATGGCAGTCAGATCCTATGTTGCTTACCTTCATTTATTTAAAATATGTGACTGTTACCACTACGTGACTACCAGGATAATAATAATAAAAAAAAACAATGGAGGAATCAGTTATCAAGTATAATTGTGTAGCCTACTATATTTACATAAACTGTGAATATGTCAATCATCACTGTCTGAGTCATTACTCTGGTCATCTAGTGTAGTCACAAAGTTTTCTGTTAAATGCTGAAATCTTTCCTTCTATTTCTCTTGTGTGACGCTTACATTTCTTCCAGTCTTCTGCAGTTATTCTGTCTACTGCAATCTTTGTTATTTCTTCAATCCTCTTTAATGTCTGGTTACCATTTGAATTGTTTCTTTTTACATAATTCTTAACTAATTGGGCCCAAATTAATTATATGGGGTGATAAGGGGGAAGTCTAAGTACTTCATGACCTGCATCACGAGCTAATTGGTCCATTTCATATATTTGCTTACTTTTGTGAGCAGTGACAAGATCATTAAGTTCATTTTTTTATGGGAAGAGTCATGAAGTATGTTGTGTTCTGCTAGCCATTGGATAATATCACATTTCTTTGAACTGGTGGTTGGTGCCTTATTTACTATTTTGGAATGGTATGATGTATAATGTATTATCCATAACTATGAGAGAATGGTCTGGAATGTTGGGGAGTAATTGTGTCTGAAACCAAGATTTGATACATTCATGATTCATACTGTCGTGATAATCCACTTTATTACCATTTTTCGAACGAAAAGATAAGAAAGCCCCAGGTACAAAACCATCTCCACCAGCATGCACAATAATAAATCTAGCCCCTTTCCCTGTTTACAGTTTTGATCCTTCAGATCCATCAGCCACTGTCCAGCACTTGCTCACACATTCATTTTGGTTAACCCAAGTTTCATATAAATATATTTCTGGTCTTGGACTACTAGATTTTCTGTTTTTGTCAATTACTCTTAGGTACTTATTTCTTTGAACAACGATATCCTGTCTCTCCATCAAAATGCGCCTGCCACTTTCTACTTTCTTATATTTACACTCTAGTTGTTTCAAAAGTTTGTAGAGTGAGGAATAAGCACCAGGGAAGCTAACAGGTGGCACCCTCATCCTTTCCAGCAGCGTCTACAGTTGGGAGTTCACCTCTCATAAAATTATAATACCTCGCATCGTATACAGTCTTTATCAAAATCGTCCATCGATCCCATCACTGGCACTATCCTGGTTCTACAGGAAGGAGATTTTATTTCGCCACATTGGTGTTGCCGCTTGATCCTGTGAAGTGTCCTGGCAGAGATCCCTGTAGCAGAGGCTGTCCTTAGCTCCAAAACAACAACACCTACCTCTACTAGCCTACTAGGACCAGACATAAACCTGTTGCCTGTTTCCTCCTCTACTTCACTTACTCATTCTACATCGCCCTTAACTCCTAGAGACTGGGAGCAGCTGTGCTTGCCTCCACATTCTACCCCGCCGCTAGCGTCAAAATCCTCGATTTCCTCTATATTCACAACGCTCTCACTCTTAACCTATATAGTGTACTGACTTCAAAATTGTTTCTTACATACCGTCAACTCTTCCTCTATCGAATGGTAGGCTACCATCTGGAGGGTTGTACGATGTGTAGTTATGGAGATAGGGTGAGTTGAAGTGAGCCATGGTTTGCGCGGGAAGTGCTAAGTGTTCTGACGCGCAGTGCGGCAGTGGCGACGGTGTAGGGTGAGCCGCTAGACACCTCTCCACTTTTAGGCGCGGCTTCCACTAGCCCGTCACCGTCATCACCGTCACCGTTAGTGACGTCACGAACGGAGGCTGAAATGGAAATCAAGGGCCTGGGAGCTCCGGCCCATCACGCTGACGGCCACCAGCAAAAGATGAATAATTTCATCTTTTGACCGAGTGACGGCGGCGGTGTTGACCACCATCGATGGTGTTGGATATCTTGGTTATTATGAAAATATGATTATTAAGCAATTGCAAACGGAAAAAGATATGAGATCACATTAGTCATATAAATATTTAAATTTATTTACATAAATTGTGTGCATTCATGGATCGTGACCACTTTTTTATAGAAGAATCTGGAAATGTGACAACACCGCACATTCTTGCGCATCTCGGCTGCGCAGCTCATGTAAACAAAAACATTAGGAACACCGTGTAGGCCTACTGGTACGCACTACACAGACAGTCCTCCTCATCACTTTACTGGTGAATATATTCCTCACAGCTCTTCTATATGATTCCAACTAAACGATATTGCCGATAGAGTCCAGCAGGCCCACGTACCTGTAGTCGGTATGGTAATTGCATTTATTAACGACGTAAAGAGGGAACTAAATTTGATTTCCTATACAGATGAATAAAAGATGAAAATAAATTAAACTAGAAAATGTGTTTTTGTTTTGTATCCTGAAGCCGCATTTAACTATGATTTTAATTTAATTTAAGAGCAGCAACTATAAACTCATCGTCCATGTCCATCTTGTTCTCGTGCGGGTAGGCAACAACAACAACACCGTCGCTAGTGGAAGCCGCGCCTTAATAACCGCTCACCGCACGGTGTTATCGTGTCTTACAACCTCTGCTGTGTGGATTGTCGACCATTCCAGAGTGGTTTTTGTGCCCCGGGATGAAGTGTGGGAGTAATAACGAGTAAAAAAAATACACTCTTCGTGTGTCACTATCACCGTACTAATAATAATATGTACAGTTGCCCAAGAAAAGATTGCAACCAAATTTGCTGGTGTGTGGCAATATCTAGCAGGTGCTCCAAAGTAAACACTCGTATTTTATCAATGGATCACTCAGAACCTATAAAAGTTGTAAGGATTAATGTAATTAACTGAAGCCAATAACATCCATCCATACAAAGGTTGTAGGTTCTGAGTGATCCATTGATAAAATACGAGTGTTTACTATGGAGCAGCTGCTAGATATTGCCACACACCAGCAAATTTGGTTGCAGTCTTTTCTTGGGCAACTGTACACTTGTATGAATAAATTCGTGTCACTTTCACGTCAATATTTTCTTATTA
Organism: Petrolisthes manimaculis; assembly: GCA_034508575.1. NCBI lineage: Eukaryota > Metazoa > Arthropoda > Malacostraca > Decapoda > Porcellanidae > Petrolisthes > Petrolisthes manimaculis. The sequence continues at coordinate 365,888 of JAWZYT010000261.1, forward strand.
TCTATCGTGTGTCACTATCACTGCACTATTTCCTTATCTATTGTGTGTCATTATCACTGCACTAAAACCTTATCTATCATGTGTCACTATCACCATACACTCTTACGAATAAATTTGTGTCACTGTCACTTTTTTTCCCTTCCCACACTTCCTGCTACCTATATTGCTTCCAAGGTATAATAGTCAGAGTAGCATTTCCCGGGGCACAGTGTAACTTGACAGCCGGTACACCAGTATTTAGTTTCTCTTCTGGTGGGCCAACGTGTCGAGTGCAAACAGACATGACACCGGCGGAAGGCAGGCCTGCCTGATGCGAAGGGAGGCAGGTCATCATGGTAGTGACAAGTGGCCCAAGCTTGTGCCTGCAGCCTGTCAAGCTGACCTCCTACCGGTGGATGTGCCTGCTGCTGTGGTACTCTTGTTGCATATTTCACCAGCAGCTCCCTCACGACCGTCTGCTCGAACTGACGAAGGGTGACGGTCGTGCCTTGATGCTGCTGGGTGTAGAGTATGAAGGCGTTCAATACACAGATGTCGATGAGGTGCAGGAACGCCTTCTTATACCACTTGCAGGTTTTTCTCAGGCAATCGATTGTACTGATCATCATGTCTGATTTATCAATGAGTCTCATGTTGATGTTATAATAAAGCACGACATCAGGTTTGAGGATGGGGTTACCAGTGCCGCACTCGACCTTACCGGAATCCAACATCTCACCCTTGTGCACAGTGGTGAACATGTGTACTGGCCTCTTGTTGTGCCATCTCAGTGCCAGTAGAGGGCCAGATTTGTGGGTGACATAGTCGCCCCGATGTGTTGCAGGGAAGGCTAGATACCACCTCCTGTTGGGACGAACAGTGCCACAGGATTCCGTTTTGTGCTCTTTGAGGAACTGGCTCAACAATGGAGATGTGTAATAATTATCCGTGTACAGAATGTGGTTTCACTCAAGCAAATGGTCCATCAGGTGCTTTACTACAGCACCTGAGAAGCGCCATGAGCATCATGCTCAGCAATATGCACATCTGATTCAACCCGTATAGATTACAAAATCTAAAACATATCCCGTCTGACAGTCACAGATGACATAAAAAAAATTGCCAAATCTATGCCTCTTAGTTGAAGAGTTATATTGAATGAAGGACAGTCGACCTCTGAAGAGACTGAGAGACTTGTCGATTACCACTTTCTGGAATGATCGTAGGAATGCACGGATATTCTGGAGCACCATGGGCATAATAGTCCGAATTTTCCACAGCCTATCACTCGGGGGGGGGGGGTCCAGGTTGCTGGTGAAGTGGAGGTTGGTGAGGATGTCCCTGACTATCCCGAATTGGTTTCGAGAGTTTCGTGCAGCACCAAGTACTGTATTCGGAAAACTTTCCGATTCAATTCCGAATTTTTGCAAATGGCTCCGAACTATTCCCAAACACCCCGAATCATTGCCTGAATGATTTACGAATACAAACCGAACACACTTCGGGATGCATTCGGCCTCAAGTTCGGCTATGTGTGACCCCAGTAGTAAGCCTGGGTCACACATAGCCGAATTCCTTCCGAATTCATCCCTAAGTGACTTCGGGTTTTTTTCGGGCATGTTCGGGGAACTTTTTCAAGGTCATGTTTTCATCGGTATGTACTCAGTATGTATTCGAAACGCACTTTCGAATGCATACCAAATAGTTTCCGATTGCAAACCGAAGTCGTTTCGAATTGAAACAGTTTGAAATTCAAAATTTAACAGGTTTTTATGTTCCGAAATAAAACCGAAAAGCAAAATAATGCAAACAAATTCCATACCGAATGTAAACCGAACCCCACCCGATTGTAGAGCAGACTCGGTTCTCACTTCGGAAACGCTTCGGAATCGCATCAGAATCACTGTGGAATTATTTCGGAAATGGCATTAGAAGCTTCGGTTTGACTTCGGTTTACAATCGGTTTTGATTCGGATCATCTGTCAAAATTCGGAAACACTTCGTGATGGCTTCGGAAGTCCTTCGGATCTGCAATTCCAAAGCAATACCAAAGTGTTTCCGACGTAATACCGAAGTTATCCCGAATCCATACCGAATTTTGACAGCTCCAACGGCCAGAATTCATACCGAATAAAAGCAGAATGCAAACACATGACATACCGAATGTTCTGAAGTATTTCCGAATAGTTTTCTAATATATCCCGATCTCAGTCCGAATTTTTGGCCATCCTGAATTGATTCCGAAAGTTTCGTGCAGCACCAAATACACAGAAAACTTTCCGATTCAATTCCAAGTTTTTTGCAAATGGCTCCGAACTATTCCCGAACGCCCCGAATCATTGCCCGAATGATTTACGAATACAAACCGAACACACTTCAGGATGCATTCGGCCTCAAGTTCGGCTATGTGTGATCCCTTACTTTTAGCAAGGTTCTACAGATATTCAGTCCCTGTACATTCCTTCCCTAATGAAATTCAATTCCATCACTTCCTCATAAGAAATGTTAGCACCATGATCAAAAGAAGACTCCCGTAATAACAGGACCCGACTGGTCACTCTCAATAATGATGAACAAGCTCGCCATTTACTCAACCTCGATATTGGTGTATAAAATGACACATTTTTTAACACGAGCTTAGGTAACCCAACAATAAACGACAGTGGAGTGCTCGGATTGTCCATGTAGGCTTGTCTTTGATAGTATGCATCCTCCGGATAATGTTAAAATCAGGCCTGAGTGCCTCTCTGTTCGTCCACGACTCCAAACCCTTGCCAGCAGTTGCCAGCTTCTCCCAAACCATAAATTCCACCTTAACAAGAAAACACACCTACAGTATGTAGGACCACATTATGCCCCTCTATTGAAGCAATTCCCTAATAACTTTACCTAAACCACAGATACTCAATGTTTCTATGATGAAACCATTGACCACATCAGCGACTATATTTAGGCCACAGTCTTTAAACTCTGAGTCTCCCGATATCTCCCTTTGTATCAATTGTTCAGTAGAAGTCCATTCCCCTCCCCCTGGACTTCCTCCTACCCCTGACCCTCCAGATGCAGGAGGGATGCCCATCTCTGATGCCCCCTAATCCCATGAAATCCTCTCCCATCACATGCCTACCCATGACCCTCCCCTGTCTCTTCCCCTCCCCTTTCCCAAGACTCAGTTACTGCATATTAATCCTTGTTAGATTTTCCTATGCTTCCAGACTTTCATTGTACCGAACCATCTCGGTCCCCCTTTACATATACAGTACACCTACATACTCATCTCAACCAATTCAGGCTATTTGTCTTCAATAGATAACCTCTATCTTTCTTTCCACTTATGGCTCTTTTACAGTGGAACATTCAAAGTTTTACTGCTCATCGTATCAACCTTCGTTACCATATCTCTAGGTTTAATACACCCCCCCCTCAAATCCCCTCTTACACTTTCATTCACTCCTCTCATTCTATTATATGATACTTGCCTACTAGTTCGTGCTGATATATATACTGTACCCTTTTCAAAAAAGATCGTTCAATTACAAAGGATGAGAGAGAGGAGAGATAGCAAGTATAAAGGAATATAGTAAGAAAGAAGAGGTCCAGTGAGTCATTTCAAGCCACAAAAATGCAAAAAGTATCATAGGCCCCGAACATGTCCACAGTGTTGTGTTAGCCATCATTCTAAATAATACATGAGTGAGCTGGCAACTAAGGATATCTGACATACAAATTTGATACTAAATTTTATTTGGAAGTGCTAAGGCAACATTACTATTTGTAGAAAATAAAATTCATTACAGTACAATTATCAAAGGCTTGCATTTTGATCAAGTGATAGTACATCACACATATGTTGGTAAACTTTTGCATTATTTCTTATTACAGACTGCATTAACTAATTAATGATAAAAAAAAAAAATACACTCCTACAAGACTATGCTGATAATGAATGTCTACAGATTCATGTTTTTCTTAGCTGATGACACTAGGCAACATAAGCTCTGCCCTTCTCTTAACTCCTTCACCATGGAATGCTCAGGGATTTTAAAAGTACAGTACCTAAGCATTTAAACCTATGAAGGGCTCTAACTGAATTAGATTAGTGAATTTATACAGATACAGTAGTATTTTTATTACAGTTTAAGCAAGTCATAAGGCACAAAAATAAATTAAGATCCAGACAAAGCATTCTAGTGCTAGGTAACTGAAGCCAGGCCAACATGGCATTAGTATTATCCTAATGAAGGAACAATACCTCGAAAATGTTTCAGCCCTCTTTCCAAACAATTTGGAAAATCAGCAATGTGATCTGAAACATGCCAGAGACACGAGTGACCCACAACTTACAATATCAAAATGATCTACAGTACCCTCTGAATACTGATACTTTGAGATATTGTACAACAAAAGAATAAAATGCGAGAAAAAGTATCACAACATTTTCAGAAAAAATAATGGATGCAGCAAATACTGTACTGTATAAGACTAGTACAGTAATTATACAATTATGTACAATCGTGGTCAATGATAATCATCCACGTAGGGGTGACTCATGTAAGAGTTTGACAGATTCCCTCTATTCGTTTGCTGAGAAACTTTCCTATAAATAGGTAAAGTACCAGGCAGCTATATACTACGCAAAACAATAACATCATTTGAGAACGTAAAAACATTGGACAGTAAATTGTTATTATTGACCATAACTGTAAAGTTTTATCATCCATGAAATCTATTTTTTAGTCAAAGGAATCAGTGAAATACAACAATAATAGAGAAACAACCATGTTCTATGAATGATGTAAAGGGAATGGTCAAAACCCCTTTTTTTAACAGTCAAGAAAGCACTAACCAAAGGACAGCATATTTATTTTAAATCATTTATAACATGATAATATACACAGAAAGATACCAAATACCATCAGCTAAGAAAAATTACAATAAGTTTCTATTAAACTTGGACATGATCACAGCAATCTCATACACTAAGGCACAATCTGATTCATTTTCAAATGGGCAGGAAGAACAATGCTCATCTTTTTCCCACTACAGTAAGATATTCATCATATATTATCTAATGTACTTTGATAATATAATCTGAATTATATTGATTGGGGTACAGATGCCAGTACAGTATTAGTTAACAGGAGACTATCAATTCCTCCAACTCCTGTCAAAAGACTGCCTTAGTCTAGTATCGGTAGTCTAGCTATTCAGTGTCAGTTCAAAAGAACCAGTAGTCTTCAATTCACCAACACTGATATACTATAAACTCGACTGCTTTGCCAATATTATATCACTAGATTTTCTAAATACTGTACAGTATGTCAATATATTTCTTCTCTCTGTAAAGAAATACTGTATGTACTGCCTATGATCTGTGGTGCTTGGCTTCCTCTAGTAACTTATACATTATTTGTTATGCTAAGATCTTAATGTAATATGATTCAACAACATCATAAGCTATAATGTAGGAGGCTATATAAATACAGCATGAAGGAGGACTGTTCAACTTATAAAAACATTAGCACCAGGCAATAATGCCACGTGGTACTAATTCCCTGAAATAAGATCAGGGAAAAAGAAAAAAAGGCAACAGGGAAAGAAATGTAAATGGAAGGAAAAGAAACAAGAATAGGTAAAGAGAGAAAAGGCAAAAGAGCACTATACAGGATTAAATAACAGGTGGACACCAGAAAGGATCTAACAGGTGGACACCAGAAAGACAGGAGAGGATTGGCTGGCACTGTGCTTTATTAAACATTGGTATGACCTGGTTCTATGATATTATATATACAGTATACTGGCTGGATTACTCTTCAGTCAAGAATATGGAAACTGTACAAATATTGCACTTCTTACATTAAGAACAACAAAATTAATGTTATTATAGTCTTTCTATTTTGTACTGACCCATGAGGAGTTGACCGCAGTTCTGCCAAATCTAGAATCACAGCATTCACCACATAAAGGAAACTGTCCACTAACGAGAGTATATCGACATGAAATTTTCTACACACAATGAATTTTTCATTTAATGGTATATAATCTATATATGAACAAATGCTATGTACAGTACTTAAAAGAGAGAAGATATTTCATGTGTGATGTGGCATTTCAATCAAAAGACGTTGCCACTACTTCTGACCCAGGAATTTCCGGGGTGTGGAGAGTGAGGTGACTGAGGTCACATATGTCACAAATGACATCTGTCAAATTTGAAGAGTGGTTTAGGAACCAGTTATTGCCCAACATTGCTCCCAACTCTGTCATTGTTATGGATAATGATGCATATCACTCAACCCAGATTGAAAAGATGCCCACAGAAACGTGGAGGAAGGCAGACATCAAAGAATGGCACATCAAGAAAGGAGCACAGCCAGGTGATAAGCTGTTAAAAAAAAAACTTCTTACCAAGCAATACGTCACCGGGAAGAAATATTTAATTGACACCATCACCAAGGAAGAAGGACACAGGGTTGTACAGCTACCACCAGATTACTGGGCCTAAGTCAAGAAAAGTTTTGCACACAAAAAAACCTACAAGCTGGCAGATCTGAAGATTGGAGCCAGTAACCCCATCCAACTGGATGAATGCTGTGTGACATACCGAGCAAAGGATGCCAGATAACACTTCAAACCATGAATAAATCATTTTCCTAACAGGCAGGATGTAGATTAGGCCTCCCGGGGACATTTATATAAAAAAGACACGCCAAGACTTTTACCTCAATGGTTGTGTGAATAGGTCTCTCCTCAATCAATCATTTTTAAACAATATGTTAAAGTCGAGATGTAATGTAAAAACACATACTGTACTCGATATAAATCACTTGGTAAATCTTGATAATCCATCGTATACTTCATATATACCAAAGTCATACATGCAAATATAAAGAGAACTATTTTGTTCCCATTCTCTTTGTAGTTGGGATAGGGTACCGTTAATTAGATATGGCAACAGCGCACCCCGAAGTGGCCACAGCCTTGCGGGTCAGTACAAGATAGAATAAGTATAATGGATCAAAATAAAAATTACAATTTCCACCTGTGAATATGGTTTATGAAAAGGAGAGAATCATGAGTTGTCACCTATCTTTACAGTCCAGCTGACAAACATATCAGTACAGTACACTTAAATAACACTTTTGCAAGCCTCCATAAAACATAACTTATTAAAAGCTCAACAAAAACAACTTGATAATTATCTATTACCAACATAGTACTGTACAGTATATAGATATATATGCATACATATGATCTGTGTCCACGTAGCTTGTATGTACATCATATGTCCAATATCATTGTGCACCTCTAACAAATGCTTAGTTACATGCTATGGAGGACTCAACAGGGTTTATCAACAATTACCAAAGTACAGTATATATTATATCACTTTCATTCTAATCAAACACCTACATCTTGATGCTTCAAAGGAAGGTACTATTGCTGACACTTATAGCTGGTACAGTCAGGGTCATCAATCCTCTTTTCCTTGGGGTGACTCCCATGAAGCTCAACTTAGTTCTTCTGAATCATTTACTGGCGAGGGAGCAAGTTCCTGAGTCTAGCTGCATGGGATTCACACTAAGGAAAAGAGGATTGACAAAGTTGATTGTACCAGCTATAAGTGTTGGCAATAGTACATTATGGCTACCACAATATATTATAAAATATTTGTTCACACAACCAAGTAAGCAGTATACAGTACAGTATATAAAAGTACTGTTACTGCATCATAACTATTAAAATGGTAATATAGATTTATTCTAAAGTAGAGTAACTGAGCAAAGCATATAGAACAATTATGACATGCACATGCATTTACATGATGCTGATGTATACAGGCATTAATCACTGTAGAATTATTTAATGCATACTATTAACTCTATATTAATACAGTACTGTAGTGTGATACTATATGCATGTCTACTATAACACTGCAACTGGAATTTCCCTTCACCCATAGTCACAGCCCACCCGAGTTCCAGGGAGAATATAAACAAATGAACTCACTAAAGTGAAATGAGAATAACTCTTTACTTGCTTGTAAATAAAATAATAAAAAAAATGAACTCACAAACTGTGGAGTAAATTACCTTTGACAAACATACAGCTATATTGCACAGTAATGTAACTAAATGTGTAGAGAAGATGTACAAGATTCTTCTGCCAAACCACATCACCTAGTTTATGCCAAGATACCCCTCCCAAAAAACTTTCGATGATTTCAGTAAAACGATTACTGTGTAAGTTATTATTGCTGGTTTTGCTGCCCACCAGGTCTTTGTGGCCTATAACACTCATGGAATGCAAGGAATTATTGTCTTTCCTGCATGAGCAGCTTAATTAATTTTGCATACCTCAAGTCTCCCTAAGGCCAAAGGTGTGACAAGACTCAGAGGTCAACAAAGACCATAAATTTATCTTTTGCTGGCAGCGTATATCAACTCCCACAATTAATTTACTGAGTGCACTGTCCCATTTGGTGCTTCCTCAATGGAAATGACTAACTAAAGAACTGTCTGATAATGAAAATCAGTTCACTCTATGCTGATCACTAACACTAACAAGATTTATCATTGGTCAGAGAGAATTTCTTCACTCACTGGTTACACAGTAGTTCACAAACTCCTTTATTTTCTATTTTCATATGAGGCCCTAGGGACCATTATGACATATTACTGTACAAGTATTATTATAGTATTAGCATGACTTGCATGTTAGCATAACAGCTGCCTCAACTACTTTATAGATCACACCAAATTATGAAAAATAATTATATACGGAAGAGGAGTAAAGTGCCTGGCAAAACGATCTGAAAACTGGTTGAAGGTTCAGTTAAGTGGCAGCTAAAATTTCATTTATCATCAATACCCCATTTCCCATTTTTCAAGGTGTGGGGAGGCTCTATCACCAGAAAAAGGACCCCTAACAGGCAAGGGGTCCAACTCCAGGGCTATATCGTTGGGGATACGCAACTGACTGCACTATCGTAAGAATGATAATTTTAATGATAAATTTATAGGACAAGCAACTAATACATTGCATGAAAAAGTTTGGGAGTTATGATTTCCTCATCTCTCCTCCCTTTCTCTACCATATATGAATCAGGCTACAGTACCTGCTGCTCTCTCAGACCAGATATGAAGTCATTCTGAAGACTGCATACTACTGTATAATAAATCTCTTTCCTATCTCCTCTTTTTTTACCCTCAACTGTCATTCTACTTCACTTTATTATTGTATCAATTTGTATTAAACTTCTTCCAGTAACTTATGGAACAGTATTTAATGAAAATGATGTCCTGTACAGTATCTTAAAAGATTTTTACCATAATTATGTATTAATTAATCAGGAATGGCTATTTTTTTTCTTCGTTGACACACCAATGTGGGGTAAATATTGACATAAGAGACTTATACATAGATATTCTGGTGTGTAAACTTAAGTGGCCTTTAAGGGTTAAGAAGTATAAATAATTTTTGTTCATATAACCTTATTAGCCAACCAGTTCAATGCACCAGAAAATCTGTCAATCCCTCTTTTTGCCACATGGGTTGTGCAATGGATTGGTTGAACTGGACTTTCAAAGCAAATGACAGGTAGATATCAACTTTCTGGCTTTTAATGTGAATTAAGGAGGGGTTGATGGATCTTTTTAGTAAAGTAGGTGGGATTCTGCAAGTAATAATATAAAAATTTCCCCATACCACTAACTTCACTATTTAAAAATATAATGGTTTAATATATAACCTGACCTAAACTAAGGGCAAAAATCACACAAAAATATTACTTAATTGTTAAACAGTAATACCTGTATATATATATATATATATATATATATATATATATATATATATACAGGAAGCATGTACACTACTTACACCAAAGGGATGGAGGCAGGAGTTATTCTTTGATTATTTTTATGTTTCATGAAAGCAATTGTGATTAATCCACTTAACTTAATGCACTATGACATTACTTCAATAAGACATACTGTACATGAGTAGTAATTCAAGCACCTACACTCTTTGAATCTGAGTCTTCCTCTGTGATGAGTAAATCCTCAAACATCAACCACATCATAACAAAGTGCTGAAGAGGCTGCTCTAGCCCTGATAGTCTTAATATTTTGGACCTCTGATAAGTACAGTAAAAATAATTTGTCCTTACCTTACCTGGAGTAATTATATTAAAATAATTCACTGTGCTAATAGTGGTACAGTAATATGTCTAGTGATATAATGTCTGATAAAAGTTTAAGTCAAACTAAAATCCACATCAAGAGGAAGAGACATAAGGTAGTGTATATAGTACAATTGCAAACAAAATTATATTTCATAAATACAGTGTCAAGGTTTGACAATAATGTTGTACTGAAACTTTTGAAGTGTATCACTGCCTTTACATGTTTATATAATTGCACACTTTCAAATACTGTACTGTACAAACTAAAAGTTATCAGTTACAACAACTGGCAGGAAATTATTCCTTATAATATTATATTATGTCAACTTCCTGGATTATGGACTGTTCTGAATAATAAATTAGATTATACTGTACAGTAATTAATTACCAAACCTGTCAGAGAACTGCATAATTTAAGAGGGTTAAATTAATTTCCATTAGGAACAGGTCATGTGTTAAGATTTGAGGTTATGGTAAGTAACTTTTATACCAAGAACAAGAACAAACTATATACTTACAATGAAGCAAACAATGAAAACTTGTTATACTGTACAAGAAAATAGAATAAGAAAAATATACTAAAAATGCAATGTGTTGGTTACTTTTACATAAGGGTTATTTCCTGTGTCACTATCACAACACTTTTATAAACTGTATTCCAGAGTTATGGGACTGGAGTCATATGACATATAAACATTTAACATACAGTAGTGTAATCCCAATCATACTGCATTAGATTTTTTTTTATGAGAAAATGGAAAAACGCTCCATAGAATAACATTACAGACTGCAGTAATACATCAATTTATTATACTGTACTTGAAACTTACAGATCTATGCAAATTTGATGGGCGTGGTGTAAAATGACAATTATTATACATTTTCCTGAGATGCCTAATTGTGGTTATATGTATGTACTGTATTATGGATCTCTACTTCCACACACCTCTTGTAATAATATAAACATATACATTAGAGGTTTGTCTGTCCTGATCTGAGGCACAAAATGAAACTATCAACATCACATTCCCTTCCTCCCGAAACACAATTGTTCGTGTCTCGGTTAGTAAATATTCATATTGTCTCTAAGATTAGGACAGAACTATTTATCCCTAGTGTACTGTATTCAATAACAAGCAAATTATTATGCATAGAGTACTTTCAGAATAGAAGTAAAACTGTTAGTCGATATTAATTCACAGATATTATAATTCATAAATAATAATGGAAATTAGTCAGAATTGGTCCTCTATGACTACATAAACAAGAATATTACCTGAGACAAAAGGAATTGCTATTTCAGTAGGAAAATTACCCCAAATTTGGAAATCACTGAAGCCTTGACTCTCACAATACTGTACTGTATGATGCCTTTTATTTACCTCACTACTCCATGTTAATTTTGAAACTTTATTGTTTGAACTTGTAATATATTAAATACTTTAATAAGATACTTAGTATCAAATATAAGCTTTATTATGAGCATGTATATTGCTGTAAAAAAAACCTGTTGGTATTTGGGAAGTCCTTGCAATCCCTCCTCAATGTATATAGATTCTCTAACCCCTAACCTGCAGTGATCATCCAAACATGAATCAACACTCAGGATGGTATTATTAAACTTTCTCTTTGACGAAAATTTCTCTTCATCACTCTGTTCTATTATTTTGCATTGCAAATATAGTGACAAAAAGTTTAATCATTGAAGAAAGTGTTTAATAATACCACCCTTAGGCTTTTTCCAGTAGAATGAATTAATCTTTAATAAAATCTCTGTATACTACAAGGTCAATACAGACCCTTTATCAATAAACCTTTACAGTCCTGGAGACACTAATTTCACCATGTAATAGCAAGACACTGATAAAGGCTTCTCCTATAATGGTGTTTATAATGATAGTCATATTAAATCAATCACATGATTTGTCTTCTCAAGCAATTTTCATAAATAAAAAGAAAAAGTTTTGTTCAAGAATTATATAATACATATTGTACAGGATCAAAAAAAATATTTGGAACCTCATACAGTACTCCAATAATTTTCCCAATGATCACCGTTACATATGATGTGAATATTTGGTTCTAAATGAATCGTATTACATGTATGTGGTAAAATGCATCTTACTGTAAGGGTACCAAATAATCATTTATGGCCTAAATACAGTTTTTTCCACTTGATATAACTCCTAGTTCATGAGTTATTAAGTGATTACTGTATGCAATATGAAATAACAGAAGAACATCAACAACAACAACAATAACCTATCATATGCAGATCAAAGCAGTTAATTCATAGAACATTAGATGAAGTGAGAAATACTTCTGGTCAACTACTATACCTCTCATTGCTTGAAATTAATAATTTAACTTGACTTTACAAGCTGGACACAATTATCAAGTAAATATATAAAAAATTGTCCATACACAATGGTTCTTTAAATTCATAGTTTTATTGAGACAGAGAATGTGGCACCCTTCCCCTTTTAGCACAAATACAGCCAAGATGTAACTATGGGACAGGAGTTTTGTTTTAATTAAATTACTTTTCTACAAACCCTACAGCTCCCATCACAAAACTCATAGTTCTAGTTCATATTCAGATGAAACATATTTCTTGTTTAGAGCACCATCACTGTTCTAACTGGTAGAATTAGCTTATCAAGGCAAATGAAGATTAATCATCCAACTCATCCAATCCGACTAAATTCCATTATTGATGATATGGAAGGCAAGACCTAATGCCCAGCTCACTTCATAGTTGTCGATCTTCTTGTAAAGCTGTCAATAAAAGAGAAAAATATAAATACTGTGAAGTTATTCACTTTTAAACTCTGTGAGTCAAGAAAAAATATTTTTCCCAACCACTTATATGCTGCATGACCTGAACATCTAATAATGAATATATATATATATGATTTCAGCAAACAAATCAAGACATTTTTACACATGTTAAGACTGTTTACATACATCCAATACCAGTACCAGTACCTCACTAGAAGGTGACCATGGCAGGCAAGTTTCTATCATTCCCTGTTCTTATATTTCTTTGTTGCTTGATTAACCCCTAGAGACCAGGTAGAGGTGATGGTCACTCTCTTGGGTGCGGCCGGGCAGTGGCATAAGCTACTCCCAAGGGGTGACCGGGCGGGAGGATGCACCGCTATTGCCAATGTCGACATTTGCGAGCCAAATTTGACGGGTTTTTTTGGACTTGGCTATACTTCACCACCAGCCCTACAAATCACCTCGTCAGTCAGTGTGTTACTGACTGTGAACACGGATGGATGTGGATTAGATTTCTCGTGCGTGTCCGATTCTGTATTGCATCATGCTTACTTACACCACTGACCGCCACCTGCTCGAGCCACGTTCAGTTGTCGACAGAGCTACTATACCTATGCGAACGCAACCGCGCTCCGCCTGAGAAATTACCCTTCATTCCTCACTTAATTTCTCGGCAACGGAGAGTTGTAGAGAGCTGGGGTTATTTTTATTGGAAAGAGGAAAAGTTGATGGTGCTTACAAGACCAAATTTAAGTTGTTCAGTATCGTAGTTTAGACGTACAGAGTAAGTGGAATAGAGCGATTTTGGAAAAATCGGCCAAAATCGGCCGGACAGGCAGTAGGGATGGTAAGACTAGCCCCGGACTGACAGATTGGCTATTCATAGTTACCCCATCGCGGAGGGGTTAAGCTTCCCCTTCCATTAACATTCCTCTCCTTTATAGATCCACTTCTGACACTTTTTCCATCAACTTTGGTGTTGCTCGAGGCTCCATTGTATCCCCAACCCTTATTCTGTCACTTATAAATGATTAGCAGCGATACCCGACGTTGTCCGGGTGAAGATCCTACATGTGGTTTTGTCAATGAATTTCCTCTAATTATTTTTATGTGAACTTATTAGGAGAGTGGAAGGAGTCCATTATCCCGTGTGGTTGCTGGTCCCCCAGAGAAACCATGCCAGCTTTACAACCACAAAAGTTATCCATGACGCAACTACAGCAGAAGGTGGCATTGTAACAACCACGATTAAATAGCAAGGCCCGAGTGGCAAATTGGGCTGCAGAGGTACTGGGATCGAACCCTCCCCCCCTCCATTGGTCATTTTAAAACTTTTTTTTTATTACATAAATACATAATTTAAAAAAAGTCAAAATAAATTATAGTAAAAGAAAATACTTGTTCGAATATCATATATATATAATTAAAATAAAAGTCAAAAGATATTAAGTAAATATTGTCAACAAGAAGAATAAATATATGTTGACAAATAAATTGGTGACTAAAAGAAAGAATGGAATAACCAAATATATACACAGAAATGTACCATAATGTTATGTCAAATTCATGTTATGTTATGTTATGTTACAAAATGTTTTATTATATGTTATGCTATGTTATGTTACGTTATGCTATGCAATGTTTGGTTAGACTAGGCCATGTTATGTTATGTTATATTATGCTATGATTGGTTAGGTTAGGTCATGTTTTGTTACATTATGTTATCTTACCTTATCTCTTTCAAGTGTCAGTTTCATTATAATCGTATTCGTTTTTTTCAATATATGAAGGAAAAGTAGGTGTGGTCGCTCTGAGACGGGGTGTTGCAGCACTCACGTTAAAAGAATTACTATTTCATTAAGAATTGGCACTGATAAATCATTTACTTTGCAATTAATTGGTTCCTTATGACTGGCTGTATAATTTAAGCATATACAAGTATAAATTAATTTTGCATTGACTATATTAGTTCACCATGTCACCAAAATGTAGCAAAAAGGCACCAGTATGGACATACTGTACATGGATAAAGTTAACCCTGATTACATTCTTTGTTTGATATGCAATGACTTTTTAAAGTATGGTGGTAGAACATCCAACATGATAAAACACATATTAGAATTAAGGGAAATATTTTATGATAGTACGTAATCGATAATGTACACTGAGATATAATGGATATGATAGTATTGTAGAATTAATTTAACATTCGCCAAGTGTTTCAACTGTTTATCATTTACTCCAAAAAAAATATCAAGATGTGACTGTATGACAATGAAGGCTCGCACTGCCGATCCAGACTCAGTAATCATATTACAGCTGGACTCGTCTCACACACCACAAGTGATTACCGAGTACCAGTACTCACTTGACTCCCACTCGGTTCCTCCGCTCTTAATAATTACCGAGTCCAGGGAATGATTCTCACGGTGACAAAGCTATTATGATTACCAAGTCAGTGCATAATGAATACAGGGTAATAGGCTCCAGAACCGGTTCTGGGGTTCCGCCAGTCAGAGTACTGGGAACCGAGAGTAGGCTACCAAAGGAAAAGGTTCCAGCCAAGCCCTTGCAAGGGTTCAACCCCCCCCCCCAACCCCCCCATTGGTCATTTAAAAACATTTTTGTTGTAGGCCGAGGACACTTCCCAGGTTTCAAGGATCAAAATCATGTAAAAATGTTCACTCTAGGTCAAACGATGCGGCCGTGCATAGCGGCTAAACAGACAGACAGACAGACAGACAGACACACACAGACGGAGTGTTTAATATATATAGATTTCTTGCAATCCAACTCTAAAAGTGTCCACTCTTTGTGCTGATGCCTCTCCCATTTATATCATCATCAACAGTCGGCGGCAAAAGTTGTGTCACTTCACTCAGCACTTCTTGAAGGATAACATAAAGGATTATAATTGTACCATACAGAATTACAATATCCAGGAGGCAAATTAATAAAGTTCTCTGGTTCTTCAGCTTGCAATCCTGTGAAGCTTATACTGTACACCTTGGTCTCATATAGAATGTGTTCACATAGAACGATTCTCATATAGAACGAGCGACCAAAATATTAACTTAAATTATTTTACAAAAAGATTGCATCCATATAGAACGGGTGGCAAAAATAAGTGAAGCAAATCCGAGGAGTTCTTATACAAAATGAGCAAAATGATATAATGAAAGTGCCATGAAATTATATCACTGGCATCTGTACAGTGTGAGTGTGTGTGTTTCCACCATTTCTCCCACTCCTTCCCCCTACCCAGTGTTGCCAGGTGCAAGGAAATTTCTCTGTTTTAGGGAATTTTGAAATCCACACAGGAAAAGTCTTACCATAAGAAATACCAAAAAAATCATCAATGTTCAAAAGTAAACAGGGAATTATTGAGGCATAAAGGAAAATTTTAAAGTTAAAGTTAGCGAAATTTCGTTATGCAGACCTGGCTATACTGCCATTACCCACAGCCTGCGTCGTGTGTGACTCGCTCATTTTTAGTGATTAAGAGTTAACCACCAGCTTCAACGCTCAGTTATACCAGGTGGTGCATTTACAAAACGGAAGGCCATATCCTTCGATATAAAGAAGGAAGTTATTTCTCGGAAAGAGAAAGGAGTAGGAAACACCAGCGTATAGTTAATAAATGTAAACAAATCTCCCCCCTTCCCCCTACCACCTCCATGACTCATCTCAGTCACATGAGTCACCAGCGAAAAGCTTAATACAAATTGTAATATGCATTTAATATGCTTAATACAAATTGTAATATGCATTTAATATGCTTAATACAAATTGTAATATGCATTTAATATGCTTAATACAAATTGTAATATACATCCCTGTAGGATTAAGGAAAGAAATACCTTAAAAAGTATTTTATGTTAATTTCAGGGACAATTTTGGTGATTGATCGACCAATTGTAATTTTCCCCATAGGTTACGTGTATCACATAGAACGACGTCTTCTATCGACCTATTGGACGTTCTATACGAGACTGAGGTGTATTTCCATATAGTACTATATGAATTGGCAGATGTGGCGACAGTACTTATTGCCGCCACAGTACTGTACATATTTAATGAAAAATAAATTATGCAACAAAAAGTGACTGAGAGAAAAGTGAAAGGTGTGGTGAAGGCAGTAGTCCAGCTAGGAGTGTAGTCGTACTTTAAACTGTAGATGTACTGTATGTGTACAGTAGGCATCCAGGGATTATCTGGAGGGAAACAACATCCATTTGCAGTAATTCAACATCCGTGTGATGTCTGTCATGGAACCCCAGCATACGCTAAAGGACTACTGTGCAAGATAATAATGTTACAAAAAAAAAATACTCACATTAATCGTGTTGGTTCCACTGAGGCCATAACCTGAGGTAAGGAAGGTGCTGATGAAGGTGAGGTCAAGACATGCCAAAGGCTGCTCAGCGTTGGGGATGTTGCAGGCTGGTGAGAGAAATGCCAAGTTTGATAAATCATAAGGATAACTGAAGCAGAAATTTCACAGTGACATGGTTTTGAAATTATAAGAAAAAGTCACAAAGTAGCCGAATGAATATCCATCTAATAAATAATTAATGACATATGGCGGGGTATTACTGTACTATATTAACAGAGTCAGTTCTTCAAAGTTTCAAACACTTCACAGTGTTTAAGCAAAGATTATTCTAAATATTTGCTATGAAGTTTAAGTTATTGTTGTTGAAGTTCCTCAAGCTGTCTGACTGAGCAGCCCAGAGCTCCTGAGGAAGGCCATGGCCTGAACCAGGCTTTCCCACAGTGCCCTCAGAGTGTGTATGTTGTGTTGTTGGCGAGTGTGGTTGTGTGTATTGCAGTCTTCCATAATGTGTTCAATAGTATGGGGTGCTGTGTTGCATCCTGGATAGGCATCCACAATGGCTCCATCCAGCTTCTTCTGATATACAGTATCAGAAGGGCAATGTGGTGGCCACACTGCAGCCTGGTCAGGTGGACTCTGTCCTCACGGGGAAGGGAGGATTCAGATGGATGGGTGTCAGGAGGTCGTGCATGCAGCTGTGTTGTTTTTGAGTGTATAGATGGACTGATGAATGATTTGAGTATGGATGTGTTTCTGGAGATTGGTTTGGGGTGGGCATGGTGTAAGAGATGATAGTATATGTGTATGGTATCGTGTACTGGGTGTTGTTTTGATGTTCCTTGGCATGTGTGGGTGCTTTGCCATGTAGGATTGTGTGCCTCTCATGTCAAGATGATCCTTGATTTTGAGGACTTTGGTTTCATGGTGTAAGTGGTCTGTAGGAGTGGTAGCTGTGCAGCCTGTGATTATCTTTAGAGCTTTATTCTATATGATCTGAAGGGTGTCGAGATGAGTCTCAGTAAGGTTTAAGTATACTGTTATCTAACCACTGATTTTCATGATGTTTGTATGGAAGATTCAAGTCAAATACCTGTTTTCTTACTTAGTAAAACCTTTAACTACATTGAATATACACTGTATCCTGATTAATTCCCCCTTCAATGAAAGTTTGGTTAGCTGAAAAAATTGGTTTTGTCAGTCATTTTTCCAATGAACTGTTGTACTTGCTGGGTATCATTTGAGTTATTTTGTAAGAGGAGGAGGAAGGTATAACAATACAATAGTGGCTATACAGTACAGTAAGAATATTTTTATATTCATAATTGTAATCATCAACATTATCACAAAGGAAGAGAAACAGGTGCATTATCAAATCAACTAACCTTGCACAGCAGCTTGTAAGAATTCCTGTACACTCAATACACCTCCCTTGAAAGGATCTGCAAAGCAGTTCAAAATAGTTATGTAAAAATCAAATTTATTATTGGGTAAATAAAAATAAATTTTCTAAATAAACAAACAAAGTACAATACTGTATAGACAATTCTATCAACCTACTATTTTAGCAATCCTACAATAACAAAAAACAATTAATACCTGAGAATTTATAATATATTTATTTTTATTTTTATATTATAACTATGTTTATGATCATAATACAGTATGCATTTTCAACTACAGTAAAAGTCCCTTAATCCGGAGGTCTATACCTTGGAATGCTCGCTCCCACGGAACTTTATGGGCCCACCAATTTTACCCATAATTACTGTATCCCAAATTATTGAAAAGAAAAAAAAAAAAAAAAAAAAAAAAAAAAAAAAAAAAAGTAATCTCCCGAGATATAATCCAGTGTTGTGAGTGTCTACATCAGTGGTTCCCAACCTTTTTTCTGTAATTTCCCCCTGCACCTAATCAACCATCCAGATTTCCCAACCTAATTATTGACGATTTGATCCCAGCCCGTGGTTTAACTACAATTAAGAGCTCTACCCTATAATGAAGCCAAGAATGTCCCCAACCAAATTAGGTGAAAAATTCCACTGTAAACTAAATGTGAGAAATACAAGAGCAAATTATATCTTTAATCACGAATCAAGTAACCGCTTCATTTGAGCGTGGGAAAAAAAAATATCTCCAAGGTTAACTATACCATCTCCCGGGCGTTACATAACTACTGATAATTTCCAGAATTTTAATTCCAGACTAGAATTTCCCCCCTGAAACATCCAAATTTCCCCCCTGGGGGAAATTTCCCCCCGGTTGGGAACCACTGGTCTACATTATTCATTATGGCTCCCAATAAACCACCAAAGAAGACCACTAAAAAGTTGAGACCTCATAAGACATTAAATTACAAGTGTCAGACTGTCAGCTACGATCCTCCCGACACTCCTAAATTACGTGTGACAGCCAGTGGTGCCAGGTCTGATGCACAAAATTTCCCCAACTTCGACAACAAAATTTCCCTATTCGTCTCAATAAAACCCTGTTTACTCTTGTTTTGAACATTGACAGTCTTTATTTTTGGTATTTCGTCTGGTAGAAATTTCCTGTTTACTCTTGAACTATTTTTATATAATTTCCTTGTGTCGACTACAAAATTCCCTAAAACAGTGAAATTTCCCTGCACCTGGCAACAACTGCAGGGAAATTTCTCTGTTTTGAGGTATTTTGAAGTCCATACAGGGAAATTATATGAAGATTGTTCAAGAATAACCAGGGGAATTTCTACCAGATGAAGTATGTACAGTACTAAAATAACCGTAATTGTTCAAGAATAAACAGGAAATTATTGAGGCAAAAAGGGAAATTTCGTCAAGCAGTCCTGGCAACACTGCCTGGCAAGAGCTGCGATCCTCTCACCACCTCCTCCCTACTTCATAAATTACGTGTGACAGAGAAACCTGTATTTAAAACTAATAAGAGTAGTTCATACGTATTTTGGGGGGTATTTTTTTATAACACGGAATTTTCGCTAATTCGAAAGTCTCAAACCCCCCCTGCCTTCCGGATTAAGGGACTTTTACTGTATAAGGTTACTGTACTTCCACACTTAGGCAAAGTACTTAAGCAAGAATTCTTTCAATGCCAAGCTCACAGTGAAATTCCTTATTAAAACCCTTAGGCTGCGTTTACACCAAGCGGGTCGCGTCATGTCGTCAATCTCCGTTCACACCGACTGCGTCAGTCTGAGTAAAGTCATAAGTGCCGCACCGGATTTCTAGGACAATGAGTGTATTTTCTCGTGCTGAAGTAGTCGTGTAGAACCAGGCAATATACTGTACACGTGTCTCCGCTTTACCACAATTTATTATTTCCAACACCTTTAACACAACAACCATCAGATCAAAAGTATTTACAACTGTATTCTTAACATGAACATTTTTCTGATGTAATAATAGTAGCGTAGAGTATTCCTCAATGGCTAGGTTATGTAGCGTAGTAGTGGAGGGTGACAGTGGACAAGACGTAGCAGACAACCAGGTTGGTGCTCGGGCGACGAGAGGCGAAGATAGAAAACCCAGCAGTTACGCAGTCTGCGGGAGTCGTAGGCTAGAAGTGTGCAGTAAGCCAGCTTGTGGAAGTCTGGGCATCCGGCACACAGTAGGCCTTGAAGTAAACTCCATAGATGCCTCAAGACTGTTTCATTCACTGTTAGAAGCCAGAATCAAGTGACTTTGTGACGAAACTCCTGGTGTACTGAACAGACTCTACAGTCATTCTGTTCTGGCTTCGTCGTCGCAAACGTAAGAGAAACCGAATATGGATCCTTGACTGAACGAACACCAAAAGGCCAGACTTTGGAAACTTCAGTCATTTATTCCCAGACTTGCTGAACCGTCCAGAAAAATTTTACAACTTCTTTAAAATGACATGTGAAAATTTCAAGAAGCTGTTGGAGTGAACTAGATCATCCATAAAAATAATAAACACAAATTATCAGCGAGCAGTTGAGGTTGAAGAAAGAATGGCCATTTTTATTAAGGTACCAGTAAGAGGTATCTTATTAAATATATTGGCAATGATTACAAGTAGACTTGTGTAGAGCAAAAATAAATAAAACATGAACATAGGTCCTTTATTATTGTTGGTGATTGATGATACAACTTATTAATTATACAGCTAATTAATATAGAAGGCAGAGTTATTTAATGTTAGATAAAGTCATAGAGAGGGCTTGCAAGCAAGAATTAAACAAAAGGAAAGAGGGGACAGTTAAAAGAATAGAAAGGAGGTGGCTGGGGTACGAAAGGGCGTCATAATAACCTTATGTACTATAGACAGTAAGTAACCCCTACGGGACTTGAGCACGGAAACAATATGTTGTAAGTAGCTTCTCAGAGGTTAGCAACTCGCAGTGACTGAAGCAGAAATGGGACCAGCTGCATCATTGACTCGATGCAACGCAACGCAGCGTGACTTGAATCGACTAGACGCATCCGGTGTAAATGGTTTTGCCAAACATCCATATAAACTAATGCTAACTGGGGGTGGCGAGTCATGACTCTCCTTGACTGAGACTCGCTTGCTATAAACGCAGCCTAAGATACTGCAGCTGTTATGGTACCAACAATGGTGTTTTAGGTCACATCTCTTTTATCAATTTATTACCTACCTATAAGTCCTCTTTCTGTGGCCCGATCAAAGAAGTAGCTGAAGGCAATCACCTCTCTTGACTTTAACTCAGGAGGAGAGTGTACCTGTACCGGCAATAAGAAGAAATGATTATTCTTAAAGTTAATTAATATACAGTAGTGTAAACTCTACTCTGCAGCATTAAATTCCTAAAAAGATTACAAACAACAACATAATAGATGCTTGTTGTAATGTCATTTAACTTTTAATATGTATTAGTATCTTTGCAAATGAGTATAGCTATACAGCCAACTTTATCAGTTTTTATTTCTTCCTCTCCCTCATTCCGCATCCCCCATCTTTGCTCCATAATTTTTTCTCTTATACAAACTTTCTAGTTAATATTAAGTATAGACATCTGTGGAAATGTCTTTTAACATACATTTGTTCACTGTTCTGACCTGCCATTACCACAATTGAATCTCAATGATTCTCAGTTGAATAGGTAGAAAAATATAGTATGTCAAAATTTTGATTGTTATATATATATATAAAATGTTGTATAGAAAGCCAACATATTGTGAGTGAGCCTTGTACAGTACCTGTTTTCCAATGACTGCCATGCATGCTTTAATACATTCTTTATGATCTGCAATGGGTCGCTTCTCACCCAGCCGACCGGCCTGACCACGTATTTCTTGGTACTTAGGAACTACTGAACCACTGGAAAATAACACAAAAACTATCATTATAATCCAAACCATAAAAAAAGTAATACTGTATCGTACAAACATCCATGAAAGTATCATTACACCTGTGTGACACAATATGACAAAACAAATGAAACATCTGAAAACAGCCTTCCTTTCTTTGGTATCCACCTTGACTGTGGGAGACCATGCTTAGCATAACAAAATTTTCTAGACCAGTGGTTCTTAACCAGGGATCGTGAGCAATATAATAATTCCTCAGGAGAAAAGTAGACATTTTTCCAGTTATGTGTTATTTTCTTGACAAGAAAACAACTTTGTTGTTGAGACTCCTTAATTAAGTTTATTGGTGACTTGTGAACATGCATATGTTGCGTTATTTGTTTTTCAAAATTTGCGAATTCATTTTGTAATATATCAAAAGTTGGTGGTGCTTAAAATCATGTGCTGTTAGGGTAAAATTTTAATAATGGTCATGTTAATTTGTTTCTTGAACACGTGTTTATGATCCTGATGTGGTGCTTATAATCCTGATGTGATGTTTGATAATCATGTGGTGTTTATGATCATGTGATGTTTATCATTAAATGTTAATCATTATAGTAGTTATTATGATCATATTATGATTGTAGTGATGTAGTCACTTAAAATGTTTATGATCATGTGTGTGTTACTGATCATGTTGTGATGATCAAAATAATGTGGCGTTTATTACCTTACATGTGCGTTTTGTGTTGTTAACAGATACATATTGCCCACTGCACATCAAATAATTTGCAATGAGTGCCAAGAAGCGAAAGTATATTGAAGGTTATATTCACTTTGGATTTGTATCCCTCCAAAAAGGTGACACAGAGGTCCCACAGTGTGAGATATGTTACAAGACTCTGAGCAATGATGGAATGTGGCACTATCGCTTGGAAAGCCACTTGAGGACAACACACCCTGCTCTACCTGACAAGCTCAAGGTATACTTTGAAAAAAAAAACAAAAAAAAAAACACACACACTTTGAAGCAAGCTAAGTTGGACAACAGTGGGTCATTTTGGCAACAAACTTCAAAGGTTGTTAAGGCTTCCTATGAGATCGCCATGTTGATTGCAAAGGGCAAGAAGAGCCATAACATGGAGACTCTCATAAAACCAAGTATACTCTGTACAGCAGAACTCATTCTGGGGAAAGATATTGCAAACAAGCTTTCCCAAATTTCTCTGTCAAACGATACAGTCAAGGGAAGGATCTATGAATTGTCTCAAAATATCAAAGATCAAACTTTCGACCCAGTAAGAGACTCCTCTTTTCAGCCATCCAGTGTGCTGGAACGACTGATATCGCTCAGTGTTTTCAGTTACTGATGTACCATATGCTTGTTTCATATCAGGCAACAATATTAAAGAGGAAATTCTGTTTTGTCACCCCATGGAAAGTTGCACAATAACAGAAGCTATTTTTCATGATGCATCAACTTTTTTTAGGAAGGTCAACTTTCATGGGTCTCACTGGTAAGGGTGTGTAGTGATGGAGCTCCAGCCATGCTTGGTCTGCAGTCTGGTTCGTCACAAAGGTGAAAGAAAAAAATCCTTCTGTAATCGGTACACACTGCATACTTCATCGTGCCTGCTGAAATGAGGGATGTCCTGAATGTGGCTATCAAGGTAGTCAACTTCATCAAAGTTGGAGCCTTAAACAGTCGTCTCTTCAAACTGCTGTGTAAGGATATGGAATCGTAACATGAAGCCTTGCTTTTTCACACGAATGTACGATAGCTATCAAAAGGGAACATGCTTGGACGTCTTTATGAGCTACGAGAAAAAGTAAGCCTTCAGCTTACCTGGTGGACGTTTTTGAAGCACTGAATTCTGTGAACCTTAATCTACAAGTGAAAAACATCAACATCATCATGCACCATGACACCATTTGAGCCTTCATGGCCAAACTCGACCTCTGGATATGTCAAATTCAGCAGGGAAATACAGCCAGTTTTAGGAACTTGGATTCTGCTCTCGCTCGAGTTAAAGAAACAAATAATCGCTCATCATGTGACTTGAAAGCAGAATTCATCCGATACTTTGCAGATATAGACGACAAGCGTGAAGTCTGGAAATTCATCAGGAACCCATTTCACTGTGAAGTAGCTGATGTTGCTAATGATGTCCAGGAGGAGTTTATTGAGTTGAAGTTCAACTCCACAGCTAAGGAAGACTTCAAAGATCTGGATTTGGATGTGTTCTAGGTCAAGTACCTTCCTGTTTAGCCTCTGATCTCACATCAGGTTCTTTGGATTCTAACAATGTTAAACTGCATTTTCCACGCTTGTTGCTATCAAGACCAAGTACAGAAACTGCCTGAATGTTGAAGGGGACTTACATTGTGCACTCTCAAGCATTCGACCACGTATTCAAGATCTGATAGCTAAGAAGCAGTGTCAAATATCTCATGAACCATGTATTCAAGATTTGGTAGCATTGAAACAGTGTCAAGTATCTCACTGTGACTAAAAAGGCATGTTTTTTTCTTTCTTTTTCAATTCTTGGAGTGAAATCTGTCTATAGATGCAAAGGGGACGTGGAGAGAAACAACAGTTCCTAGAGGGGGCGTGGTGGTAAAAAGGCTAAGAACCACTGATCTAGAGATAACAATACACTAATCCTTGGGTACAATACTTTAGCACAATTACTGTATATGAAATATGCCAGTTACAGTACTAGATACAAACCTGATGTAGAAGGTTTCCCCTCCATTAGACCATTCGTAGTTATCAATGATGGGGTTGACACAAGGGGATTTTACCTTCCCATCTCCGACTAGGTGTTGCATCAGCACTGCCTTACGAGCTGCCATCAATCCCAGCCCTAGGTAGCTGAGGAGGGAAAGGTGAGAAGTGTTAGGATAAAAATGTTAACACCTGGCAAGTGTCTGGAATAAAGTTTATGATGTCATCTATAGTGTGAATGAACAAAAACAGAAGGTACACATAGCAATGGTTATTATTGTGAAGGCTACTACTACATCTAAAATAGGTAACATTACTACTAAAAATATATGTCTTTTGAGTAAGTAACTACAGTATTGAGATATTTCTGCTTTGTTTCTTCTGCAATACCAGGAGTCAAACTTTGTCAATAAAAAAAAATTCTCATATAAAGTAGAGCATCTATTATCCGGGAGCCAATCAACCGAAGTTAGTGCTTAATCGGACAATTTAAAGAAAAATTCTAAAATCAATCAACTGAGGAAAATCAAGGACCTAACTAGAATTTCAAACTTACCACACAACCATCATACCCAATTCATTCAATTCCTGCTCCTCTCCACCTCCGACGGAGTGCAGCGGCACAGTGCACATGCCTAATTTGCCAGTTACCGCCTTTGTTTTGAATCAAAATCAGTGTCTGCATCGCTACATACTAATTCATATCGATTTTCCCAAATATTTGATGGAATACGTAATATCCATGGCTCCTGTTACACTTGCCGATAAGAGTAAGCCCAAGCGTAAGAGAGTGGTATTGACAGTAACACAGATAATAGACTTCTGTAATAGACGAGAAAAGGACGCCAACGCGAGTGCTTTGATGTGCAAGTACAATGTCGGGTTCAGTGCTATTTATGATATACGCAAGCAAAGAGACAAACTTTATATATATGTTACGCAGTCTGATGTAGCTCAAATATTAAAGAAAGAATTTGTTCGTGGAAAGATGCTGATGAATCATATTGAAAGATTATCCGATTTATGGAAAGAAATGCAGCCTACTCTGCTAATGAACTGGTGCATTTTCATTCCAAAATCGTCGTCACGTAGCAGTCAAACAGTCAGACATCAGGAACTTTTTTTAATAAGGATAAACACACAAAAGCAGCGACATTTCACTTGTATCTTCCTATTTATTCATGGGATTCCCAGATAGTGAATCATCAACATCTACACCAGCAAGTACTCCAGCAAAATCAGCTTCTCCACCAGTCTCCCCCAACCGGCCTGATCGACTCTCAACCAGCCTATCCACTTGCGATAATAAGCTTAAGTTACCCTCAACTCAGCCACCCACACCCAGCCCTCCCTCTGAATCTAATGTGGATGATGTGATGATGATGATAAGTGATAATGATGAGTGATCATGTATTAATACAGTATATAAGTAAAAGAAAAGAAAAGAAAATATTACTGTATACTGAATGTAACATTAGTTTAAGGATACTGTACAACAATTTTAGCAGTGGTTTTACAGTTCAGTAAAGCTAAGTTTATCATTCATATCAACAGAAGTTTATTTGCATTAAGATATAGTACATCAGGCTATACAGTGGAGGCTGAGTGGCTTATGGGTGTGTTTGGGTGTTAAGACGTGGATTATAGCATCCAACTGAAGCATCAATGAGTCAAAGGTACGTACACATTACAATGGTGAATTATTGTACATCGTAGGCTACATTGCATTAATCATTATGTATGTCGTATTATTTCCAATTGTGCAAGTCACACTACCTTAGCTACATACAGTGGGATCTCGCATCTAGCGAGTTCTCAACTTGCGAATTCGTATCTGGCGACATCATACGACCTCTACCCATATTCGTTTCTAGTGAACAAAATTCCCACCTGGCAAAATAAATATGTAAAAAAAAAATAATAATAATAAATTCGAGGGCGGCAGATTTACCGCCACGGCGGCTAGGCCTACCTGTATTTTGTTTATCGTGACGTCACGTCACCACCCACGCGGCCAGTCGGCCACTCCAAGGCTATGGGCCTTGGCCCACTCCTAGTCCTTCCCCAATTTAAAAAATCAGTCTCCGTCTTTGTCGCGCACGTGCGAGACCCCTCTTGACCCGCTCCGACCTTAAGTGTGAGTTTGTGACTGAGAAATTAATTTGGCTTGTTTTGGATAATGCTTTGCAATTCTATGTCTCTTGCTATGGCTGCACAGCATTCAAATAGTGGGGAAACTAGTGGGGATAAAAGTGAAGTTATTAAGAAAGGGCTTGTTAAGCGTACTAGTCGAGTGGGGAAAAAATTGAACCGATACTCCCAAGAAGATAAAGCCAAAGTGATTGAATTAATTGAGAAAGGACTGAAAAATAGTGAAATAGTTAAACAAACCAGATTTCCTGAGAGTACAGTGAGAAACTTTAAGAAGCAGAAAAACGAAATCAAAGCTAGCCTGAAGGTTGCAAAAAAGTTTTTCAGTGTAAATTCTAGTGCATCACAGCGAGTGATGACTAACTATTCTTATAATAATCGTCTCCTTGCTATCATGGAATTCCACTTAGAGAGGTGGATTGAGGGCCGGTTCAAGAATAAAACTAGTATAAATGGGCCACATATAAGAAACCAAGCCGTAGCCCTCTACAATGCCATATGCAAGAAAAAGAGAATTCAAAACCCTCCCCACCCTTCACTGCTTCCATCGGTTGGCTCGCAAAATTTAAGAAAAGATTTGATATTAAACACGCCATCTACCAAGGTGAAGTTGCCTCTGCAGACATAGCTGCTGCTGGGGCATTCCCAGCCATTGCACAAGACTTCATCAAACAAGGAGAATACACATTAGATCAAGTGTACAACTGAGATGAAACAGGCCTATACTGGAAGCGGTCTCCCAAGTCTACTTTCATACACAAAAATGAAAAACAGGCACCAGGGGTGAAAATGGCGAAGGACAGACTGAGCATTCTTTTCACCTGTAATGCAACTGGAACCAACCGAATGAAGCCTCTTGTATCTACAAATTCAAGAAGCCTAGGGCCTATAAAGGTGCTGACATGAACAAACTCCAACGTTAAGGGTTACATGAACATGGTCTTGTCTGCTGAGTGGTTTGATAATCATTTCGTCCCAGATGCTCTACGTAAGTGCAAGGTTGAATTTAGATAGTAAAGTTTTGCTTTTTATGGATAATGCACCTGGACACGCTAGGTATCTGATTGGACGTCATCCAGCCGTCCAAGTGGAATTTTTACCACCTAACACTACATCCGTGATTCAACCATTAGATCAAGAAATTATTGTCAACGTAAAGCTGATTTATCACAAAAAAATCTATGATAAGATGAGAGAGGTAACAGATGATCAAGAAGAATTGAAAGTGATACAAGAAGAAGAGTCCGATGATGACGAGTTGCAGACCAGCCCAGACCATCACAGCAACCACAGATAACATCAAGTGCTATAATTTCTGTAAGACAGTTTTGGAAAAATTTCATTGTGAAGAATGCGATTGACTACATGACAGAGGCCTGGAAGAATATAACGAATGACACAATAAAGCATGTCTGGCACCCCCTCCTCCCCGGCTTGGTATCTGCCAGCACAGGTAAACGACAGCACAAGACCAATCTTCTTCGTGAGGCAGTAGAAGCAGCAAGGAATATCCCAGCACCAGGCTTTGTTGATGTGGATGAGGCTAACGTATGTGAATTATTGGAGCCAGACGAAACTTCAGCAGAAGAAATGATTGAAGAAAATGAACTTGAAGTAATGGCGGAAGAAGAGAAAAACACAGAAACAGTGGAGGAAAAGATAGTTACAGCTGGATATCTCTCGAGAAAGATTACTGATCTTGCGCAAATGAAGAATTATTTGTGTGAAACTGGATCATCGGAGTCTGAGTGGGTGCATAAGGTGCTTCCTTTGCTTAAGAAACTTAATCATACACTCAGTGAAACATATTCCAAGAAAGTGAATGAAAGGCGTCAAACTGTTATCACGGGTTACTTTAACAGACGCCGTGAGCTTTGTGAAAAGATGACAAATCTTGATGGCAATGAAGAACAAGGGAATATTAGCGATGATGAGAATATTGAAAGTCTTCTTGGTGACCTTGATGGTTTCACTGGCTTCCAAGGAAAGGAGGAGAATGCAGATGAAAGAATAACAAAATTAATTCAAGCATCAAGAGAGGCGGGAGAGTGGTGAGCGGGTGACAAGGGAGGAGGGGAGGAGGGAGGTAGTGACAGGCTGCACTAGGCTGTCCCTTCGCTTCAGATACCAACAGTTCGTCACTTCATTCATCACTCACGGGTAAATAGTGAATTCTGTATTTAATTATTTCTTCTTAAATTCATGTTGTGTATCACTTTGTGTACAACATAATGAAAATAATGCGATATCATAGACGAAAGTAGATAAGATATAGGTAATCAATTAAAATATTGTTTTCCCATTTGGCACTTGGCAGGCGAGAGAGCGTGAACAGTGGTGAGGGCGAGGGTGGTGGTGGTAACATGGACAAGGGAGGAGGGGAGGGGAAGGGAGAGGTTGCTGAGTGAGGAGGCGACTGGAGGCCTTCACTGTCAGTCCGTCCATCCCTCCACCAAATGGACATTCGTCACACACACTTTATCACTCAAATTACAATACCACTTATTATTTATTCTTTGTTATATATTGTGCATCACTTTGTGTTTATTTAAATAGAAATTAAAATGTTATAGACGAAAATAAAGTATATGAAATGAAGATCGGCAATTTGCACCTCACCCATTATAATTTTCCCCATTAGTTTATGTATTCGCATCTAGCGCCATTTTTTTGGCACCAATTACTCGCTAAATGCGAGATCCCACTGTACTTCTATACTTATGTATGGGAGCACGACAATAGAAAACAGGTGTTACTTGTTTGGAAGATATTCTAGGCCCCGCTCTACCAGCAGGTGGCGCTCCGCAGGGCCTCCCTCAATATTATTGTACACTATACTGTAATAGTTATTCAACTAATTCAGAAAATTCGATTATCTGGACTTTTAAAATCCCCGTGGAAGCCGGATAATCGAGGTTCTACAGTATTATGGTGCTTATCTTATGCAATTTCTCTGTTAATTCTATTTTATAACAGAAGAGTTAATTATAAATGATCTTATTCTTTGGACAATAACAGGGTGTGATCTGAAAAGAATATATTTAATGGAAACCAATTGAAATAAATCATAAAAGCTATTAGTTAATATTTAGTGCTTGGTAATGGAACACTTTACAATACAGTCTGTCATATCCTTCTTACTTCTATAATGCAAATGAAAAGTATGAATGATGTAGTCTTAACTAAATCATGTCAATAAAATACTGTAATGGAACAAAATTTTCTCTGTGGGACTTGTTAAGAAGGCCTTGAGCTTTTGGAAAAGGGCAAGAAGCTATTGGCTGCCTTCATGAGTTGAAGAAGAGAAGAAAACATATGATAATTAATTAGCAGGGTAGTGAAAATTGTTAAGGACCCATGGAGAGGATGATTAAGTTGCTGCAAACAGTCAAGAACATAATATATCTGAGAATAGAAACAGAGTGAACTTCTTTCTCATGTATGTTAGCTTCAAGTTCTATCCCCAACTTTCTTCCTGCTGTTCATAATTTAACTCTAACAAAAGCCAGGTCTTACAAATTTCATTGAAAAATATCTATCCCAGATTGCCAGCTGTTCATTCAAAATTTACTCCTTCATCCTGAGCATTCATTCCATCAACATACAATAGGACTTACAAACTGTGTCCCACCTCCACTACATCACCCACGTACTACTAGAAGTTCAATGTCCTACATAAACACTGTGTCAGCCTATCCAGTCCCATAGTAATAAGTCATGAAAATAGTTTCTTTATCTCAACTGCTAAATTATAAAACAACCTACCACCCTCTGTATTACCCCTAAGTTATGATTTTCCTACTTTTCAAATGGCTTGTGCATCAACATTATTTGGATATGGCTTGTGATTTGTTATTCTTCATTTCCCAGGCTCAACCATGAGTAGGCAATTTACCCTTGCTGTTGCTTTTCCCAAGAAAAAAATGATGGAGTGATACTACTCGTTCTTCAAGCGATAAGAAACCTATTAACCAACCTATGCGTGTAGAGGTTGAGGTTCTGACGGAGGAGGGAGATGGTAGTGAGATAGTCAGCAGGGGTGGAGGTGAGGGTGTCAGGCTTGATGGGTAGGAAAGTTATTTGTGTTGATCCTCCACCTAGATCTAGTGCTACCAGGCTGTCTTTTGGATCACCAGTCAGCCGGTCTGAGGAGTAAAGTAGAAATAACAATGACGAACATTAAGAAATGGCAATGAACAAGATGGAAAGGCGAATGAAAAAAACATACAGTATACTATACTAACATAACATAGCAATGAATGATGTAGTCCCTCCCTTCCCTTAGACTCCCCTTTCCCTATCAGTCAGTCAGGAAGTGAGAGACAGAGGGTGGGGAGGGATGGGGCACTGGTGTTAGGTTAGAACAAGGGATTGACCTGGGCTACCACACTGTTTTTAAAACATCTTTTTATGCATTTTGCTATACAATAAAGTGGGTTTGTTTTTTGATGGAGGATATATTCCCAAAGTTTGTCACTGAAGTTTATATACTGTACATGTTGTATATTACAGTAATCATTCATTAGTCCACATTGCTGCTGAGTTTTTCAAGGCAATGAAAGCCTAATATGCTAACCCCTCAAGGTGTTTAAAGTGAATTATGCAAGTTACATTATAGGGAATCATCAGAATTTAGTAAGTTTGAGTGATAAATTGCAGAATGTGTTTTCTTCATAATACAGTGCAGTTACACTGTATGTGTTGTAATCATCTTTACAAGTAATTGTGTGTGTGTGTGTGTGTGCGTGTGCGTGTGCGTGTGCGTGTGCGAGTGTGAGTGTGAGTGTGAGCGTGTGCATGTGCGTGCGCGTGCGCATGCGTGTGCGTGCGTGTGTGTGTGTGTGTGTGTGTGTGTGTGTGTGTGTGTGTGTGAATCAGGTGACCTCAAAATCTCTTTCTCAGACAGGTTTAACAGAAAAGGGTCATAAATCATGAGGGTGAGGCAAGTGTGAGTTTATCATGTGAAGATGTAATCTTTTCCTAGACAGATTAAACAGAACAGGGCACAAAAATCATCTGTGTGTGTGCAAGTAAGTGTTTGTTTGTGTGTATGTGTATGCATGCATGCACATGTGTGTTTGTATGGCAGTGACATCCTAGTTGTGTTTAAAATGATAAAGACAATAATTACACAAGTAAATATTTGATCACAATAAAATAAACAACATTTACATATCAAGTAAAACTCTTCTGTGTAATGAATGCATCAGCAAGAGGAAGCCAAGGTTATAGGTGTTTAAGCATTCACTGTGAGATTCAGAAGAGAAATGATACAACTTTGCAGTGAAGTGAGAGACAGAGTAGGGAATCAGTATGAGGGGGAGAGTTGGAAAGCCGAAAGACCTTGGATTCCACCCTGTCCAGGATTGGAGTGAAGGTTGAGCCAACCTACAAGAGAACCACACTCCATACAATGGTGGTGGTGGGTGAGACCTCAGTACAAAGACAGCAGTTAACAGGGGTTATTCATGGAATCTGCGCAGCACACATAACTTCATTGTTTTGCCTGTAATGGAATACTGTTCTCCAGTATTGAGATCAGCAGCTGACTGCCATTTCAAGTTGCTGGATAGGATTGTTTCTAATGCTAATTTTTTGGGTGGCAGTTCACTTGATTGTAATCTGAGTCATCGTCATTGTGTTGCATCATTGTACATGCTCTTCAAGATCAGAAGTAATGTACTGCATCCTCTTAACTCGTCTCTGCCACCTCTGTATGTTCCAGTTCATGCTACTCGTGGTGCGTTGGCCTCCCATGGGTTTGCTTACATATTACCATGCTATAGGACTTATCAATACAGTTGATCATTTGTCCCTTGGTCTGTATCATTGTGAAATGGCCTTGGTGAATCTGTCTTTGATGGTGTGGGAATGGCTGGCTTCAAGAGTAGGGCTAATATGTTTTTATTGAGCTAAATATTCCTATTTCTTTCTTTATGCTATTTTCTTTTCTTTAGGTTGGATTCATGGGGCTGGGATCCTTGGAATGATAGAATGCTTGCACTTTCTCCCAGCTTTGTGACTATGGTAAATTTTAATAATAATAATTAATAAGAGCCTTTGGGGAAGAGCAGTAAGTGTCTACAGTAGCAACCACACAGCAGCCAGTAAAGAAATTGATGATAAAGGAGACTACTCTATGAAGAGTCAGTGAGGGAATAAACTGTTAACACTGCGACCAGAGTGTACCAGGGGTCTGTGGGGCAGGAGGCCATTCTGCCCCGGGAGAACTTCAACAACAACAACTGTTAAAACTATAAAATTATATACAACATTTGCTACAGCATGCTTGATATTTTTCTCACCCATAAGGTAATTAACGGTGAACCAAGAGAAGATGCCCTCGTCCCGACCATCCATAATACCAACAGAGTGTTCGGTGGTGTGGAAACCAGAGGCACTCAGCACCACATTCACCTGAAACACATTTGTATGTTTTCATCCACATTGTGCATCGAGGAGAATGAGCAGGGATGAATTTCAGATACTATAACTATTAAACTACAGTACTGTATGTATGTTAGCTTGACTGAGTGAAGCTCTAAAAATTGCAATAACAAAATGTTCTAAATGCACAAGAGTGTACAGTACAGTGGCAATATACTCAGAACTAGATATTACAAAAGAATTTGACAAGGGAATGACTTCAGATCTTGCTTTTATTTCCATACCAATTTATAAATTGTCGTGACCTACTTCTTCATTTTCAAATCTCACCTCTTGTAGTAGAGCATCGGCCTTTTCAGGAGGAAGTAATCTGAGCCCTGCAGTAGCTTTGAGAACCAGAGGGGTTTTAGCACGGTATTCAGTTGGCACTCGTTCCCTTGCTAGCTCCAGCAGAGGCAATAGTGAATTTGCACCCTGTCGAGAACAAAAAGTAGATGAAAAATGGGTAAATTATACAGAAAATGTTCCAAGGCATTATAAATAAAATTAACCCTGATTATGGATTTCTCAAACTATAGTATACTTCAACATTTATAAGTGGCCTTGTCTTTACTGCTTACTGTAAACAATATAAAATAAATTAATATCCAACTCTCAAGTGCATGACTAATTTATGTCTTTCATATCATACTTTATCTTTAATCACCTACAAATGTACAGTACCTCAGTTCTCAAACGCTTCCCTACTTGAACAATTTGATTCTCGAGTACTGTATATTGTTTGAGAATTTTTTTTAGTCAAACATAAACGCGGTTCCCGAACCAAGCTGTTGTGGCCCGAACCCCCGAAATTACATTATAGACATAGTCCATAACTAAGCTGGCTACAGTTGTTTGGAGCAACCCTAAAGCATGGCCAATGGTTACCACCTTTTCTCTTTACAATATCGACTTTTTCATGTAATATGATGGTCTGTTTTTCCTTTTCATCATTACTAATATCACTTGAAAGCTTTCTCTTCAGAGCCATTGATAGGAAATTACTGTACGATAAGTAAGCATACAAATATAACAAAAATCACGGGAATAATGTGTGTGTGTGCTAACAAGTAAGCCATGACCTGAACAATGCCAGCTCTGATTCCCACACTTCCTTACCTTCCATAACACCAACCACAATACCTTTATTCCATGTTAATAAACATTATCAGATACTGTATATCTGCAGTATTAAATCCTCTTTTTGTGAAATTGTCATATTTTTGTGTGTGTACAGCTATGTATAGGAACTAGAGATACGAGTGAAAGTATATGTAGTTTTGAGGGCGGGTGAGAATGCAATCAGTCATATGCATCAAAATTAAGCCCTCGGATATCTCGGATCTTCGGATAACCCGACAAGGGTCTTCCCCCAATTGATCAGAGTTAGAGAAGGTTTACTGTATTATTATGCTATCTATAGCTCTGACGCCTCGTTCCCTCCGGGAACTCCCCCCCCAAGGGGATGGGTATTATTATGCAGGTATAAATAAGCAATATTTTTACTTAAAAATGCTTCATTATGCATACTTTTTGGAGGTCTTTAAAGGATTATTACAATTTACAGTACAGTGAAAGCTCTTTTTTACATCATTCTGTTTACCGGCAAATTCCCGTATCCGGCATTTTTTTTCATAAAAATATAAATATAGCCAAAAACAGTGGCCACGTTCACCCGCTCAGAGCGCAGAGTGAGGAAGGAGTCACGAGTATTAAAAGTGAAGAGAAGTGTACTGTACTGTTACTTTACAAATGTAAATACAGTATTACAATTCGTATTAAGCATATCAAATGCATATAACCATTTGTAATAAGGTTTTCGCAGACAACTCATGACTGAAATGAGTCGTCGTCATGTGTGGTGGTGGTGGAGGTGGTAGGGGGAGAGTAGAGGGAAGGAGGGAGATAGCGCATGATATCGTTTGTTTACATTTTATTAAGCATACTCTGGTGTTTCCTTCTCCTTTCTCTGTCCGAGAAAAACCTTCCTTTTTGATATGGAAGGATATGGCCTTCTGTATTGTAAATGCACCACCTGACATGACTGAGTGTTGAAGTTAACTCGTAATTACTAAAAACTAAACGAGTGAGTCACACACAACGCATGCTAGGGTGAATGGAGACTGAGGGTAGGGGTGGAAGGAGCATGGGAGAAGTGGTGGCAACACACACACACACTTCACAGACGACAGTGATATCATTTCGTGACATGTTTATTATAATTTCGCTCGTTATGCATAAGAACTTCTCGGATTTATTTGAGTCATATCTATATATATACATAAATAGGTATGTAATGATGTGTAAATAATGTACCTACCGAAATCCGTTGTCTTTTAAATCGATATTTAACTGTACTTGTGAATGAATGTAGAGTAATGTAATTTTAAAGTACATTTTCTTGTATACGGAAATTTCTCGTATCCAGAACGTTCTCAGTCCCACTGATGCCGGATAAAAGCGACTGTATTTCTTAAGGGAAAAATCTATTCGGTTTTCAAACAGCCTTCTGGAATGGATTAGATCGAGAACCGAGGTACCATTGTACCTATATAATTTTACTGTATACAAACTCTACTGATCACCACATGAACAAAATTAGACTGTATGGACAAATGCTTAACAATTACAACTTTCAATTTTTTTGTTTTAAATTATTAAATGTGTACACTGATACTCATTTCTGTATTCTCCTTTCACATTTTCACCCCTGGCTCTGAAACCCCCCCCCCCCCCATTAAAAAAAGAAAAGAAAATTGAGTAATTATATTGTAAAAATCATGCATTTGAGTAGAGTAAAACATTTGAAATTAAAAAAGAAAACATGCTTGGCTAAAGATGTGGATACCTCCTTAGGATTATCAGCATAGCTAGAGAGACCCGGTTTGACCTCATGCCACAGTTGATCATCCAGCTTCAGTGAATTATCTGCAATGGTTAAAATTGTTTAGTATAGCAAATAGTGGGATGACACAGGTTGTTCAGACTCACAAGTACTGTAATAACAATGCTCAGTCATGTAGCCTATTCTGTACATCTGAAACCCAACTGTCAGTAATATATCTTGAATAATCTGTGAGACAATACAGTACACCACACATCTACATCAAAGAAAAATTTAAATGTCATAGTTACTGGAAGTAGATTTTAGTTTCTCTTCAGTTCTGTAATCTTGTGAAATATTTCATGTAGAAATGAATTTGTATTAGAGAAAAGGGAAGCCTGTACAATCACTGTGCATATAATATACAGAAAAGTTGGTCCTCACATTAATAAGTTGCTAAATTATTATTATATTAGTACAACAGTATTTTCAATTGTTTATTCATGATTAATCTATACAAAAGCATTATCTGTTTAGATCTTTTCTATTTATACTCCACCTGATGAAAAAACAAAAATATAATATCAACAATCTACTGTTCAAAATTCTTATAACAAAATTCCAAGCAATACATGAGAACAGGAGCAGTATGTCAACCAACCATTGACTAAAGGTGCTCAGTGTATTTTTCTCACATTCTAAAGCAGTGCTCTCTTAATGAAAGTGTGCACTAAGCTGAAATTAGTGTATTAAATCTGAAGCAAAAGCATATCAACAACACAATTATAATAATCTTTGGATTGCACTTATGGCTAGGATTTCTACTAAGCAAGATGCCTTGAGCATATAGCTTGTAAAAGTGATGTGCACATTGCTCCAGCTCCTGTAGTGCAAGTGTATCAACTGCATAATATCTGGCTGTGATTCCAATTGACTGTACAGTATTCTTATGTTCTCAACACAACAGATGGTGTACTATACCATATCATCTACTCTTCAGTTAATTAATATGTGTGATAGAAATGAGTCAACAGCAAAACAATGCATCTGGTATACAAACTAGAGAACATATTCCATTCTAATTTGGCAACTGGTGGGTTGTGTTTGAGTGCATTGCATGACAAATATAATTATCCCACCTAACGGACTCCCTTCTGACTAGGTTAAGATTAATAGTGTACTGTACTGCAACTGCTTACATTAACTTTAGTAGTACAGGCATGTTAGTAATTGTACGGTAAATGAAAGAGTGAGAAACCCAAAAATATGTTAATAATGTTAGGGATGGAAATTAATACAAATACTGTAAAACTATCTTAACAAACTAGGGTAATGCAAAATTAGAATGAAATACAACATACATTATACTCTACAATAATATCATACATGCTTGACAAAAAATAAAAAATAAAACAATCTGTACAGGCACCCACACATCTGGCAGATACCATACTATACTGTAATATGTCCTATCCAACTCAAACTAAAATTCCTTTCAAACTATAAACCTGAGTTATCCTAAATGCCAAAATTTTTATTTCAGGTACTGTATATAGAAGTGTCCAAGGATAGTTGGTGTTGAGTCAAAATGTGCAATACCAAGTTCATGACTTCCAATGGGATACTAATCCTGGTTGAATCCTCCATACTATGACATGAAACAGATCCCTAGTAGTAACACCGAGGTCACCCATTTCTTGGCATAGTTTAGAGGGATTAGTAGCTCTTCAATTAAGCAACATGAGAGGCTTCCCTTCAGAGAATGAGTTAACGAAGCTGTACATACCCGCCAAACCTGTGGGAGACGGTACATATACTGTACTGTACTACCAAACTTAGTTATGTAAGGGTACAATGCAACATAATACAGAACATGACTACAGGTCAAAACTAGAGTACAAAATGTAAAGCAATATCCATGAGCACATCAGCAGACTTATTGTTGGGTGGAAAAACATCATTATTTGCCTGAATTACATGAAAACTATATATATACTCAAATTACAGCTGGGATCACAATCCCACTGTAAATTTCTGACCTGTCACTCTTGCTGAACACTCTCTTCATAACAAACATGCCAAATATCCCCAACTACGGTAAGGTAACATTCTATATTTATGTCAAAGAGTATTGTACCACATTTCTGCACATTTCCCACATATTACAGTCCAGACATTCTATTCCTTAATATAAAAACAGAAAAATAAACTCTATGGTGGGTGATAGAATGTCATTAAATACAGGAGTTTTACAATAGTTGCATATCTCCATTCAAAACAGTATAGCACATAAATTAAACAAATAATACAGTTTGAATACTGTATTCAAATGCCATCAATCATATCCTGTTACTCTGAAGTCTGAATGTTTAGCAGACGACCTGAACTGATAATAACGTTCCTGAACACTTGTACCCTCATTAACAGCTTAATTGAAGTTATCTGCCCACCTGACTCCCACTACTATCATTATAAAAAACCACTACGGTATATAACATCTCTCATTTTGATTAATTTTCTAATAATTAACCTATAACATCTACCATGCCTTAACACTGGTGATGATGGGTGATGCTTTAAGCATTCTGTACAATATCAATGGAAGTCCCAGCTATACCAAGCATGTTAGTATCAATATAACAATACAATGTACAATATTGAAAACATTCTTTTCTTGCAAGTGGTGATTTTTCTACTGAAATAGCGTGTACTTATACAACAGTAAGAAATGCTCAGTACTGGAATACGATTTTCATCACTGCAACTGGTTATATGTAGGATCTCTTGGTGAAAAAAAAATCTAAATACTGTACAGTGTATGCATGTGATCTGAAAATGGCAATAATAAATGCAGGGATGATTCCAATAGTTCTAGAAATAACATGCATTTTGTGACCATAGATTTTCTTATGCTGTATTGCAAAATATTAATATTATCTAGAAACAAAATTAAGATCATCCCTGTAGTTATTCAAAGGAGGCCAAGCTAGAAATTAAACTAAATAAGTGTATACTTCAGGCTTTCTTCTGTCTGAGTGTAATCATATTGTTGCAACTGGAGCTGCAAACAACATAGTGAGTGGTGCCAGAGTGGACAGACCTTGTCTCAATGAACACCAGCAGAGAATTAGTAAATGAAGAAAACAGCCCAGAAAAAGCCTCAAAAGGAAGAAAAGAGGTCAAGAAAAATAGTAATATTGACTGAAGGTGACTAATAGCAAACAGGGAGAGAAATGAATGTCTGTTTACCACAGGAAGAGTTATTAGCGATGAAGCTGAGAGGTGCCCCTGTCTTCTTCCTCACACACCCTCCATCTGTTAATATCACCATACCTGCCATTACAATACCTACCGGTACCTTAACTACATTCTCATTCCTCTACATATATTCCACAATATGTAACCAACAGATGACAAATTTCTCATTCAAACCCAAACAACAATACAGAAACTGGAATATATATAAACCAAAATGTTATGTATTGTAATACTTGGAGTACACAGATATGGTTCAGAATAGGGCCAAGCAGTGCTCACTTCAGCAATTAGTTACACTTTACAATGCTATCCAAAATGAGGACAAGGGACAAGTGCAGCACAGTACTGTATACAAGTTTGACTGCAGTGAGTTATGGCTGTAAATATAACATATAACTGCTGCTTATGTATTTATATCTACAAAAAAATAAAGCAATACAAAAAATAAGTTCACAACCCTAAAAGCTTAAGTATCCAAAAAATCTTATAGTAATGGAAATACAGAAAAAATATCCTTGTATCCAAACTCCTCTGAAAACAAACCCATTTTGCCCATTCCCCGGTCAAGAGGTTAACATAGCGAGTGTCATTATTTATATTTCAAAAAGTTTATGCATTCTAGTGACATCCCAACGAACTTTCAGGGACCATTTTGTGGTTCCGTCTCACAGCAGGAGGTGAAATTCTATGGTCACCGCAATCTGGCCTTTTTCGTCTATCTTCCTCCTCGACAGGTGGCTGACTGCCTTCATATCTCACACAAACCATTATGTCTTCACTTCATCAATAGTCCATGAAAGGGGAACCTAGAAGCTTGGCACTGGTTTAAATCGCAAGAGGAGA
Organism: Petrolisthes manimaculis; assembly: GCA_034508575.1. NCBI lineage: Eukaryota > Metazoa > Arthropoda > Malacostraca > Decapoda > Porcellanidae > Petrolisthes > Petrolisthes manimaculis. Next base: position 406,673 of record JAWZYT010000261.1, read on the forward strand.
AACTGACTTTTGTTTAGGTAATTTTCATATCCTTTTAAAAAGCTTTGTATTTGCATGAACATTCTTGATGTGCAAATCATTAATTTCTCTTTAAAATATATCACAAAACACAGGTGACTTCTCCTGGTAAACCAAAGCTTAGAGGTTCAATCATCTCCTGCCAGAAGGTGATGAATTTCCCATTATACATCCCAACTGCCTTCATAATAGTACTGTATGTCAAACTCCCTGTACTGTATACTATATACAGTAGTAGGACCCCACTACTTGTCAACATACTCATTCCCATCCCCTATAAGCTAGCATATGAAAGTTATTCATAGATAAGTCACCTGAGAAGTAAAATCCTACAGTAACCTGTAAGAGTCCTAACTTCTCTTACAAAAACCACTACAATACAACCATACCCCCACTCCCCTTTGCCCTAAGCCCAACTCTCTACCCAAACACCCACCAGTGAGACTCTTGAAGAATGAGAAGGCGAGGACACGTGAGCCGGTGGAGCCTGCATCAATGACCACAGCAAATACCCGCTCCTGCACCCCAAGAGCTGCAGACAACCGGTCCAGTGTTGAGGTGGCATGGCCCGGCCCCCTCATCAACCATGTGTTGTTTAAGGTCACTGTGAGTCCAGGGGAGATTTTAGTTACCTAGCATACTGTATATCACCTGTATTGAAGCTCAGAGTCAAAATGGTGGCTACATGGGATTTCAGTGGCACAATACAGTTTTGTCTTAGTTCAGGACCTACAAGAGGTTTAACTGACATCTAGAGTACAAAAGGTTATGTCATAATGATTTAATATGTGAATGCCTAACCCCTTATATATATATTTTTTTTTTCTGCTTTCCTCAAATTCTACACAACTTTTCAAATCATCAATCTCTACTCCTAACACTTTTGATTTCTCATATTCATGTCTACACCCATGTTTCACAACCATATGAATAAGGCTGAATGAAGTAAAATGGTCTCTGGTGGCAAGCTTATTTGCGGCTAACACTGTGTTGCTGGCAGAGAGTGAAAGGGGGCTGCAGAAAGTATTACTGTACTGTACAAATGTCATGGTGCAAATATAAGAAGGATACTACTGTACAGGATAACACTTGTATCATATAAATTTATAGTATATTTCTTGTAAATATTCCTGTGCAACTTACCTAGAATTATGATGGTGGAGAGGGCGAAGAGAATGACATAGAAGAGAAAGCGTACCATTCGCAGTGACATTGTCATCTGGCCTGATGAGGAACTGGCCTTCATGCCAGCTTGTACCTCACCTGTTGACTAATAGAAAAAAATATGCAAGTGTTGAATTTTGGGAAAAATTACAATAGAATAAATAACAGTTAATATTATCCTGAATTAAGATATATACAGTACCTTTTTTAAGAGATAATTTTTCTATATAAAGTTATTGAAATTATCATTATCAACCAGTAATAGGTATCCAATCTCATGTTCCTTCTACGGCATCTTTGAGACAGGAACTTGACAGCAAGTGCTCAGCACATACAGTACACCAATTGGTGTTTAAACTTTGACATTCAGGACATTAGGCATAGTAGTGAATGAAAGTGACACAGTAACTGACGAGCTACCGTCCACAGAACACTAACTTAACCCAACCCAAACAGACCTAAAATAACCTACTCTTAAACATATGCTAATCAACAACATGACACTACTATCAAGCAGTTTCCACACTTCATAACTTTGGCAACTGACATGGCAAACACTAATTGCAAGAAAAAAAAATTGCCTGTGCTGCTGTTTGCTGACGATACAGTTCTGTTGAGCGATGATGAGTGGGAGTTGCAGGGTTTTGTGAATATGTTTGGAGACGTGTGTGAGAAACAGAACTTGAAGGTAAATGTGGTGAAAAGCAAAGTTATGGTCTTTGACAGGGGTGCAGCCACAGGCTGTGAGGTGAGGTTGAATGGTCAAGCTATGAAGAATGTTAGCTCATTTAAGTATTTGGGCAGTGTGATGAGTAAAGATGAGAGTTAAGAGGATGAGATGCAGGATTAGGTACAATAGGGGAAGAGGGTTTTTGTAGGAATGCTGAAAGCAGTGACAAGGAATAGAGCAATGAGTATGGAAGTGAAGAAGACTTTACATGATAGTGTGGTATTCCAACACCGACATATGGGAGTGAAACATGGATGATGATGGAGAGACATAAATCTAGAAGTTATCTGAGAAATACAAGTGGAGTAACGTGGAGAGATAGATTTACAAATGAAAAAGTATGTGAGTGATGTGGTGTGGGTGTGGATGTGCTGGAGAGAGTGAAAAGGAACACCTTGAGATGGTTAGGTCATGTGGAGCGTATGGGGAGCGAGAGGTTGGTTAAGAGAGTGTACAAGAGTGCGGTGGAGGGACGGAAGGGAAGAGGCAGACCGAGAGTGAGGTGGAAGGATGGAGTTGAGAGGTATATGAGTGAGAATGGCATTGGAAGGGAGGAGGGACGCCGGTCGACAAGGGACAGAGGTGGCGTGGAATGCGATTCATTTGTGGCCACCCCCTTTGGGGATTGAGGCGTCTAGCAATAGATAGATACTTTCACCATCATTCTAAAAACAAAATAACAATGTGAGGTGTATACTGTCTCAAGATAACATCCAAAAACACAAATGGAAAAATACATTATATCTACTGTATCTATCTATCTATAGCTCTGACGCCTCGTTCCCTCCGGGAACTCCCCCAAGGGGATGGCCACGGCAGAAAAGTCTCCAGTCTTCTCTGTTCAAACACTCCCTCCTCACTCTGTTTGTTCTGCCATCTAATTGGTGGCCTGCCTCTCACACCACGTCCCACAACTTCACTTCCACCCCGTAAGGGAAGTATTGCCTGCGGAGACATGGGCAGTACTTCAAGGGTTTGGGCTTCCCTTCGGCCCCAGCTAATCCTTTTCAGTTCTTCATGTACTGTATCCCTCCGTTTCTTTTCTTTCCTTTTTACTTGCTGTCCCACCTCTCTATCACCCATTCCCACTGGTGAGGGCTGGTTCTATCCAGAAATGAGGAATTTGACACCCTCTACCACACCCTAGCCTGGGCCCAGTGGGGCTGACTTTATTCTCTGTGAATATTAGTTATCCCCCACAGGGCTAGAATAAAGATTGTTGTAGGATCTGGTCACTTTCTAGTGGATTTGACGAGATCTGCCCACATGGATTAAAAATACACGTGAGGTGTACTGTAACTAGACGCCTTTTGTTTTTCCACTGCTATGTGGACCGCCAGCACACGGGGGTGCATTTCCCTATGCATGCAGCAGTTTAAACTCCCTCCCCCCTTATGGTCCCTTCAGGGCTGATCTCATGGAAAGTACGGCCCCACTTGTAGCTCATGTGGTAACGTGGACTTGGGCCCACAGCACTGGCTGTGGGATCAAATCTCCCTGGCGTTGGGAGGCCCCCGGACTCCCTGGTCCAGTAAGCTCTGGTCCCATTTCCCTGGGATGTGCTTCGGTAGCCCAGGCATATAGGGCCAGCCCTTTCTTTATTTTAATTTGTTTTTTCACTGCGACCAGAGTGTACCAGGGGTCTGTGGGGCAGGAGGCCATTCTGCACCTGGAGAATATCAACAACAACAACTTCACTTCCATACACCTTCCTTACATTATGATACACAATATACTGTACAGTATAAGGGAAGGCGGTAGCAGAGTGGATAAAGAGACAGGCTGCGAATGTCAAGGGCCTGAATTCGAGTCCATGAGAAATGTCTGGGATTTTTCAGAGGTGAACTGATGGGTCTAGCTGTTCGTCAATTATCATGGCTATGCCGACATGTCAAGAAAATACCCCCAACATAGTCGTCAACTCACAACATAGAAGATGCCCGTCATATTCCAAGATACTGTGAGTGACGGTGCAGCTGCTCTCTCCTGATAGTGACATGTATAAATAAGGTGTCGCCATCTAGTGGTACCAGCATCACCACAAAGCTCCAGTGTCTCACCTGGTGCGACATCCAATAATCTCGGGGCCTCGCAAGAGTCATGGGCAACTGACAGCCTACAGTCCCGAGGTTGAGGTATATACAGTATACTGTATATATATTTAAAAAAAAAAAAAAAAAACGTACTAGAGTAAGTATGAATGACAGTGCTGCCCCAAATAATATTTGTAATGATACAGTAAATATTATAGGATGACAATAAATGAAAAAAAAGTCGAGCACTGTACAGTAACAGAAATTATTTCAGAGGCACAACGAGCGATTTTTAGCATGAAAGTCAGGGATGGATGCAGGTGTGCATTTGGATGCAGACGGACATTAATAACATATCATTAGTTTATAACACATCATTAGTTCTAATTCCTCTCCCAACTCCATCCTTGTCTACGCTAGTATTTCATTACTGTTAATAAATATTTACAGGAAAGCACAAATCTTCACTGCAGAATATGGATGGCAATTCTGACTCTTGACAGTGATGGCCAGGAGCACTACACACAACATGAAATTATTTTTGAAAAGATAAATCATTAAGTTTCCTGCCTCTTCCAATACACAGTAAAATTTGTGTACAGTACAGTACCTGTAGAAAACGTCCGAGTGACTTACTGCTATTACGGTACTGTACTGGCAGAACAGAGTGGAAGAGTATGTAAAGGAGCGAAACATGAGGGGCAGGGGAGGGCTGGACTGAGTAAGGAGGGAGTGTTGGAACAGGGAAGACTGGAGACTTTTCTGCCGTGGCCACCCCCTTGGGGGGAGTTCCCGGAGGGAATGAGGCGTCAAAGCTATAAATAGATAGATACTATATAATCTTAATAGTGTACCGAGAAATTTTTTTTAGTACTAAATTGAATATTTACATGAATGAAGCATTTCAAAAAACATCAGGGAAATTACAGTATAATTAAGGTAGAAAAGTTCCTAGTTCATCAAATTACAGTACTCATTACCAACATCATGTTCATTATCATTGGTGAATAAGTATTAAAAATGTCAAGGTCATTAAATAATTACCGGTTCAACATCAATTAAGTGCTCCCCTCGTAACTCATTCTGAATATTACGGAGAGCAGTGAAGTAGCTCTGCCCGTTTCTCGGTGGCTTGTGTCCTTTTCCCGCAGAGTAAGTGTGTCCATCTGTTGACCTGTTGTCATGTCTAGTTACAAGTGCTGGCTGTATTGGCTTAAAGTTACTTCCATTTTCAAAGCCATTTAGTCCACTTTTCATACTGTTCCCATTTGCTAAGGAGGTAGTTCTATGTGCACCCCCTCTAGCCCGTACCTCACTCACATTCTCCTCTCTCATCATTTTTTAACTTTTTCAAACAGCTTATTCAGTATTCTTGTGTTATGTTGTCAAATTGGGACTATGCAGAACAAGGAGAGAAAATATGTACAAAGTAGACAGTTGCAGAACAGTTAGGTTTTATAGTACAGTACTGTAAGTGCCTTTTCCTCATTATTGGTGGCTGAACTGATACAGCAGTCTTTTTTTTATACAGATGAATTTTGCCTTTAAACAATGTCAATAACTGTAATGAGCTGACTGAAATTATTCTATGATGTATCAATTAGCTAAATGCGAGTGCTGAAAGAGAAAAATAATTGCCATCCAATCAAGTTACAATGACACTAAAATAAAATTATACTGAATTTGGTCTTACACTTCTACTGCATATCTGACATAATTATGTTCCGGTTATCCATTTCATCCACAGTATGGTACTGTATAATGTGTATTGTTCCAAAGTCTGATGTTGATGCTATACTGTACATATAAAAGTATGTTATAACAGTACAGTTGTGCATATGACCACAATACATTCAACCATTAGTATCTCACAAGGACAGTACTGTATTGTTACAGAATGGTACTGTATATATCAGTAGTGCACTGTACAGGAATACAGGTAGTATGGTATATGATATAAAGCACATCATACCTATGAAATACTCTCTGTTTTCAGATAGCTTCAGTTGCTGGACAAATTTCACAATACACGATCAGAGTAATATCGATAACGCTCTTCATTCTGGTCTTACTCTATGACCATCTTGTAAGCTATACTGTATTGTACAGTAGTTACAAATCACTTTCTATTGTTCAAATATTCTTTCTCAAAAGCCACCACAACATTTACCAGACTCAGCACCACACCTCACAGTAATGAGCAAAGAAATAGTAAGGCAGATGAGTGTGAGCACAAGTGTTCAGCCACCACAAACACTTGCACCAGTGACACTTGTCAGCCTCTTACTCTTTTCATCTCCAGCCAGTTTAGAACATTAAAAAACTACTGTACACCACATGCTTCCTCAGATGATTAATGGAAATGAAGTTTACTATACTGTATATTCAAATGAACAAAGGTTATGCTATAGGTATAGCCTGGTGTATGTACAGTTGGACACAGGAATTCGTGGTACAGCCCAAGTGAAAGATGGTCAAATTCTCCCAATATCAAGTTCCTTGGTGCCAAATAGGAGACATCAGGAGCAGAAGTATCTTTCACCTGAGCTGTACCACCCATTCATGTGTCCAACTGTACTTATATCAGCTTCATTATCAAGTTTCAGTAGTATGGTCTCTATACACTAGGTGTCATGTCAGTTGGCATCAAGTTAGTTGGTGTCATGTCAATATTAATCATGTCAGTACTGTATGAATCATGTCAATAGGTGTCATGTCAATCTTACCTGAATATTGCTTATTATCATCGAACAAATAATGAATCATCCAACTTTTCTCAGGTTATACTTTACATATTAAACTTTATAGCTAACCTGGAAAGCTAAACTATAATATAATAATACAATCATGTAACAACATGTAACACTTATTACATGGTACAAATACGAATTTTGTAGGCAATTATGACCACATTATTGTGTCTAAAACTTTATGAAAAGTGTAACAACATATACTAGTGCAATGGTATACATACTGTACACCTTGTAAGTGAATCATGAGCATTAACTTACATTCTTCTTAAACATGTAAATTTAGATATTTCTACTCTATCAAAAGCACTTCTCTTATTCACTATCTATCTATAGCTCCAACGCCTCGTTCCCTCCAGGAACTCCCTCCAAGGGGATGGCCACAGCAGTAGTGTCTCCAGTTTTCCCTGTTCCAACACTCCCTCCTTACTTGGTCAAGCCCTTCTCTGCCCCTCACGTTTCTCTCATTTACATAATCTTCCACTCTGTTCTGTCATCTAACTGGAGGTTATTCACACTGAGTGAAAATGTGGAAATAACAATGTACTGGTTGAACTACATATAATAACCTACTGTAAATGCAATACCTACATGGGGAGTGAGTCATACACCCTGTAGCTCACATGATCCCTCAAACTAGCTGACCTAGCTGATATATTCCTACAAGTGTTCATACTATTTTTAGTGTTGTAATCATGACATACGATACATAATAGTAGCAATACGAGTGAGTTGACAATGGACTTACGCGGGAGACTGAACACCCTGGCCAGAGTCACACCACACTCGCGCGTACACATAGACACACCGCTGTCTCGCGCACAAACATGGTCTACTTCAACACGCCCTATCTCCACAACTATTCATCGTACAGCCCTCCCGATGGTACCATTGGAAAGAGGAAGAGTTGAAGGTATGTAAGAAACTATTTTGAAGTCAGTACACTATATAGGTTAAGAGTGTGAGTGTTGTGAATATAGGGGAAATCGAGGAATTTTGATGCGAGCGGCAGGGTAAAAATGTTAAGGCAGGGTGGGGGGTCCCGGAGGGTATGGGTTAATGAGTTAGAGACAGGCCCTGGGAACAAGGGCCACCTCAGCATATAGTGACATCATAAGTCACAAGGAGTACAACACAGAGAGCCCTAATGCGCTCCTATACAGTCAGTTTGCTAGAGATTTCCATACGTTAAACACACAGAATCTCAGCCTATCTCTCTTCTTTAAAGTTAGCTCCAAAGTCTAACTTTACCCTTTTGTGAATCTGTACTACTGTACTACTTGGGTTATTGATAAAATCTTGTTTAATCTTGCTAAACCGACACACAATAATAAAAATAATACTCCGAAGCGACACAGCCAGCTACGCAACCACAAACAACAACCCTCCTTGTGTAAGTGTTCCACATACACACCATTTTTTTCATTACGGATTTTCTATTGGTTACAGTTTGTGCGGGCTACCATAACATTGTAATATTTGTCACGTTGTAGTGAAGATGTAAGTTATCTTCACTACAACATCACCTCTGAACAGTGTGATTGTTACAATTTTGTCCGTAGCCCGTTTCCTCCAGTGGTAGACATGGCTAATGCTACCGTAGGGTTTCCTGAAGCAGAAGTCTCGACGTGGGACGGAGTAAGGAAATGCTATTGTGGCTCATGACTTCTAAGCCGATTCCCCGAGTTCGTGTGCCATGTTTCCTAGCCCCAGTAAATCTGTCCCCGAGTTTCCAGTGCCTGCGTGCCTAAGGAAAACATACAGTCGTAAGTTTTGGAAAGGTTGGACACCAAATAGCACAACAGCTGGTGGTGTCCAACAAGCCTGTCACAGAGTTTCCTGTGCTTTGGAGATAGTTTCCTTGTCCCCATCTGACTGATTAATTGCTCACTGTCGCTGTCGCTGTTGTGGTGGTGGGATTGGCTGGACGTCTTCACACAAGGAAAACATACAGGAAACAAAGTTATGGAGGGGGCATTAGCAAACACCTGGCACTCATCTCGTAAAGTGGACGGCAACACTGAGCACAACTGGCTAAGTGCATGTCGGATAATTTCCTCGGCCTTATGGTTCTGATGGATCTCCAGAGTCAAGAGGTATTCCCCAGCAACTGGTCCAACTGTACCATACTCTTCTCCTACACTGTGAGAAGCATGTCACCCTTTTCTATGTCATCTTTATGTCACCTCCAGATTGTAAAAAGGCCGAAATTTCTCACGGGAAATTTCGTTCTTTTAGGTGGGAGGTGTTACATGTTGTTACAGTATATGATTATATTATTATAATATAGTTTAGCTTTCCAGGTGAGCTATGAAGTTTTATATGCAATGTATAACCTGAGGAAAGTTTGAAGATTTTTTTTATTTGTTCAACCATGTAACTCTTTTATTAATAAATATACAGTGACATTATCTGACTTGCCATTAACCCCACGTGAAGACAACACCTCTTCACTAACATCTTGACTACCCCTGTTTTATACGGGTGTCACATGGCGATGTAACAATATACTAAGCTTACCAATGAGTCATCAAGGCTCCAAATATTGTCTTGAATGTGTAGACCATTTCTCATGTTAAGTGGTCATAACTCTTTTGTAGACAAAAACAGCAGAAGAGGTTACACACAAGCTCATAACAAATTTACTCTGCCAGTACACCACACGTAAGGTGATACTAACAGACAATGGTAAAGAATGTTCTAATAATTTGTTACGTAACATATGTGATCAATATCATATAAAACAAACTTTCATAACAGCATATCATCCAGCTAGCAATGGTCTTACAGAAAGAGCAAATCGTAAGATACTAGAAGTCTTGCGACATGTAGCTAATCCTATGCAAGGATCATGGGAAGACTGGATATCATATACAGCTGCCTCTTTCAATGGTTCCATATATTCATCTGTGGGTAAATCTATCTATTTATCTGTAGCTCTGACGCCTCGCTCCCTCCGGCAACTCCCCCCAAAAGTCTCCTGTCTTCCCTGTTCAAACACTCCCTCCTTACTTGGTCCAGCCATCCCCTCCCCCTCATGTTTCTCTTCTTTTACATACTCTTCCACTCTGTTCTGCCATCTAACTGGTGGTCTGCCTCTCACACCACGTCCCACAACTTCACTTCCATACACCTTCTAAACAAACTCCTCACCTTGCATTCTCTCTACATGTCCAAACCACCTCAAAGTATTACGCTTCACTCTCTCAACCACTCCACACTCAATACCAATTGCCTTCTCACTCATACCACATTTCTTATACACACTTTCATTACTTTCTCCATCCCACCTTGTAAGTCCACATGCACCTCTCAAGTAACTCATTTCCACAGCACCTATTCTTGACTGATGAGCCCTACTCCATGTCCATGTCTCCGACGCATATGTCAGTGTTGGCAGGATTATACTATTTCATAGTCGCCTTTTCACTTCCATACTCACACTTCTACCTTTCATTATCCTCCCCAGTGATCCGATGACCTGTCTACCCTTCATTGCTCTCTCCCTTATTTCTCCTTCTATACTTCCATGTTTACACATAACTGTCCCCAGGTACAGTACTTAAACTCCTTCACTTCCTCCATCCTCTCACCCCTCAGAGTTATCTCACACTTCATCCCAGTTGGTATTTCTACTCTGTAAGGTGTAGCAAAGTTAATCATTTCAGTTTCTGCTCTTTCAAATACCATCACTTTACTTTTACCCACATTCACCTTCAGTTTCCTTCGTTTACATACAGACTGAAATTCATCCACCACTCTGTAGCTCACTTTCACTCTCAGCCATCAGCACAGTGTCATCCGCAAACAAACTTGCTGCCAAGGACCAATTTACTTCATTCAGCCTCAACTTCATCCCCAGACCATTCACTTTGGCTTTCATCTCTCTCATATAACCATCCATATATATATTGAACAACCACGGTGACATAACACATCCCTGTCTCAGCCCTACACTAATATTAAAACTCTCACTCAGATCACCCTTAACCCGCACACATGCTTTTGCATCTGCATAAAATGCCTCAATGCCTTCCAGCAGAGATCTCCCAACACCAAATATTCTCAACACCTCTGACATAGCTCTCCTATCCACCCTATCGTATGCCTTCTCCAAGTCCATGAAGGCAGCATACAACTTCCTACCCTTCCCAATATATTTCTCCACTATTGATTTTAATGCAAATATCTGTTCTTTGATTAACACCTGTTCTTTGATTAGCAATTTTCTTTGATTAACACCTGTTCGTCTTTGATTATCTGGTCCACACATCCTCTACCCTTTTTAAACCCTCCCTGTTCCTCACTAACTTTATTCTCTGTTACTTCCTTCAGTCTTTCAGTTAAAACCTTCCATACACCTTCCCCAGTACACTAAGAAGGCTTATTCCACTATAGCTACCACACTCCTCCTTACTTCCTTTCCCCTTATACAAAGGTACAATTATAGCTCTCCTCCAATCCTCTGGCACCTCTCCCTGCCTCCAAGCCAATGTACATATAAGCAACATCCACTCCACCACTACCTCCCCCCCATACTTTAACATTTCCGCAGTTATCCCATCTACCCTCGGTGCCTTTCCCATCTTCAACTTTCCCATCTTCAACTTTCCTAATCTCTTCCCTTCCTAATTCTCCCTGTACATCCTGTCATCTACCACCTGCCTCCATCCCTATGCATGTCACCACCGCCTCCCCTCCCGTCCCTTTATTCATCAAACGATCAAAATGCCTCTTCCACACTTCTTTAACTTCCTCACTTCCACTCACAGTAACTCCATCCTCTTTCTTCATTCTCACACTACCAGATTTTCCTTCTCCTCTTTCTCTATTAACCTCCTTCCAGAACAGTTTCTTATTTTCCCTAAACTTCTCACTCAATTTCCTACCAATGTGGGTAAGTCCCCGCATTATATCATATATGGAACAGAAAAGCAACTTCCATATGACATAATTACAGATAATTCTTCTCCAGCATATAATATGGATGATTACTCAATTAGACAACTACAGGTATTTAATAACATCCATAAGGAAGTCCAGAAACATTTACAAGGTAGTAGGTATGAGATGATACTTAAACAACATGCTCAAGCTGCAAAAATAGATGTTGCTGTTGGGGAAAATGTCATGGTAAAAGCCCCAGATAGAGTGTCAAAACTAACTCCAAAGTTTGTAGGTCCATATGAAATACAGTACTGTACATGTAATAAATATAACCCATGGAAATAAAATAAAGGTTAAAGATATAAATACAGGGAAGGTAGAAACAGTGCATGTAGATAGGTGTAAAAAGATTTTAAATTAAATGACACACCTAGCACACAAACAGAACCACAAGAAATAATACACTCCACTCCCACATCTAGTACCACAAACATATACAGTACTGACAAAAACTTAGGTCTGCAAACAAAATCAAATAATGACATTTATTTCAGATGGGGAACAAGATGCTATCACTGTTTTTGCTGAGCTTAGCTCTTGTTACACTATCTCAGCAAACCACAGTTCCGGCCCAAGCACTAAAGCCAGGTGCCTTGGTCGAATATAGAGGAACGGTCTTAATAGTGGAAGATTTGGTTACGGTACAACAGGAAATTCCCGGATTACTGAATATGCCAGAAATAATTTACAACGTTGGACAGCATGTATCAGAATTACACCGACACATAGAATTTGTCACCACACAAGTAAATAATTTTTATAACAGAAAAAGCAAAATGTGAACTGTCATTCATGATCCCTGAATCCACTCTCCCAACTTCTTACTGTTCTTTCACAACTGTAAGTAATACTACATACTTCCTACTATGAGCACTTCGGAACTAACCATTATTATTACTTTCAAAAGAGAACTTGTGCGACATTAATATACAATGGTAAAGTCCAACATGAGTGGATATGGCCCTGGACCATTGTGAGATAAGGAATGAGGATTTCCTTAATTCACCAACACATCACCATAAAGCATTTGTGTCAACACTTTCTATAGAGTTAGAGTCGCTTAACATTGTAGTACCGGTAAATATCTCTTTAGATAAAATAACTTGTTTCAGACATAGTAAAGTTTCTTAAATACTTAAATGACTCAGAGTTTACCTCCACACTAGATGATTTGTTACCTATGCATCTATCAAAACAAGTTGTATGTCCTTTCCATATCATTGTTGCACTCACTTTAATTGTTTGTACTATTGTCTTCAGCTGGTGTATACGGAAGGTGTATGCTAGGTACCGACAATTATATGCTCGTGAACGACAGAGACAAGTGACCGAAGGTAATGTGGATACAAATGTATAGGTTAATTACACATTCTTACACATTTAGACAAGATGTATTTAATAAATATATATTGTACATGTTATAATCCTTATTCTCTGTAGAAATAATAATATAAAACTATCTACAGACTGCATGTACAGTATTACTAATAATACTGTATATACCGGTACATTATGTAAGTACCATATGTAATATTCCTTCGAGGGCGAAGGATGGTTATGGGTGAACATTGTACCGGTTAAACTACATGTAATACCTACATGGGAAGTGAGTCATACACCCTGTAGCTCACATGATCCCTCAAACTAGCTGACCTAGACATTAATGGGTTGGAGACAGGCCCTGGGAACCAGAGCCACCTCAGCATATAGCCTAGTGATGTCACAAGTCATGAGGAGTACTGTACAACACAGAGAGCACTAACTACAACAACAACAGAGAGCCCTAATGCGCTCCTATACAGTCAGTTTGCTAGAGATTTCCATGCGTTAAACACATGGAATCTCAGCCTATCTCTCTCTCTTTAAAGTTGGCTCCAAAGTGAATCTGTACTACTACTTGGGTTATTGATAAAATCTTGTTAAACAAAGAAGAAAGCTTCCTAAATCTCCACACCATAATAATAAGAACCATAATAAAAATAATACTGTACTCCGAAGAGACACAGTCAGCCACGCAACCACAAATTACAACCCTCCTTGTGTAAGTGTTCCACAAACACCCCAGCACATACTGGTGATAGCACTGGGACACTAGCACAAGAAGATACGATGAAAGAAATAATTTGAGAAATTAATATAAGGAAAGAGTTTAATCTTAACATAACTGGCTGTAGAGGAGTCCAATGGGCAACATTTAGAATATTGTACCTATAGATATCTCAGGGATTGATAAAAAAAAAAAGAGATAAGGGATTTGAAGAAAATCAAAGCTACTGTCCAGGAGTGGATGAAAAAACTGCTGAAATGATAAAGACTATAACTTAAAATGGTTGAGGAGGAAAAGACAGCTTCCTTACGAGAGTAGATATGTACACAATAACTGAGAAAGGTAATAATTATAACCCTTTACAACGATATCGGTATTGCCCGGGTGACCAAAGCCGTTCCCAGGGACTTGCACCTCCCTTGGGGGGCAGGGAGATGTTGTTATGGTTTGGCCCCTATAGCTTCTTTTCTTGGGAGCCTTGAGGGGTGGTCCGACGACGTAGATGCCGCCACTCCAGGACCTACATGGCACAACACCAAGTACAGTACAAGATACCATACACAAACACTATTATCTTTTACACCCTGCCCAATCCAAACCAATCTCCAGAAACATATCCATACTCAAATCACTCATCAGTCCATCCAAACACTCAAAAACAACACATAGCTGCATGCACGACCTCCTGACATCCACCTATCTGAATCATCTCTTTCCTGTGAGGACAGAGTTCACCTGGCCAGGCTGTTGTGTGGCCACCACCTGGCCCTTCTGATATATCAGAAAAAGCTGGATGGAGCCATTGTGGATGCCTATCCAGGATGCAACACTACACCCCATTCTATTAAACACATTATTGAAGACTGCAATGCACACAACCACACTCGCCAAGGAAGGCTATAGCCTTCCTCAGGAGCTCGGGGCTGCTCGGCCAGACAGCTTGAGGAACTTCAACAACAACAACAACACAACATACACTCTCTGAGGGCATTGTGGGAAAACCCAGTTCAGGCCATGGCTCTCCTCAGGAGCTCGGGGCTGCTCGGCCAGACAGCTTGAGGAACTTCAACAACAACAACAATATTGGACACCAGAATGACTGTAAATGATATCATCAATATCCCATTTATCTTTTTACTTAGGCAGGGAGCTCCAGGGCTAGATATGGAAAAATTAAATAAAAAATTGTTTAAAATATTTAAGAGATTACAGTATCTATGATAACAGATATGAGATTGGTGAGAGAGAGCAACATGAGAGTAGATGAGGAGTTTGACAGAACACTGAGTGAAAGGTTTAGTGAGAATAAGAAAGGTAAAAAGGGAGAGAGGAAAAATGAAGCCTGGAAGTGAGTGATTGAGGAGGAAGGATAGTTACAGTGAATGGAAGTGAAAGGAGTGTTGTAAGAGGCATTTGGATCGTTTAATGAATGATAGAATGGGAGGAGAGGCAGTAGTGACATGCATGGGGATGGAGGCAGGTGATAGACTATAGAGTGTTTGGGAAAACAAAAAATGGAAGAGGATAGGAAAGTCCCCAGGTATAGATGGTAATAACATTTATAGCTGGTCATCAATTCTAAATCAAAGAAAAATACTGTATGCCAATTTGCGTAGTTTTCCCCAACCGATATTTCTGATTATCCACGCTGTTCCCAAAGATTGTTGGGGTTGAATAGAAAGAGGGAGGCAATATGTGTCAAATACGGCATTACCTACCGTACAATTAGCACATAAAAAATATATATATATACAGTATATAAACTTAAATAATGGCATTCCAAAACTATCCAAAATATATAAGAAGAATGATTGACAATTTTACCCATAATATACCATACCGGTACTTTAAAATTAAAAAGCTTTCACACTGGACTAGAGTCCATAAACCTAACTAATTGTACAGATAACCTTGTTAGAGCCTACATGTATGTGTGTGTGTCTGTTAGTATGAGAAACCTATGTATGACCTTCACTTGAGGTGGTTGGTGATTAATGGGAAAATAAGTACAGTACACTGATGGTAAATCTGAAGCAACCTACACCTCCAAACTATTCCTAGCAACATTATTTGGTAAATATTGAAAGAATTATCATTATTGCGTATAGTTTTTCTACTTTCATCACCAACTTATTTAGACAATTCTAAGACTATTTTCTTCGGTAATAGTCTGCCTTTTGTCCATAATCTGCTTTCAACTCGAGGTTTTCAGAATGAAATGTTTAATAGTGTGTTTTGAACTAATATATTATTCACGACCGTCACAAATTAATGTTTTGGGAGATACCCTCCCCCCTGCCTTCCCCAACCCAGTCTCCGAAAACACCTCATTTTCGCCATATTTGAACTAGATTTGTCTGAAAAACACTACAACGCATTAAATAGAATTAGGTAGGCCTCACCTGACCTAACCTAACCTAATCAGGACTGCTGCAAACTACCGAGACCTAACTTGGCGGCCATCTTGAATTGATATTATTATACTGGAACCGACGGTTCATGTTTATGCATTTGTGACGGAAATACCCAATAAGGAAATGACATGCATGTACAGTGAAATAACCGTGGTAAAGTACAGTAAATAACTGGGGCAAAATACTAGGACCCAGCCAGATCTGGCAACACTGATACAAAATAGAAATTCTTTCAATAAATACCCATTATTTTTGTTCATCTGGTCCTGTTTCCAGTAATATTTTGGAGGAATCAAGGCCCTTTAATTCATTGAAATTATTACAGTTTTGTAGCAGTGTTGCCAGATCCGGCTAAGTACCAGTATTTTGCCAAGGTACTTTATCATGGTTATTTCCCGCTAGTATGCCCAGGTTAGGTCCCGGTAGTCTGATGTGGTCTAGGTTAGGTTAGGTCAGGTCAGGCTAATTTCAAAATGCCCCATTTGAAAATCTTAGAAAAATTTGTGGAGGAAATACCATAGAAGAAAATAGTCTTAGAATTGTCTAAATTAACGTTAGTGGGTAATGAAGGTAGAAAAACCATAGTTAGGCAATAACGGCAATTCATTCAATATTCACCGGCATTTGTTAAGGTAAAATAAAATACCCATCAAGAGTCCTGTTTGATCACTTTGATGGCAGAACAGAGTGGAAGAGTAGGCTATGTAAAGGAGAGAAATGTGAGGGGGAGGGGAGGGCTGGACCAAGTAAGGAGGGAGTGTTTGAACAGGGAAAGATGGAAACTCTTCTGCCGTGGCCACCCCCTTGGGGGAGTTCCCGGAGGGAGAGAGGCGTCAGAGCTATAGATAGATAGATAGATAAAGTCCTGTTTTCAGTAATATTATGTGTAAGTTACAGTATAAGATTAAATGGGGTTATAGATAAGAAGTGCTACAGAAAAGGAAGTTTTTCAATATTTACCCACTTTAATTTAATATACCCAAAGTATAATAGCATCCCCTTACCTAAGTTAGTTAAAGGTCTTACATAACAGCAAAGCCTGACTACCATATTATCAAATCTACACATTCTTCCTATTTTTAAGGGGGAGGAGGATACAGTAGGTAAATCCGGAGCAAATTATTCCTCAAAACTATTCCAAGCAACAGGCCACCATTAGTTATGTTCATCTGGTTCTGTTTTGTTTTGGCATACTTTGGAGGAATCAAGTAAACTCTCTCCTTAACCTATAATATAATATGACTGGGGCTGTGTAAGAGGCAGGCTTAAATCCCAACTAACACCACCACCATCACTGACCTTTCTCTTCCTTACTCCCTCCATTAGGTCAGCATAGGTCATACAACACACACCACACGTCTAGAGAAGGAAAGAGCAGTACAGTAGTAGGCAGCCCTATCCACACACTGGTATTAACGTACTGATTAGTGGCATCACCATGACAAGACACCTTCCCTCTCTCTCTCTATCTCTTGTTGTTGGCTGTCTGTCTGTCCTTGTTGTGATCTCTAATATTTTCTCTCGATTATCTTTTCGCTGTTTTCTGTGACGTCTTGGAGGCTCTTGTAGTTTCCGCACCGGTCAACTATTATATAGAACATTTTACATTACTACTAATTCAGTATCAATAATATAAGATTTGATTGGTTTCATTGTATACGCACAACTATCTACGAGTAACAAAAGTATATTTATATATTATTAGATTAAGTGAAGTGACTAAATAATAGCGAATGTAATGGAGTTTCCTGCAGCCTACATGACGAGCTGTGAAACAACCAGCTGCCAACTCAACTCAGCTGTTGACTGTTGTTATTATTGTTTTATTATGATCAATAGTCATTTACTTGACAAATACCTCTTGCTCTATTTGCAATTTCCAGATTGCAAAATAATTATAAACTTTCTATATTGAGTTTCAGTTGGTCCATTGAATAAAAGCCTACTCGTCGTAGTTTAATTAAATTTAAAACGTTTCTTCATAACATAACATACGTTATAATTACGCTATTAGATTATATGCTTGTTAAACGAAATCAGTCGCTCCAATTAAGTATATTATGCTAATGATTTTTGCTTACATAATATTAATATATGATTGACCTCGGATAAAGATAAGGAAACCCACTTGAAACAACTTGACATTTGTAATGAGTTGAAAAAGGCTCTTAAAATTACTCAGCTAATACGGCCTTATTATCCATTTGACCCGTACTGTTCTTTCCCCTATACAAGGACATTGTTGTGAGAAATTGTGCAGTATCAAGTGAAGAATAATTATACATTTTCATATCACGTTGTTGTTTTCTATGGAATGCCGTATCGGCCCGTATGCTTGCCAGCTCGTCCTTACTGTACTCGGTTTGAAGTTATTCTCTTTCACAGAAACGCTTACATTGCCTGTGCTTGGTAAAACTTATGAGTATATGAC
Source organism: Petrolisthes manimaculis (assembly GCA_034508575.1). Taxonomy (NCBI): domain Eukaryota; kingdom Metazoa; phylum Arthropoda; class Malacostraca; order Decapoda; family Porcellanidae; genus Petrolisthes; species Petrolisthes manimaculis. The sequence continues at coordinate 425,207 of JAWZYT010000261.1, forward strand.
ATGATACATTCCCCTTGTTTATTGTATCAAATCGGAGCAAATATATCTTGTTGGGTTAAGAGGAGTATGATCTGATAAATCCCAAATGTATACACTTTTTTGGACTTGTATGGCCTGGGGGATGCTGGATAGCCAATCTCGTAATCACTTATAACTGAGCTAGAACAACCATAATTGTCTTTGAATAACCTTACACCTGTAAATATACCTCTATAGGCCTGAAAATAATTGTTATTACCATACTATGCGAGGATTGAATATTATTTGGATGGATAATCTCTGGAGCCAAAGTCGAGATAGTACCATGGTTGGGTTCCCTGATGGCCGAGGTACCGCAACACGTACGTAAGTTCTTATTTCGATCCACTGACACGAGAAATTCCACATCTTCAGAGTGCTTGGAAGTGCTGATACCTGAGGTGGGATTCAAGTGTATTCCGTGCCTATAGATATAATGATGAATTAGTATTGTACCATTAAGATAAGATGTGTGTTTTTATTTGCATTCAGTCACCGTGTGTCTGCTATATTTTTTGTTGGAGTATTTTTTAATTAAAGGTGCTTTATAAAAAAAAGTCACTGTAATTATCCAGTATATTGCCATTTTTTTCTGTTACGATGTTTCTACCATCTTTACCCAATGATTTAGACCATTCTAGTTAAGACACTTGTCGGTAATTCTGTATAAGAGGTCCACCTGGATTGTTCCCACATTTTATACATTTTCATGCATATTTTTACTTGTTCTATTGATTGTTGCCCATAATATTGTGTGGAGATAACTTTTTTTTACCCTTACTTGACCTAATCTAAACATATTCTAATGGGGCATTTTGTAATTAGCCTGACCTTACCTAACCTAACCTATAGTCTGTCCAGCCTTAAGTGGCAGAGAAGCCCTGCCTCTCTGAAACATTCCTGGATGTAACCGATTGACAGGTGAGGTCAGACTAATTCTATTTAATGCGCTGTAGTGTTTTTCCGACGAATCTAGTTCAAATATGGCGAAAATGAAGTGTTTATGGAGATTGGGTTGGGGGACGGGGGGGTCATATCTCCCAAAACATTAAAATGCGACGGCCTTGAACAATTAATGCGTTAAAAAAACACAATAAAACTTTGCAATCGGAAAGCCTTTAGTCCAAACCAGATTATGGTTCAACACTAGACTATTACCCATAGAAATACTGTACAATACCGTATACTGTATAGATTAACAGTATTATATTTTTATTTGTTTATTCCATTTATTCATTCTCTCATTAACAGTAGCTTTTCACTTTCTTCTTCTTTTGTTACCTTCATCTGAGTTTCTCCCTCTCTCACAGCCTTAGGCCATTTTCTAATCTGGTCCCTATTGGTGCCTGTCAACTTGCTCTGTGTCAGTTCAATAATCCATTCACACACACATACACACCATTCCCTGACCAGTCCTGCTGCTGTGTTTAGCCATGGTTTTGAAAGATTTTAACTTTTTTGTGTAAGTATTGAATTTGTGTGTGTGTTTTTCTATACAGTATTTTGTTACATAAAAATGCACTCCCTTGTGTTTCCGAAAGATAAGGGAAATAGGGGTTTCTCACCCAGCTGATCGGCGTGACGTCACATATAAACAAACGCCATGATGGTTGGATGGTAGGGTTGCCATTTGGTATTTTTCATTACCAAATCAGGCCCAATATAGTAATGAAAAATCTGTTTGGTAATATATAATTTGATTTGGTATTAGATCTGAAAGGTGAATTGTCTGATGTCTTGTAGATTAACTTACAGTACAACAAAACCTTCATCTACAGTTGTACACAACATAGGCTACAGTTGCTATTTTTAAGTGGAAATATTACTCCTATACCAGTAGCACCGTATATATTTATCCTTATTTCTCTGTATTATTTTTATATCTGCCACTGAATGAGCTAACACTTTCAATTATTATTCCATATGGTTATTATAGAGGAGAATATTAATTCCAAACTAATCATTATTTTCCTGTAATTATTAGGATTTTCCCCTACCCTACCCAAAACCCCAATTTCTCCTGTTCTTCCCCAACATTGTAAGGAGAGGAGAGGGGTTTGATGATGACTCCCTAGATAATCAAGAGAACCATAAATTCCTTCTCTTGATCAGCAGTTTCTCTTGTGCTTCTCCTTGATTTCTTATCACCTTAGGGATCCCAAACAAGGACAAACCAGGATTTTTGTCTGTATTTGAACATCCCACCATGCAACAAAGCCATGGCATCCTAAAATATCCCCTTAAAGGAGGTAAAATACTCGTCTAAATGAATCAACCGTGATAGAGGAAGCCAATTCCTTCCGTTTGTTTACAAGAGCAACAACCATCATGGCTGCCGAGCGTGCCGTGACGTCACACCCTATTCAATATGTAAAAAATGGTACTAAATGGATGAAGAAGCCTTGAAGTATGCATTTGAACACAGAAAATTACAAGGGTTACCAAAGTAACTTTTTACTGCACACTATAATATACGGTAGTGTTCTAATCAAGACATTACAAGCTCCAAGTAATTTGTCACTGAATTTTGACTGTAAGGCTCTCACAAATATTTAAGATAATGAGTGAGTAATAATAGACATGAATAATGCTTAATTAGTAGAAATCAATGTATCTTAAAAATTGCAACCTTTCCAAACTTTCAAAAAATCACCAAAAATATTCCATGTTCATTCCATGATAAAATGTGGCATCTTCACGTGTAGTACTTCTTCACTACCTGGTGTGACATCTCATTGGGGGGCGAGCGTAGCGAGCAGCGCCGCAGGCAAAAGCACCCATGGCGCAGCCGTGGTGGGCGAAGCCCAGTGCTTGTATTTATGAAAATAGGAAGAACTTATATTTTTCCCTGTGTGCTGAAAACCTCTAGCCAATCAGGGAAGCGAAAGAGTACTTGACCTGCTTACTGCACCTGTAGGGCAGGGCTTCACCACCTAAGGCTGGACAGAGTATAGACCGCAGCAGACTACTGGGACCTAACCTGGGCAAACTACCGCTACATAAATGGATGTGGCAACACTGCTACAAAACGGCAATATACTGGATAAATTCCTAAATGTTATATGACTAGATAAAGTAAATAATAGTTTAATTGAGCCAACTTTTCTTGGATATTTATTATTCCCTGAGATACTCTAATTAACTAACCGGGGCAAGGACTTTGGGTATACACTACACATCTTCACTACCCATGACACATCACAGTGCATCATAGCTACTAACCACACATCTTCACTACTCACTACACATCACAATACATCATCCTCACTATTCACTACACATCTTCACTACTCACTACATCTTCTCTGCCCATTAACACATCATAGTGCATTTTAACTACCATCCAGACATCTTCACAACCCACTACACATCTTTACTACCCCACCACACATCTTCACTACCCACTATACTTTATTTTAATGTTCTATTGCAGGTTGTAAGCCCCAGTTATGGCATGTACACCTGGCCCTGTGCCCCAGTCTTAGCTCAGTATGTGTGGCACCATCGTCATTCCTTTGCTAACCGTACTGTGCTAGAGATTGGAGCAGGAACAGCATTGCCAGGGATTGTGGCAGCAAAGTGTGGTGCTCAAGTTATCCTCTCAGATTCAGGACAACTACCAAAGTGCTTGAGGAACTGTCAGGTGTCATGTCAGGCCAATAATCTGGCTAGAGCTGTAGCAGTGATTGGACTTACTTGGGGTGTTTTCACACCAGAACTATTACATCTAGAGCCAGTAGACATCATCCTTGGTTCAGACTGCTTCTATGACCCAGCTGTGTTTGAGGACATTTTGGTCACTGTGTCATACATACTGGAACATAATCCAGGAGCTCAGTTTATTTGTTCATATCAGGAACGTGCATCTGATTGGTCCCTGGAACACCTCCTGCACAAGTGGAATTTGTCCTGCTCACAGCTGCCCCTTTCATCTTTTGATGCAGATGCTACCAACATAGCTGACTCCAATCTCCCAGGTTCTCACACAGTTCATGTGTTTCAGATCACCAGGTGTCCCAACACGTGACAAGCAAACCAGGCATCGGGTACCACAGGCCAGCTCTGCTACGCAGCATTGTATCACAGCTAGAACTTCCTTGAAGATATCTGCTGCCATTCATTCACAAGTACTCTGGATATCCTGTAAAATTTCTTCAATCAAATTGCTATTGACTCTTCACAGGTTACATACAGTAAAGGTACTCAATGGCATCCCGAGCTTTCCTTCAGTTATATGTTGGAAATCTACCCTGGACAGTTTGTCATCGTGAACTTCGCAAACACTTTTCACAGTTTGGTTTTGTCACCAAGGCCAATGTAGTATTTGACAAATCAACAGGAATGAGCAGAGGTTTTGGCTTTGTACAATTTGGTAATAATACCAGTTATGATGCTGCAGTAAGAAAATCCACACAAATTTTGGAAGGAAAAATATTAGATGTACAGGTGAACCAAAATTAATCCACCAAACACAATATTCTCAGCATAGCACTTTGTAGTGGCAACCTTTATTACATTGTATGCCATTGAACATATTGGATATAAAAAGTTCCATATGCCATATGCAATGTAATATTGTCATCATGAGTAGCTTTGAAGATATTCCTTCTTCAGAAACAGAACTGGAAATTTTGTTTGATGGAGCTGCTCTGCATCTCCAAACTATAGCTGCATCTTTACCCCAGGAAAAATTATTACCTCTCTATGCTCGATATAAACAGAGCACCGAGGGGCCCTGCAACATCCCCAGACCAGGCTTCTTTGACTTTAAAGGGAAACAGAAGTGGGATGCTTGGAATGGCTTAGGCAGTTTAAGTAAAACTGAAGCCATGTTACAGTACATTAGTAGCCTGAAAGAAGTGGATCCAGATTGGGATGAAAATTCTGTAAGTGATGGACCAAAAACTAGTTGGGTTAGAGTCAGCACCCTTCAGCAACCAGAGGGTGAAGAAGTGAAAGATGAAGATAAGAATGCATTTGATTGGGTCAAAGAAAATGATGTGGACAAGTTACAAACCTTAGATCCGGAGGTCCTCGAAGCTACTGATGAGAATGGAATGAACCTCCTTCACTGGGCAGCAGACAGGGGTCACTTTGATATCACCAAATGCCTCTTAAAGCACAATATTGATTTAAACAGCCAGGATAATGAGGGCCAGACTGCCTTACATTATGCAGCTTCCTGTGGACACATTGATGTTGTAAGAATCTTGCTGGATCATGGAGCAGATAAATACATTCAGGATGAGGATGGGTTACAACCAGAGGAGTGTGCAGAGGACCAAGATGTCAAGCAATTGTTTTCATCTTAGATAGTTAATAATTTTGGTATTTACATTGGTTTAGAGTGGGTTAATGTATGTACTTAACATTGTTTTAGATCGATGATGATAATAAGCCGAGGTTAATAAGTAATGGTTTCACAAGTATAATAAGTAATTCATCCAGTAATTTTGAGTTAATTTCTGTTTACATGATAAGAAAGGTTTTTCTGAAAGTCAATGTATTGAATGCATTAATTTAATATACATAAGAATTATGTAAACAAAAACTTAGCCAATATGTTATGAGAAAGTGGTACTGAAATGTGTATATATTAGAATCCAGACAAAGAAAACAATTTCCAATGCTAATTTATTGGATTCCAGCAACTTTGAATAAAAAATGATAGACATGACTGTATTTTTCCCAAGAGATATATCTAATATAAACTTTGGCTTTAAGATGCTTGTGCTTCCCTGACTTCTAACCTTCAAAGTCTGGGTCTACATTTTCATGGCTTAAGGAAAGGGTAGATTTATCTTTGTGTTGTATACCCATTGTTCAGGCAATGCATGATGGGGGGGGGGGGGTAGGATAAGTCTTTTGGGATTTCAGGGAGAGGTGATGTGAACAGTACTTTAAGGGTTTTGGTGCACAATCAGACCTAAGCCACTTTGCTTCTTTTTCCTTCGTGCTTGCTGTCCCTCCATCTTTTGTCACCTCCCTCATCCTACAAGGTTTTTCAGACCTAGATCTTTCTACAGTATTTGTAATAATTAATTACTTTATTAAAGAGTTTAGCATCAGGCCCTGAAGGATCTTCTGGCATTCTAATGAAATATGAAGGTAAGACATTAGAGGGTGGAAGGAAACTCAAACTGTAGTATGTTAGATACTGTGCAAAAGGCCGGTAAAGCCCCTTCCATACGAGGCAAAAAGACGGCGGGCACGGGCAACTGAGTGGAATTCTCTTGCTTATTTCCATTGTTAAAAGATCAAACAGTCCCCGGCAGCCATTGGCCACTTGTGCCCACCACCGACCCACAATATTGGTACCAGTGCCTGCCCACAATCTTTTTACCTCGTGTGGAAGTGGCTTAAGAGTCAAAAAGTGCATGAGGCGTGTAGTAGAGAACTTGGGGGACTCCCTGAGAATATCAGATGGAAGGAGTATTGCCCTGGGAGAAGAGTGAAGGGAAAGCTTGCCACCAAGCTGCTTGATATAGGGGACAATCAACAAAGAGATGGATTGTAATCTGAGTCTGGCAACTCTTGACAGAGTTGGGGGGGGGGGGGGTTACCCTTTTCCATCAGAAAGCCATGTTATAAATGGGCCAAAGCAGTCTCCCATCATCTATTGCAATGGGCTGGAGAGTGCCAGGGGATACTGAAGATTTAACAGTTTGAAGTTTGACTGACAACCATTCGCCCTGCCAGCTCTGGGTAAAAAGACTGGGATGAGTGGATAGTAGATCATGGAGGAATTATACACCCTGAGAGGCTATTGTGCCCGCTAGAGAGTCTGTGCTCATTGCCCAGGACTCCCAATATAACAACACTCTTACGTTTAGCGGAGATAAGGTACAGTACAACCATTCCTGGATATTCAGTCCTAATGGATGGGCAATTAGGAAAGTTTGTATGTTTGTGGTGACATGCATGGGGATGGAGGCAGGTGGTAGACGACAGGATGTACAGGGAGAATTAGGAAGGGAAGAGATTAGGAAAGCAATAGGAAAGTTGAAGATGGGAAAGGCACCGGGGGGTGGATGGGATAACTGCTGAAATGTTAAAGTATGGGGGGGAGGTAGTGGTGGAGTGGATGTTGCTTATATGTACATTGGCTTGGAGGCAGGGAGAGGTGCCAGAGGATTGGAGGAGAGCTATAATTGTACCTTTGTATAAGGGGAAGGGGAGTAGGGAGGAGTGTGGTAGCTATAGTGGAATAAGCCTTCTTAGTGTACCGGGGAAGGTGTATGGAAAGGTTCTAATTGAAAGACTGAAGGAAGTAACAGGGAATAAAGTTAGTGAGGAACAGGGAAGGTTCAGAAAAGGTAGAGGATGTGTGGATCAGATATTTGCATTAAAATCAATAGTGGAGAAATATATTGGGAAGGGTAGGAAGTTGTATGCTGCCTTCATGGACTTGGAGAAGGCATACGATAGGGTGGATAGGAGAGCTATGTCAGAGGTGTTGGGAGATCTCTGCTGGAAGGCATCGAGGCTTTTTATGCAGATGCAAAAACATGTGTGCGGGTAGAGGGTGATCTGAGTGAGAGTTTTAATATTAGTGTAGGGCTGAGACAGGGATGTGTTATGTCACCGTGGTTGTTCAATATATATATGGATGGTTATATGAGAGAGATGAAAGCCAAAGTGAATGGTCTGGAGATGAAGTTGAGGCTGAATGAAGTAAATTGGTCCTTGGCAGCAAGTTTGTTTGCGGATGACACTGTGCTGATGGCTGAGAGTGAAAGGGAGTTACAGAGAGTGGTGGATAAATTTCAGTCTGTATGTAAACGAAGGAAACTGAAGGTGAATGTGGGTAAAAGTAAAGTGATGGTATTTGAAAGAGCAGAAACTGAGAGGAAGTGAAGGAGTTTAAGTACCTGGGGACAGTTATGTGTAAACATGGAAGTATGGAAGGAGAAATAAGGGAGAGAGCAATGAAGGGTAGACAAGTCATAGGATCACTGGGGAGGATAATGAAAGGTAGAAGTGCGAGTATGGAAGTGAAAAGGCGACTACGAAATAGTATAATCCTGCCAACACTGACATATGCGTCGGAGACATGGACATGGAATAGGGCTCATCAGTCAAGAATAGATGCTGTGGAAATGAGTTACTTGAGAGATGCATGTGGACTGACAAGGTGGGATGGAGAAAGTAATGAAAGTGTGTATAAGAAATGTGGTATGAGTGAGAAGGCAATTGGTATTGAGTGTGGAGTGGTTGAGTGAGTGAAGTGAAATACTCTGAGGTGGTTTGGACATGTAGAGAGAATGCAAGGTGAGGAGTTTGTAAAGGTGTATGGAAGTGAAGTTTTGGGATGTGGTGTGAGAGGAAGACCACCAGTAAGATGGCAGAACAGAGTGGAAGAGTATGTAAAGGAGAGAAGCATGAGGGGGAGGGAGTGTTTGAACAGGAAAGACTGAAGACTTTTCTGCTGTGGCCATCCCCTTGGGGGGAGTTCCCAGAGGGAACGAGGCGTCAGAGCTATAGATAGATAGATGTATGCCTTGGAGGGCACTGAATGAGTCGGTAAGAACAACACAGAACATGACTGGGAGGTGAATATAGTGTGCAGGGCAAATAGGATAGCAAAGAGCTCAGATCTACCGACTGTTGGATTAAGAGTCCAGTACACTAACCACTCTGCCACCTCCCCTACAAGGAATCATCAGACGTCGGGTAAAACCGTAAAAATAATAGTGCAAGATTTAGAAGTGGAAAATTTTAATCTGTACTTGTAGTTGGTGACCCATCCTGTGGCAGCACTGATAGCTGATTGTATGAAATTTTGTAGTGCAAGAACATATGAATCGGATGCACAGAAGGCAAAGTCGTCAACAAACAATGAAGCAGACCCCCAACGGAAGAGTGTAGACAATGTTATTAATAGCTAGTATGAAGAGGGTTGTGCTAAGGACACAACCCTGAGGGACACCTTCAAAATGTGTATTTTGAACTGGAGTAAGTATTCCCAATGCGAACTCAAATTGTACGGTCTCTGGAAAATTCTGTAGACACCCCATGTTTCCATTTATCCCAGATTGTTGGAGGGTTTTGAGGATGTTGTGCCTCCAGGCTGTGTATTATGCTTTCTCCAAATAAAAAAATACTGCTATCACCACTAGCATCTATGAATGCTTGTATAAATATTGTCAATTTCGCTAGTGGATCAAGGGAGTAACCGTATTGGGATGGCGAGAATATATTGTAATAATTAGATCAATGTACGTAAGAGTAGCAATTGCATGGAATTTTGGGATTATTTGGGCAACACAAGATGTATATGGTATAAACATATAATAAGGACTAAAAGCAAAAGTATAAAAAATAATAGCAGTACAGGTCAGCCCTAGAGGTTAACCTACCATAGCTCTCTCAGCAGGAAAGGTTTAGAATTCTAGGCATCAAAATTATTGGTTTGGAATACAGTACAGTACAGTACTCAATTTCATGCAGGTACAAATTTATGAGGACAATGCATTTGGGAACGTAATTTTAGTGCATATGGAGGAATACTAGTGTCAGGGAAATCTTGGGCCTCATTACAGGGGGGAGGTGTACCATTATTTACAACTGAAGACCTAGTGCAGGCAACAGTCTGAGCAGCAGAAAAAAAAACAAAACAAAAAAAAACACTAGCCTTAAATAAGTGACTAACTACAAGGATCAGTGATGCCAGCTCTTGTCCCTTTAAAGCTTGCTTCCCCCTCCTCACTGTCTCCATTTCTGGTGGCTTATCTTGGTGTTGCTTTGCCAGAGGTGATTTCTTTCCATCCAATCAATCTATCCCATTGGCCTTATTTCATAGTAAGGTATCAATTTAAACTCCCACATATTGGTGATAAGGGTTTAAGGAAAATATATCAAACCTTGTGCATTATTATCAAATCAACATCATACCTAATGTGACAATATTGCAAGGCACCTACTGTGTGAAATTTGTTTAAAATGTAAAGGATATAAGAATGGGTGAACTGTGATGAAGACAACTAATTATGAAACCTGAACATTTTACTAGCTAAGTCAGGTACAATACCAATCTTTCACTGAAATTAAAATGGAATTTCATACAAAAGAATATGTGCATCACAAGTACTGTATATATACTGTAACTACTGTAGATTTTTTTTAATGATATAAAAATGTAAAAAGTTCATTTATAAGAAATAATTCCTTGGTTGAGTACATACATACACACATATATACATACATTTATATATATATATTATATACAATAACACAGAGTTACAGTCACTTGACTAGGAAGACACTTGTTCTGATTGTTGCATCTTGCTCATTTTTTACAAAAATTATTTATGTTTCTTGCAATGTTGAGAATAACTGTATGAAAGCAAGAACTGGAGTATCACAAGTTAACAATACTTAATATTATTCAGTTCACTCAAACAATCTCATTCAGTACACATGTGTTCCATGCATAGGGATAAAGCTCTAAAACAGCTCTCAGGCCCAATCAGCACATATTAAAAATTACAATATAAACATTTTCTCTTAAAAAGTCTCATTTCTGTTAAATAAAGCACAACTTAAGATAGGATTTGACTAATTAGTATCAATATTGGTTATAATTGTACATTCAAGGACTAAAGTTTTGCCTTACAACCAGAGGTCACTGTAATCACATGGCTAATGAGAACTCTCTAGACAGACGTATGCTCCTCAGTATAGATTTGAAAGTCAATAATTCAAAATATAGAACCAGGCCACACAGGGTATTTGGTACTAGAAAATGAACAAATGTAAGGATAATATTTAGTTCAATACTATAAATACTGTACATGGAAATGGACTAAGAATTGGTATACTGTACTGTAAAGGATGAAGTAAAAGCATATTATAAACAAACACCTCCTAGAAGCGAGATAATGTAGATAATATATAAATGTAAAAAATGGTGAACTGAATGCACACTACACCACAGAATAAGCTAGTACATTAACCTCTGGTGGAAGCACACATCAATTTCATCCTACAGTGTACAGTCGAGTATCAGAGATCAGAAAACTTTACTGCATAACCAAAACAGTATTTCACAACATTATCATACATCCTACTGTACAGGCGGATGCCTCATTCACTCGTGCAGCTCAGCCCAAGGTTGTGGACATGGCATCAAGAGTCTCCAGCCGTGTCTCTCAAAATACTCATCCCAGCCCCATAGGGGAGGACAAAGGCTCCTCATTACAACACCTCATCTAGTCCACCTGCTAGCAAAGCTAATATAATACTCATTACCAGTGGCCCAAGGGCCATTAGATAGTCTTGGAAAAGGCTAAAAGATAAAATAAAACATTTATAAACTAAAAGAGTTTTGTTAACTTATTCTCCATTAACTTCACCTGTCAGAATAAGTCTACATAAATAAAGGAAGTTCCACCAGATGTCACCAAATCAAGCCAGGGATAACCTGCCTATCTTGATGAATGGCAGGGCATTTATCAAATTTGCCCATAACCTCAATTAGGGAAACTTGTGCAATTTTTGTATATGGTGATTATTAGCAGCTCCATCTTTGAAGTTAATATGCTAACAATCTTACCAGCCGAGTGAGGGACTTCTCACGTACGGTATAAGTGTAATTCACTCCAATTACATTTTTATCTCTGATTAATACCAAATTAACAAAGTATGATACTACCAAGAACTATCCAACAACAGGCCTAGTATTTTGGGGGGTTACATAAGGTTCAATGAAGCTAAAAGATATACTTACCTTTGATGCATATGAATGTCAAACTTCTCTAGGAAGTTCATTCACATTCTTTTCAATGTAAAACAATGAAAATATAGAAAAGAAGCTGTCCCTTTTATACAATCTCCTATAATGTTAATGTATTGACATACTGACAAATGACAAACACACACAACGTAAGTACCTCTAAATGCAATATTACAGTACAGTATCTAGTTAAACTACAAATATTAGAACCATATGAAAGGGAGAACTGCTGTGTATAGTATTTACCTTCACTTATTTGTCCTGGGTAGACAATAATGTAGTTCATTATTGTATATGAGGAGTTATAAAAAAACATTCTGCCCCAACAATGGTGGATCTCTGATACTCTACTCTGTATAGTACTGGACATAATATTCTGCAATGTACACATCCTACTCACCTTTAAAGAGGCAGGCAATGTTAGTACAGTATTGTGAATTACCCAGACCTCCTGGACAATTTTTTCATCATCTACACAGCCAATGTATGGCCAGTGTACAATAATTTTTCGTAAAGTTATGTAACTGGGCAAGACAGCCATGCCTGTAAAATACAATAATTGCAGGTGATAATAATTATATTAATTCTGCATATGGCTACTATAATGGTTGTCAGTCAAAAACCGTCAGTGGAATCAATATCAAAAGTGAATTAAAACTAACAGGTTTCCTATTTTTGAGATGTCTACATTCTAAAAGTTATGAATACTGTAACTGTATTGAACATTAGCTCTATGGTCTTATTACAATAATACCGCAGTTTTAAGGTCTAATTATGAAGATGTCTGATCTTACAACAAACTGCACTATAAATATTAACACTCCACAAGAATTACAGCCATACCTCATAGTTCACAGCTTAACACAATTTGTCCATATCCAATAGCACAGACAATGAATGAGTATGGATATGCTAGAAGGTTTGGGGTGAGCAATGTGGGAGTGATGGACTGTATTTATGCATGACATATGCTGGGTGTTGTTTTAATGTTCCTTGGCATGCGTGTGTTCTGCCATGTAGTGTAGTGGAGGTTGTGGGTTTATTGAGGCTGCATCAAGGGTTTGTGTGCTGTTCAGGTCAAGATAATCCTTAACACTGAGGACTTTGGTGTCATAGTGTAAGAGATCTGTAGATACAAGACACATATGTGTCGAGTCTGGTGATGTGTGATAAAACTCCAAGGTGCACTTAGACAGCTTGTGTTTCAATGGCAGTGTAAAGTGTGTGTAAGTATAGGTGGGGGAATTGAATATGTACACTGGTATCTGTGAAACTGACTGGTCTGTGTATATGGGTTTGGGCCCCAAAGCTCTTTCTCTTGAATTGGTATTCTCTGGGAGGTACAGTAATCACATGGAGACACACCACCACACCAGGACTTTGCATAGCATGACATTCTTGTAAGTCTTGTAATTTTTCACAAAATTTCATGCCTATAATACCAGTGCTGCCTGGATGGATACACTATAGTCAGACAAGATTTCCCATGTAACCTTTCCAGCAGCAGAATATCCAAAATATCTTGCATTTGTATGTGATAACATTTTATCTAGATTAAAACATGAATGCCTGAATTTATGAAGTAAAAATCAAATAATTAAGAGATTTGACTGTACAGCATTGGTATATAAGACATTCACGAGTGCAACACATTAAAACATAATTGTTATATAAATACTTAGATAATTTACAATAAAATGAATGAATGCGTTCCCAGATATTAACACCACGCAAAATACTCCTTTGTTTATACTCTTTTCTATTCCTGGCTATTTACCTGTTTTCTTTTGTTTTCTTATCACAATAACCCTCACACACTGGAATTTCATCTGAGTATCAACACTCTGTGGCAGGTAAAATAACTTTTTTTTTCTTTTTCTTCTTTTCAAATTTAAGACGTCAAGTTCTGTAACTAATGTTGTTTGGAGAAAATGTAAAAATACCTTCACAAACAAGGAACCTTCATCTTTTAGTCGAGACCAAATGAGCACTATCAAACATATTGTCTGGCTAGAGTAGTACTGTAAACATTGGTAATGAAAGCAGGCTGAGGCAAGTGGGAATTGGGTAGGCATGGTTCAGCACAGGCATGCATAAAGTACTGTATAGACTCTGAACACCTTTCAAGCTAGTCTAGTGACAACATTATAGACTCTGAACACCTTTCAAGTTAGTTTAGAAACACAAGACACAATCTCAAATTCAAACGAGTGGCAGTAAATATTGTGTACTGTACCATATGGTATATCCTGTGAATTCAACATGTGCCATATAGCATATCCCAGTAAGTACAAGCTAATACAATGGTTACCATAAAATGAAATTCATATGCATTATCTAAAGAATCTGCAACAAATATTCAGAATGTCTAGCTGATTGTCACTACAGTTGAATATTCAAATCCTTGTGCCCATCATTCATTCATATTTGCATTTTTCAACTGCAAAATATTTAAATAGTTTCATACCTAATTCAGTTTATATCAGTAATATATATCACACCCACAGGTGTTGAAAACATTTCAGGATGGAATATGTAGCTAACTTGAGCAAGGCTGGTAACAAAAATGTGTACATGTCTCAACTTCAACAGTTAAAAGTTGTGCAACATCAACAAGTTCTTATATAGTAGTACAAACTAAACACCTAATATTTCACTATCACTTTACAAGCCTTTAGACATTGCTCTTCACATATATATTGGGCCAAGGGAAAGATGAGCACCAATTATATGTAACATCAATTCACAGCAACACTAAAATATGATATAAGTACTGTACATACACTATTAACTGTGTGGTTGTTCACTGTATACTTAGTTTGAACATAACATGTTCCTTATTGTGTTGGAGGTACTTCTCCCTCCGTGGAGATATGAAGAGGATCACCAGACTGGTCGGGGATGGTAATAAGCATCTTCTCCCCAGCATCAGAAGAATTACTGCTGTCTGATGACTGCGACGGGTTTGTCAGGCTCTGATAAAGATAAAAACTTTATGTATTAAGCCTTTCCAAAATACAACCATTAAATACCTTTGATGTACAGTTTTGAGTCAAAATAAAGGAGGCAGTGTTGAAAGCTAACTGCATTTACACATTCTGAAGTAGAGGGCCCATGCCATACCCCACCAAAATGTATGATTCAAGACTGATCTGTCCCAAAATGTTTTGCATTAATCAAACGCTATAGATGCAGTCCATTGCTTACCAAAAAAATACATTATTCCTGAGTATCTTAATTTGAGGTATTACTCTACTGTATTTGCAAGGTGTGAAATCAGCAATTTCTGATACCAACACTCCCTAATCAAGAAAACCACCAATGGCTGTACTCTAAATTATGATACCGGATACCTATGTGCTTTTATAACTATATCAAAGGTGGTGGTGGATGAAATGAACTATCCACAAATTCAGCACAGTACATGCAAGTAAACTACTTTGTGAAATATCATTTCATCTTTTTCATCATCATTATTATCAATACCCCATTTCCCTTTGTTCAAGTGGTAGGAAAGCTCTAACACCAGTGCAGGACTCCTGACATACAAGGTTGCTCCGTGACTATTACAATGAGGTTAGTATTAAGTTCACTTATTTAACCATATGACATGATGCCTTGTTCTCATAGACACTCCCCTAAAAGAGCTGACCAAGGTAGAATCATGATCACTTTTCTATCTCACCTGGCAAGGCTATACTGAGGGCCCGATTATCCATTCCAATAGGAATATTCACTCCTTATGACAAGAAGAAATCCCAGAGGGGGGGGTAGTGTATCATGGTGTAACATGTTGTGTTAAAACAAAGATTTACTTAAAAAATGAAATGCAATTCTATTGGAAAGCTAAATCTGTTTAATCATATTTTATGGACCTATAATTTCATTCTAAATGTCAGATGCAGCAACAGTATGAAACATTTGCAAATGAGTGATATTAACAAGATATATTTTTATGTAGGCAGGCATTCTGAAATGCAATAGTTTTGTCAACAAACAATTAAGGTTTATAAAATTATAATATATGGTGGTATTTATAATATATCATCCTTATGTGAGTGTGTATAAAAATTGGAGGCTTATGATTCCTTCTGATTATCCCAGGAAATAAGCTCCTTCCATATAGGTGATGTTTCGTGGTAATGTTTTAAAGACTCATTTACCTCCAATTTTCTGACTACAACACAGGGTCCTTTAAAGGGTAACAATATACCTTACAGTATTTGTACAGTACTGTATTGTGCTATAATGTATATACATTATAGCACAATAAAGAATACATAGCTTAGTTTTTTGTTGACACCTTTCAATACACAGACTGTAAATTACTAATGAATGTGCTATATAAAATTTTGATTTGTAGATTTTTTTAATCCAATTTATGGTTATGCAAAGTTGTGAATAATGAAAATTTTATGAAATAGGTACTACATGTAATGGTACATATGCATGGTCATAAAAAATATATGCAATGATCTACAGCTGATTTAAACATCCAGAAATATTGTTACACCAAGCACAACACATGGGTTCATTTAAAAACAAACATTTATCCCTAAAATGTATTTGGTGGGCCATTCAGTAGTTCACCAGGCAAGATATCATTACCGAGAGTCAGAGTGGGGAATCCATTAACTGAGCAAATATAACATCCATCGAGTTTCTTTTGTGGGAATATTATAGTAAAAGAGATACTGTACCTTTCATTACTATGACACATCGACAACCTGAGGAAAGTGAACATATGGAGTTACAATTTTCAAGCACCACCACCTTTAAGGACATAAAAAACGATAAACTTAAACTATAATGTATCACTACTGCATACCTACGGTACACAAAGATCTAAAAATAATACAAAAATGGCTCCAAAGAAGAGGAAAATAGGGTAATCTATCGAAACATGGGGACTTCTTGGCAAAAACTGACTGCACCACTCGCAAAGCCTTAAACTCAACTAAAGAAACCAAGGACAAAAATAGCAATAACTGGACAAGCACAAAAAGACACCAGTTTAAGATACCTTACCCCACCTCCCGAGAAAAAATTCACATAAAAAACTAATATCCACTTACGTTTGAGAGAACATTCCAATTACTCACCATCCCCTTCTGTTTAGAATGGGTCTTTACATGTTTGGAGAGGTGGTCCGAGCGCATGAACCTCTTCTGACATTCCGGACAATGAAATCGTTTCTCTCCAGTGTGTGTCCTCTTGTGTCGCTGAGAAAATACCATAGGAGATGCATGGTTATATAATATATGAAACACAAACCTGCACAATATACACTGATGCCTGCTAATGATATACAGTACAGTATAAAAGTATTTGACAGGATGGTAATAACAAATAAGTACATATAATTGCTGGACAAAGTAGATACGTACAGTATATTTGCATTACGACAAGAATACCTCCAGATTGACTGTACATAAACTTATACTGTAATATACTATAATAAATTAAATTTTATTTCTTTTCACTTTAAAAGTTAATCTTGACATAATGTCTGTCTTAGAAGTCTGCAGCCTGACTTTATGTCCAACAAAGCTCATTTTGATCTCATCTGAAGGATAAAGGCTTGTAGAATTACTGTATCTAATTTTGAAATTGGGCAAGAAATAGCAATTATGCCACCAATGTGATGACCTCTCTGGTGAGGAGATTAGTAAGAAAACATATAGCACATGTTCACTTCCACCATGAATTCAAAAGTCCATGGGAAAATCAATTGCAACATCATATTATATGGTACAGAAAATGGCATCCTTAATATATACTAACCTGCAATTCATCTGAACGTGTGAATCTCTTGTTACAAAAAAGCCATGAGCAGATGAAAGGTCTTTCTCCAGAGTGCCACCTGAGATGTGCCCGTAGATGTGAGGTCTTGCCATACATTTTGTTGCAACCAGGAATGTGGCAAATGTGCACTTTCTTTTTATTGTCTCCCCCACGGTCCCCTTCCTTACAGTTGGGGCAAGTACAAGCCACTCGTCTTAGCCTTGTCTTCCCTGTGTCTGTGGTGGGGGAATCCTCTGGTTGCTGCACCACCTGTGCCTGGCTCATCTGCCCTCCTGCTGACACTACCCACTTGGCACCATCAGTTTCTCCTTGTAGTCCACTGGCACCTGTGATCAGACAGCAACAAAAGATGTTACATAATCCAATATAAAACATTACTACATCCAGTTCCTTCTTAGATGGTCAAGTTGGGGGAATTATTATAAGGTGTTATTAGTGGTGGATCTTCATGCAATATGCAAGTTCAAGTGATATTTACCCTGCAAAGTTAAAACAAACATTCCAGAGTAGGACATTCTTACCTCTTGTTGTAATTTAGCACTAGGCCCAGGACAGTTCAAAAAATCTCTTAAGAGTTACAGGATTCCCATACAAAACTTTTAAAGGCTATGAAATAAGCAAGGAAACTTAATTTAGTGGCAGGGGTATACAGACACAACAAAGCAAACAAGAGGTATGACTATTTACTGGAGAGAAGGATATGTGCAAGATCGTATGGCGTCAGAGAAGCGAGACTGGGATACCCTCCATCCATCCAGTGTTGATGCCTCACTCCCTCCTTGGAATGCCCTCATGGAACCAGTCACAAAGAGTTCTGGTGTTTCCTGTGGCAGATGTTATTCTAACAAATAGGGCCCCACCATTTTCTGCTCAAGACAGACCACGTGGTGTGGTAAAGTTTCACCTGCGTATATTACTGAATTCACACCAGCTCCCTTTCTACATGCTGCAAACGGCCACTTTCCACATTATTATATCCACCTGGCAAACCACCATCTTAGTTTTGCTTATCTTAACTCTCAGGCCCTTGGATTCCATACTTTCCCTTTACCTATCAAACATTTCCTTCACTTTCTTCAAGCCCAAGTTATCTGCTACCATCACCACGTCATCTGCATGTACCAATTCCCATATTATTAATCCTGAGATTAAGTAACAGCACCTAAGAACCATAATTTACAGCGGAGTCAAATCTGAGCTCTTTATTGACTTACTGAGAAAATTTCTCACACTGAACTTTGACAAAATTCTTTGCTTCATCATACAGTTTCATAACCCCTCTCACAATCCACTCTTCATAACCCAGCATTCCCAGGTCCTACTATTTTATCTCCCTAAAAACTGTCAAAAGCTTTCTCTAAGTCCACAAGGACAAAGTACAGTTTCTTTTTCCCTAAAAAATTTTTTTTTAGCTGCCTTACATTGAAGATTGCATCAGTTATCCATTTGTGATTCAACCATATGGTAGCCAAAGACATTAAGGTTTTACTTTGGGGTTTTGTAAGCAATTCATTTCACAATTTCAACTGAAATGGTTACTCAACTTGAACTAAAATTAGTTGGGGGAGGAGGAAAATAACAATTTGTTAAAAATACTATTGCTGAGTAGAGAATGTAGACTTCATTCATTCTAAAAACATGTGTACGCTATCTAACTGGGGCAAGCCTGATACCTCAAATCTAGGAGAAAGTTAAGACAAGTAACCAACAAAAATGTCTGGGAGAAAAAGAATAATCCTATCATTGCTATGATTTTCGTGTTGACAATTTACTATACTGTATCAATACACCAACTACAATACTAGATATTACCATTCTAAAATTATTCAACACTGACAATTCACAAGCTTAATTTGAAAGTAAAGTTCTTTTGGCAGCCTCAGTAACTCACTAATAATTTGTGCTCCTCCAGGCAGTATCTGTGTAGGAATGGCAGTGGCTGTAGGCTGGGATGAAGATGTAGGAGCAGCACTAAGAGCCGAGACAGATATAGGCTGTGATCCACATCCTAGAGATGATGTTAAACTTTGTAGGGATGATGGGGAGAGCACCTGCACCTGTAAAAGGAATCAACATCATAGTTATCATTTTTCCGTTGTTACTGTCCAACTCTTTGGGATTCGGGAAAAGGAGTCTTGATAATGATCTAGACAAAATTCTGATACACTTGGGAGTGAGATGGATCTCATGCCAGTGACTGCAGACTATAAGTTATGTCTTTTCCCTTTTGCTACTTATGCTATTTTATTTTTGCCGTCTACTATCATTCTACTTCAGTCTATGGTTACAGAAATGTGTATTAATATGATTTACATAATTGTGTTGTAATGATATTTGGTGAAAATATTTTAACCATTTATTATCAATTTCAGGGGAGATTAGGTTATATTTTTCATCTTTGATTCTATTGAAAGTTAATTACTCGATAGAGGAGACTTGTATACACATACTCTAGCATGTAAATGGAAGGTGTTCAAATCTGTAAGAACAAATTTGAAATTGGAAGTACTTAATTTTTTTACCCAGATTTGGTGCTTCGACCATGATGTGGTACAAAGGCTGGGTGAATGGCAGTCCTTAGAAGTTATTGTAAATGAATTATCTATTCCTAGAATTCTATTCTACCACTTACAGATTTCAAATTACTACCTTGGACACCTATTTACAATAGTCCCTCAAGTTAGGAATGGATTTGGTGTAAAAAAATTCTGTATCAATTTTTGTACCTCAAATAATCAATTAAATGAGGAAAATTGTTTTGGCTTTGTGTATTCTCAACAATACATTGAAGGATGATCTTTCTTAAAACATGCCAATAAAAAATTATACAAACAATAGTCACAGTTCATTTACCACTATAAAACTAAAGTACCACTACATCCACAAGCCTGAACAGTACATGCATAATATAATAACAACACATGCATACTACACTCAATTAGCAACTTAGATACACAACCATTATATGCACACAATGGAAGGTAGGTATTGCTATTCAAACTGTAGGGAACTTGCTTAAGCCTAGTTTACACATACGCGAATAAGCTCCCGAAGTCGTCATGAATAAGCAAACTGTCAAAATTAGGGGATATGTTAGCCGAATATCAGATTTTTATCTGTTGCTATGACCTTCCGCAGGGGTATTGTGGTGGATCTACGGTGCATCACGAATGTCCCGGGGAAGCCCCCAGATGCACTGGTGGCGCTGGGACAACTAATTTGTAAAGGTAATTTTAACTTTTTTTTTCACCAGCGGCACACATCATTGTAGTGTACCTGCGGTTGCCAGGGATTTATCTGTGGAATGGCACAGGGGCACCGGCTTACCAAAAAATGCCAATTTGAGAATACACTCGAAAATGTTAAAATTATCCCTATAAACACCGAGATGCTACTACATAATGACTTCCCCAACAATTTAATGTTTCTGGGAATAATAACATCTGAATGATTAGGAAATAATGGTGGGTGTAATCGATTACAGTACTGTACTTTGATTACTTGTTGAAAATTTCTGTAATCAATAATTGTTTTGAGTAACCGATTACTGTGTAAATGATTACTGTGTAAATGATTACTGATAACTTTATATTTCAGTGTACAGTATATTTATAGTATTATAACCGAGTCGTTATTAACGAGACGAAAGAATTACATATAACTCTACCATAAAAATGAACTTGTTTTGATGATGTACAAGATAAATCATGATTTATGTGGCTTTGTTTGCTTATAGAATATTACGTAGCGGCACATATTGCCATTTTTAATCAGTTAATTTACCAACTGTTAATATACAGTAGGTCCTACAGTAGGTTACTGTGGTTATTTATTACTGTATACAAAGCTCTAATAATCGAGTACTAATCGATTACTAAAAAACAGCTAAAATTCCAACTACTATTAAGAAACCACCCACTCTCACAAGATTGCTGAAAATATTGATCAAAACATAATACTGTACAGAATAAGTAAATAAAAAGTGTCCATGTATTTTTCTGAACGTACACTCCACAGAAAATGTTAAAGGAAAGAAGCCCAAACTACAGTGTAGAGCATCATACATACGATCATTGACTGCACACTAGAGTAACATGTCAGATACAGTATGCCGGGGAAGCGTCGGGGCGTCTTCCCCGGTCTAATCCCTACTCATCCCCATCCCACCCCTGACATTTAGCTACTGTATATACATTTTTTGAAATGTGCATGAAATTGTATGCACCTGCGGTTCCTATGCGACATTTTTTTAATTGGCATCTGTCCCGAAGTTGGGATGCCCACCAACTTTTCGTGGAGCACCACGAACTGTCAGCAAAACACCTGAATCGCAGCGAAAGGACCCGAATAAGGATTTCATTAAAAAATATTCACAATTCCGTTTCTACGTAACGACATCGGGAGCTTATTCGCATATGTGTAAACTAGGCTTTACAGATATAGCATTCAAACTACTTCGTATGGAGTGGCTCAACTTTCACAACACTCCTGGACAGGGTGGAATCAAAGACCGTTCATCTCATCAATTCTCTTCTTAATGACTCACTACAGTCTCTCTCTCTTTGCAGTAAAGTTGCATCAATCTCTCTTCTATTGCTATTACTATAAACACCATTCTTTTGAACTCTTTATGAATGCCTCCTCCCCTCAGGAGTGTAAGCAACACTCGCCCCTTTTCTGTCCAACTTCCTAATGCAAGAGTTGGCCAGTACTCTGTCTTTCATATACACAACTGGTCAACGCTGGAACACTCTACCTCCATCCATCTTTACCACTTACCTTATGCACCTTCAAAAACAATGTGTCTCAGCATCTCGATTTAAATTGTACATGATTTTGAACTTCTATCTGTTTTATCTCGCATGTAAGGTAATGTAATGGGTTTCCAGCATTTAGTTCTCATCATCCTCAATATAGAATAAAAAGAAAAACTAAAAAAACTTACAAAAAACAAAAAACACAAAACATGCATTTCGAGAGCAGATAGAACCTGATTCCCAAAATAATCTCACCTGGCCAATACCAGGAATGTGCTGAATCATAGGCTGCACCACCTGTATCTGAGGGATCTGGATGGTGTTCTGTTGTGCTGCTACTGCCGCTGAGGATGCTGCTGCTGCTGCTGCCCGTAGCTGAGATGCCTGGCTCACTGGCACTACTGTCACCCCTCCACTGGTAACTGATCCTGGCAACTATAAATAGACCCTTGGCCTCAACAACAGTCTTCCATTGGTAATAGTTTTGACAGGACAAAAAGAAGAAGGTAAAAAATACATATAAAACAAGACATAACTGCTGTGCTCATCTTAATCACAGTAACTCGTGTGGTTCCCACAATGGCAAAATCTGAGGGGGTGACCATCATCCATTATAAGTGGGACATAAAATGAACTGAGGATATTCAAGACCTTATATCCATCACAAATACTAAGAGCCCGTGGTACAGTACCGTATCATATGCCATAATCATGGAATACGGGACCAGTGAATCATCCAGGTTTTGACAGTGAATGTAAAGGACAAGAACTTGCTTTTCCACCTATGATATTCACTATAATTACAATATCAATGTCTATCTTGTTTAACCTTATTTTGATAGCCTTACTCTTTTACAACATTATTAGATTTATGTTTCGATCAATTTCTGTATATTCCAGTAGACTTTTCATTTCTGCAATACTGAGCATAAATGAATGTTACCTGTGGAGAGACAGTGATGCCCTGCGGTAGGAGCTGGGAGCTGTTGGCAACTGTGATATTAGTGCCAGGTCCAACAGCCTGTGAAGGGCTTGCACCTGCAAGGGTCCCTGCAGCTGAAGTAGTTACCTTTAAGAAAAGGAGTCATCTTAATGTAATGATCTTATTTTAATGTTATTAGCAAAGCTAACCTCATCTTAAACCTATCCCTCATAATACTGTACTGTATACAGTAGTGGTCAACATTGGATTTTTTTCCTTTTTTTCTTCTACAGAGACTGAAATAGTGTACAAAATATAATCACAAATTTCTATCACAAATATCACTTTACAGATCATGAAACACATTCACTAATAAACACTGCTAGTATACAGGGTGTCCATAAATGATCTCGACTTTTTACATGTTCCTACAATACAATTTATGGACACCCTGTATAGTATTACAACTCAAAATTAACTGATGATTATAATTGTTTTATCAAAATAATCAAAAAAATAAAAAAGGAATTTACAATGACATAGGCTAGCATAAAGGAGGATTCACACTCTTAACAGGCAGGAATCCTTAATGGGTGTGGGTAGACAGCTGATCAACACTAAGGCCCGTACTAAGAGTCAGGAGGGTCAAGGTACGGACGGACCTTCCCTTCAACCATCAACTGGCATGAAGTAAGACCTTGGAGTGTATCTTCAAACCTTACCAAGAGTCATTTGTCCAAGCAGCTCCCCCCCTTCCTCACCCTCCTAATCCTACTCCCGTCACTTGAAT
Organism: Petrolisthes manimaculis; assembly: GCA_034508575.1. NCBI lineage: Eukaryota > Metazoa > Arthropoda > Malacostraca > Decapoda > Porcellanidae > Petrolisthes > Petrolisthes manimaculis. The sequence goes on from JAWZYT010000261.1 coordinate 449,233, forward strand.
AATTTACTGTTTATGGCTTATTTTTATAATAATACTTTGCTGTACTAAGTAATTTATACTACATACAAGTATATAACAATATTATAATACTGTACTTTTCTATTCAAAGAGAGAGCCATTTCAAAAACTACTCAAATAATATAAGAAATATAAGATCATATTGCCATCAGGAGCGCAGGGCGACATCTTCCCCATATAACGTTTGTTAAACAACTGAAGGCAGTGAAGGGAGTAAGGGACTAGAGAGGATAGGATGACTGTTACGCCTTCGCGTTAACATTTATAGATGATCTGTGTATCGCCAATATTATTGTAAATGAATACCCAATGGCTCTCAAACTGTGTAAAACAGCATTATAATTTTGTTATATACATGTATGCAGTGTAAATATTACTTAATACTGTACAGTACAGCAAAGTATTATTATAAAATTAAACAATAAACAATAAATTATTCAAGTGATGGTAGGAGGGTAAGGAGGGGGAGGTGGGGGTGCTGGGTTGAGAGTCAGAGCAGGTAAGTAGCCTACTAATAAAGATAACATTATACTCATCTTGACTCCAATATTTCACCTTCAATGGTCTTGGATGACGTGCTCACTCTACAAAATTTGTATTATCATGAGAAATGCAATATATCCTACCTATTAACTGAAATTATGACTGAAAACTGGCAGATGGCGATCAGTTAACGACAAGTAAAACTTCCTTCCCGAGATTACCAAAAAAAAAAATTCATGGAGAAATTTGTAAGTGTTATAAATAACTAGCACATATTCCCCAAAACAAAAATATATAACGACTTTACAACTTTTCAAATATTATCTGATGTTGTTTTCAGTTCATCATATCCATTTTCTCAAAGTAGTTTTGGATAATTCTGGAAAATATTGTGGAAGGTCAGTGGGAAGACACGGGTATACTCTTGCCTTCCCTTCGACCAACCTATAGACCTTCGTTCCAGTAACGGCACTGACTATTGGTACCCTATTACCTTCCCCCATACCCTCCACCCTCGACTTTCCTGACTATTAGTACAGGCCTAGGAGTTTTGGACATGCACTGCCACAACCTACATGGTTGTAAGTAGCCTGTATCAACTAGTAACAAACAGTTGGATTTTTTCATCAGATCTCTGAGAACAAGATGGTTAATAATTTTACATACAAAACTTAGCATAAGATCTCTAGATAAAAAACTTACCTGCTGAGGGTTCTGTTGTGTCTGGGGCTTGGTGTCACTAGTGTTAGTTGTGGTACTGGCGTGTCCAGCTGGTAAAGCAACAGTTGGTGTGGAAATGGTAGAAGTGGCCCAGGTTGAGGTGGTGATGGGCTGGGAGGTAGCAAGTGGAGTCATGGTGGCAGCAGAGCCCAAGCCTGCAGACCCTAGAGACATCATGCCAGCAGTGCTGCCCCACAGCATCTGTACTTGCTGCAGCTGTCCATTAGGTAACAAGATCTGGGCAATCTGGGGCTGGGCTTGTACTTGCTGCATGGGCAGAAATTTAACTGTTAGTTATGCATGCAAAATTCATGACATCCTTTTCCATATTGGCAAAGAATGCACAAAGGTTCTGGAAATCAATCAGCATAATGATGCGTCCTGCCAATGATTAAGAGTATATCAATATTGTTCTCTTAATAATGAGTACTACATCTTTTTTCACTCACTTGTGCTAACTGAGGCATGACTTGTAGTGTCTGTCCATTAGCTTGGACCACATTGGACATGACAGGGATCTGGACGGGGAAAGGGATTGTTTGCAGGACAGTCTGCCCCCCAGCAGTGGATATAGGGATCTGAACAGGAATTGTGGCTTGTGGGACTCCTGTTACCCCAGACTGCATCACCTGTGTTGCCATCTGGCTCACTTGGGCTGCCTGAGCAGTAGCTGCTTGGGCTCCATTATTGGCACCGGTGGCAGAGGCGGCTCGTACTCCACTTACTGCAATTTGCTGTTGAGATCAAGCACAAATTCAAACTATTATTCATACACCCACCAATAACAATCTCATTAAATTATATGGCGATAAAAAAGTTTCCATAAAATAGCAAAATTTATTAATATACCGGTACAGCAAATATTGTTGCATATTGTACTGTACACCAATATACTGTATCCCATAAAAACATAAGTGTTACAATTACTGCAGATGTCCTGTCACCTCACCTGCTTCACCGAGATGGGAAGTGTTCATGGACTTGAGAAATACACACATGTTATACACCTAATAATCTCGAGTCTATGAACATCGTGTGCCTCGGTGAAGCAGGTGAGGCGACAGGACTTTTGCCGCCGACTATACATATGATAAGTACCATACAGGTACAGTAATTCATCAATCATAGACCCTAAGAATCTCTGCACTTGCCTAGTACAGTACTGTACTCTTGAGGTTCTGTAGAGAGGGTTAGTGCCCTCCTATAACCCTATACTGCCTTAATATCAAAGAAGATCTACAAGTCTCAGTAAAGAGTCTGCCTGAAGTAGACCATTTCATTACAGTACATACCTGGCCCACTCCTTGAACATTCTGGATGAGACTTTGTGCCCGAATTATCTGTCCAGCAGGGGCAAATATGGCCTGGTTGCCTGCTATCTGTATTTGCTGTGTGGCTGCTGCGGGTGCATGCTGTACTGATGCTGGTATATAAATTGCTTCTTGTCCATCAATGGTGACCGTCTGCATCTGAGCCTGAGGCATGACTGAGTATGTCTGTCCATTGGCAGTGATGATCTGCGTACCTGCAGTCTCCCGAGCCTAAAAACAATAGAAGTAAATTAAAACACATGGCTAACAATACTAATACTGTACCTTTTATATATTACCTGTCATCACATATATGTTTGATTTTTCATGCTTTGTCAGCTATGGTAAGAATCAAGGAGGTTTAATGAGTTACTAAAATGGTAAATCAAACAAAACTCACAAGGAAGTTAAGATTTTTTTTTTAATAATGGTTGCTGCATACAGTTGGGTGATAATTTAGCATTATGGAATAGTACTGATATCTGAGAGCAATGGGCTGTTCTGTTAGATCATGGCCATGAAATACAAGTACAGTACTGGTAATTAAAGATGATACTGGTAACGTAACAAATACTGTATCAGAGAGAAGAATGGCTTAACTCTTTATCAATCTATTTTTACCATTACCATTAGTGTAGCCTCAATACAGAGATGATCTGTCCCTGCATTATAATAAGATAATCACCTCCAAAAGATTGCTCAAAGCCATCCAATGGAAGGTAATTTATGCAACAAAATATCCTTCATTATCATCTATCTCTGATTCTCTGTTGCAGCACTATTTCTCCTTCTCCCCTCTCAATCTACAGTATTGCTATGACCCCCTACTTAGTAAAAATAGCAAATTGTATGGTACCCCAAATCTCCAACTGAAAAGGAAGAAAAGCTACCTTAGCCTTGGAAGACCCTGCAGGACAAAGGTGGTGAGAGAGATGAGGGACAGTAAGTACTAACCATGGATAGCTGAAAACTGAGAGGGTGTAGCCCAGGTCTAAAGGGTCACCTAAAAATTTCAAATAATGATCTATCACTGCATGCAATAACTCCCCCTCTTCCACATGGGAAGTCTAAGGAAAAAGCCATTAATTTTTCACACACATTTTTAACATTGTATGGTACAGTATAGTAAAAATATTCCTGAAACCACATCTAATCCCAGATCTCTCCTAATATTTAATCACCTGTTGCCAGTTGGGTGAAAATTTTAAAATATATCCACAAATAATATTTTGTGTAATCCTGCTAACAAAACATCATCAATCAAACACACAATTAGTGATAAAAGTAATCCTATAACATTTTGGTAAAAGTGATTAACAACTGTTACTAATAAAAGTACAGGATTTATTCCATGTTGGTAGCTTCCACATAAGATATATGCTCTGTAACAAATATAATTAATGAGAAATAAAGTAATGCAGAAATGTGCCACACTTCAATCTTCCCTTTTCTATCAAACTGATGCATGTTATTCAAACTTATATTCTTTAGTTTACCCTTGTAGTTTGAGGCGATCTTTTTTACATCAAAAGTAAGTTTCAACTCATGACTTCATAAAGGTATAAACCTTGATGAAACATGGATTTGTCTATTTCGATTAACCAAGTACTGTAGTAATATATTATTAACTTTATTCCTAACATTGCTTACAAAATAGACGGAAGATGTGTACATTAGAGAAAGTATGACACCTGTAGCCAGCCGTGACCTGTGCAATACCAAGTTAGTGATACAGCAGGTGTAACTTGACCCTGGTCACAAAGGTCCCTTGTCCCAAGGCCAGGGTCACACTACACCCGAAATTATATGTTTGTTTGGGAAGAAGACAATCTCTTTAAGTGGCATCATGTTAGAGGTGGTGTCTAGAGGCGGGCAGGGTGCCGCCCCACAGTCCCGCCTGTCCTAAGCGCTGGGTGGGGCGGGTGGGCTAAGGTGGGCGGGGTGTGGGCGGGTGAAGGCGGGGACAGTGGCACCCAACACCAGGTCCAACTGCTGGGCCTACCAACACCGCCCACAGCCCCGCCCAACACACCAACACCTGCCACCTCCCACTCCCCTTAGTACTAACCAACATATATGTGAGGGTAGATGCACACCCCAAGGAAGTCTAGGAAGGTTACATCCAGACATCATTGTGTGGGCGGTGCCCCGGAAGGAAGGCTGGCCTTCCGGGGTTGTCCTGAAGCACGTGGCTGGTGGCAGAGTGACGCCTCCTGCTAGGCGGGGCCTATCCTTCACCACACACACACTAAACTCCTCAACCACTCCCTCACACTTCATACTCCACTCTTGGCACCTTTATTTACCTGAGTAGCTTGCTGCTGCACCACCGGTTCTGCTTTCAAACCCTGCACCGTCGGGGTAGCCATATTTCCCACAAATTATATAAATAATGCAGGAACACACAGCTATATCCTCCCAGATTCAAAGCTTCACCTCTCACCACTATTGTCGAATTTCACCCGTGTATTCTTCCGCCCAGGGTGGTGGACCATATTTGTCACAAATGGTCATTTCACGGTATGCAACATATATATTTTACCTCTTAAACAACAACCCAAGTCGTGTGTAAGAAGGTTTTTACATCTGTTATGAAATAATGAGTAAAAGCAAAGTTGGCGGGAGAACTAGTTGTTGGTGTGTATTGGCGTTGTGTGTGTTGGGGTGTGAGGGAGGGGACGGCGGGTGTGATTGGCCGGGGCGGCGCCATATCCACCCCGAGGCCGCCCACTATCCACAATTTCTCACATCTTAGTGAACACTTTCTAAAACGTTCGCTCTTTGTATATGAATATTCTTTTCACAAATATATATTTACGAATAGCAAACGTTATAAACTAATGTATATTATGGTTAAGTTTACACTTGGTACGCAGTATTAGTAACACAGTTAAAATTGATGCCGTTATGTTGTATTTAACTTAGAGGTGAAATTATAAGTATTGATTCAAGGTATTCATCCAAAGGTAGCATTTTCCCGCCCTCACCCTCCCCATCTGGCCCTCCCACCTCCTAATGATAGATTACCCACACCTCTCTTCTACAACCTTTCCCTTCCTTAATTTCTATGTGTTGCCCTATATCAGATTGTATGTAAAGTTTACTGAAGTTGCTTGGATATGCATTTTGCTGACGTGAATCCTTACACTGTCCAACACTAACAATGAAGTGAAGGTATTGGAGTATCGGGGTGACTGTGAGGTGAGCCAGCCTACTTTCTCCGTGGCTGAAGGTTCAACACATCCTCCTTCTACACTCATTCATTGCATACAACACACTCATCTTTCGTACAGCCAATTCACCAATACCCACAGCAGTATTTCATCGTTATAAGTAATTTCCAACCTACTGCATACTCAGATGTCGTAAGCTCAATGTTTGAAAGTAAAAAATGTCTATGCGATAATACGGTGTGAGGGAGGGTGACGCCCAGGGGATGGAGGACCGACTTCACACGACACTTGCCGTCCTTTGCAGTTGCCGCTATGACTTCACAATGTATTAAAGTACCTCTCCCATACCTGAGCTCTGTAGTATATACCAACCCCGCCATGAGATAATGACATCATAGGGGTAGTCGTGGATTTATTCGACCTTTCTGTTTCTTCTCATGTATACGGCTTGATGGAAAACTGTGAACGGTGATGGTACGTAACCTTTGCATGACTTGCCACACCCACACCATTTATACCACGTGAGCACCCCAGCTATAGTGTCTCACCCGCCAAACCTGTACACCGTGACCACTTCAACACACTCGTACACCTTTAACGTTCTCCCACCGTAATATTTCCAACGACTTATGACGCAGACTCTCACCACCCGTCCATGTGCTGTATTCTTTCGCAAGACAATTATTACGACATACGCGAACGCTCACGTAGCTCACGTATATATATATATTCTGAGGTTGATATACAGCAGGTAGCAGCCTCTTTCCGGTATTTGATTCATATCCCCTTAGCTGCACACGCACACACATTCGCGTGCATCCTGTTCTGTACACGTAAAAAAATATATTTTTCAACAGCAAAATCTTACTTTACACGTTTTCATACTTCATTGTGTGTTCACATTATATCAATACGTAAGCCACAGGACACAAACCAAGTAAGCTGAGACTGTGAAATAATTATATTCTGTGTACAGTCTACATTGTCTATTCATTACAAGATGTCCAAATCCCTAAGGTATGTGGGGCGTGTATAGGCAACTATAATATGTCTACTGTACAATACATATGTACAGTACTATTATAGTAACGAGCACAGCTAGAGTCCCATATGTTTTTTGGCAAAATGTGGCACCACAGTGTTCGTTTATATTGATGTGAGAATACATGAATGAATGGACAGTTTTGCTGAGTTTTGTCCATTCATTCATTTACAACAACAACGAGGAAATAAACACAGTGTTGGCACATTTTGCATTCGTTACTAGTGGAGGCAACTGTACATGTGGGTTCCAACACCAACGTTTCTTTACACATACACACATACAACCCCACTGTCAGCATCATACATACATATAGCTTGAGATCATCGTCATATATATTATCATATCATGACACTCCACTATATACTTGAGTTCAGTACGCATGACAACACAACGATACCCAGACATTACAACATTACAATACTCGATACCTCACAACACCACACACAACACAACACAACACAATAAAATAATACACAACACAACACAACACAACACAACACAACACAACACAGCATAACACAACACAACACAGCATAACACAACACAACACAACACAACACAACACAACACAACACAACACAATAAAATAATACACAACACAACACAACACAACACAGCATAACACTATTCTATATATACCTCACAACACAACACAACACAACACAACAAAATAATACACAACACAACATAACACAACAAAACACAACACATGACACAACACAACACAACACCAAAACACAACACGACACCACAAAGTATAAAACACAACATACTGTAGACCTATACACACACTCTCTCTCTCTCTCTCACACAATCCGGGTAATACTCTAAACATTTTCCCCCTTACTATTATATGACTTTATAGTTATGCTCCTTCAAATGTATCGTGTTTATATACACACACACACACACACACACAGGAAGAGACTACAAACACAACACCAACAACAACAACAACAACCATAAGTACACACACACACGCACACAGTAATAAGTACACACACACACACGCACACAGTAATAAGTACACACACACACGCAGTAATAAGTACACACACACACACACACAGTTTATGGTCCATACACATTTACACACTGTAGCCGTATTATTAATGAAATGGTACAGTACACACACACATACAAGTAAGGCTCAGATAGTTTATCTCAGCCACTATATATACACCACACACGAGAAACACTTATAAATGATAGACAATAAAGAGCTCAGTCACAAATAGAAAAATATAATAAAAAGTAGGGACCGTAGCTAAGGTTTTACCAGACCACACAGATGACCGACCATGCATGTAGTGGGCCATATTCAAAGAACTATCGTGGTGCATACGATGGTGTGGTATACCGGTACGATGACTCCATAGATTAATAACAGAACCATGGATGCATCGTATATACCGACACACCATGCATCATCAACACTACGGATATTCTTCTTGCATAGAAATAGTCCACTATACCAAACAAGCATCAAGTATACAGATCGTTACCCTTAATTAAATGTTTACTCTGTACAACAAACCATATGTAGGGTATATATATAGGCATCGGTACACTCGTGATACGCGTAGTTTCTGACCAGAGACGAACGGCAGGCACCACACACACACACACACACATACCCTGCATTCGAACTCAGCCTCTATATATGTGTACTGGGTGGGGAAATTAGCAATACCATGCAGGCTATTCAAAGCTTTCTGTTCCTCACATGCACTCTGGTCAGAAAATATGTATCACGAGTGTACAACAAACTCATGAAGGTACTTTGTTTCTTACACATGCACCGTTCACTCTCATTCATGTTCAACACGTTCACCTTCCTTACCATATTCCTGACGTAGGCTACACTTACTCTTCCTATAGACATTCCCCTCTCACTTATTATACCCTAATTTCTGAACTATATACACTCTCTTCATTAGTCTCTCTCTCTCCCTCTCTTTCTCTCTCTCGTGTGTGTTAAGAGAATAGTTCAATAGACGAATGAATATATAACTCATTTATTGAACTATACGAGGGGTTTCTTACGACAATTATATCGCACCATGCACTGATGAAAAATACAAGTAGATAATATGAAAGAAACTGCAAATCAAATTCCTCGCAAACCATGCAGTGAGATTTGGAAAAATGTTAAAAAATCACATTTGTCCTGAGATAAACCAGATACTAAAATGAATGTGTACAGTCACGAGCACTAATAAGTAACCAGGTGCATGTGCTTCGACTACCTATAGAGACAGTAAATAAATACACAATAATTAAGATCTCCATTGGAATTATACTTCGTTGCATGGTGAATTAGACTCTTCAAAACCTCAACCAAAGCTGTATACAGTATATTTATTATTCCTCGTGACTGTACAGCAGGATACATGAATGGGGATGATACAGTCCAGGTGAAATATATACTTATCCCATTTGATCAAAGTAACCATTGTCTGTTATCAGGTATTTGCTGTTTATTATCATCCTCAATACTGCTTTTTTGAGTTCTGCCCCTGCATGGTGTCTCCTATTTGGCACTAATTAATTAAGGAACTTGATATTGGGAGAAATTGACCATCTTTCACTTGGGCTGTGTCACGAATTCCTGTGTCCAACTGTACACATATATTTTTTCCTTGAACACTCTGCCTAGCTGAAAACATAATGACTGGTATTAGATGTAAACTTTCTCTTCGACGAAAATTTGCTTCTTCGTTGCATTACCATTATGTTGCAATGCGAATATATATAAAGCAATGAAAAATGTGTTCGTCGAATATAAAGTTTAATATATTACCAGCCAGTGACACGTTTCCTTACGTGAACTTATAAAGAAATAAAGGAACAGAGAGAGAGAGAGAGAGAGAGAGAGAGAGAGAGAGAGAGAGAGAGAGAGAGAGAGAGAGAGAGAGAGAGAGAGAGAGAGAGAGAGAGAGAGAGAGAGAGAGAGAGAGATCAGAGAAGGAATTATATTTTGTTATATAAAAATTACGTCCCTCATAATTTCACAGCATGTACTAATAAAATTGCTTATGTTTACACGACATATTATATTAACCTGCCATGGCCCCTGAATTTTTGCTGCTGACGAACATACATACATACATACATACATACATACATACATACAATATACACTTTAAGATCTGCTGCTGAACCTTTATAATGACGTCACGTTTAAGTAACTCGGCAGCTTCAACTTCAACACTCAAAAGTTTCTCTCAATCAGGCAACCAATCAGTCAGCTAGGGGTAGAGAGAAAATTACAGTCGTCGCTCTGTATGTCTGTCTCTCTCTCTCTCTCTCTTTCTCTCAGGGGAAGAGAGAAAATTACAACCGTCGCTCTGTATGTCTGCCTGTCTGTCTGTCTGTCTCTCTCTCTCTCTCTCTCTCTCTCTCTCTCTCTCTCTCTCTTTCTCTCAGGGGAAGAGAGAAAATTACAGGCGACTCTCTGTTTCTGTCTGTCTCTCTCTTTCTCTCAGGGATAGAAAGAAAATTACAGCCGTCGCTTTGTATGTCTGTCTCTCTCTCTCTCTTCCTCACTCTCTCAGGGGAAGAGAGTAAATTACAGACGTCTCACTGTATGTCTGTCTGTCTGTCTGTCTGTCTGTCTGTATGTCTGTCTGTCTGTTTGTCTCTCTCTCAGGGGAAGAGCAAAAATTACAGACTTCTCTCTCTCTCTCTCTCTCTCTCTCTCTCTCTCTCTCTCTCTCTCTCTTCTGTGTGTATGTGTCAGGGGAAGAGAGAAAATTACATCCGTCTCTCTCTCTCTCTCTCTCTCTCTCTTTTCTGTGTGTGTGTCAGGGGAAGAGAGAAAATTACATCCGTCTCTCTCTTTCTCTCTGTCTCTCTCTGTGTGTGTGTGTGTCAGGGGAAGAGCAAAAATTACAGACTTCTCTCTCTCTCTCTCTCTCTCTCTCTCTGTGTGTGTGTGTGTGTGTGTGTGTGTGTGTGTGTGTGTGTGTGTCACTGGTAGCGTCGTCCATAATTTTTCCCCACCATTTTTTCCTGGCCTCAGTTCGTTTATTGATCACGTGCGTATGGAGAGAGAGAGAGAGAGAGAGAGAGAGAGAGAGAGAGAGAGAGAGAGAGAGAGAGAGAGTGTGTGTGTGTTCCTAGATAGATAGCGCGTGTAACGGTAGCTAGCGTCATAATAAAAGTTAATAAAAGTACAAATATTTAAATAAAGATTATAAATAAAATCAATATATGCAAGGTTGATATAATATTATGTTTACGAAGATTGAATTATAAAGTATGTTTTATTTTTTTATTTTTACAGTATGGAGTAATAATAACATTTTACCGACATTATATATATAGGGTATAAATATAATACACTTTTGGTACATTGGAGTGCCTTGATTCCTCCAAAGTATGCCAGGAAACAGGACTACAGATGAACAAACATAATGGTATACCCTGTTGCTTGGAATAGTTTGGAGGAATCAGCTAGTTACACGGAAGTGAAGTATGTGTAATTAAGTAATTATTGGGGTGTTTTTTTGTAACGAAAATGTCTTCTGTCCCCCCTCGTGTACGTCCACTTTCCGTGTGTGAATTCCTGGCGCTGTATAGGTGGTCACATGACAATTTGTATATAGCCCGACAGACAAACAGAGTCTCTTCATTTAGAATTTTAGATACTGTATATAGATAGTTTGATTCGTACAGTTGTCAATTCCATCATTCACTAATTTTCTTTTTCTCTATAACAACACTTCACTTTTTCTACTTCATGTTCCCCTCTATAGCTTTCTCTTCCTCTTTCTCTTTCAATTTCTCTCATTTTTCTTCTTTGTATCCCTCTCTCTCTTCCTTCCTCTCTCTCTCTCTCTCTCTCTCTCTCTCTCTCTCTCTCTCTTCCTTCTTACTTTTCAATCCCTACCTCTTTTCTTCCTCCCTTCAATCCTTGCTCACTTTTCTTTCAATCTCTCTCTCTCTTTTCTTTCTTTCTCCCCTGTCATTATCTTTCAATTTTTCTCTCTTTCTTTTTCAGTCTCTCTCTTTTCCTCTTTCTCTATCTCTCTTTCTTCCTCTTTCAATCTCTCTCTTTACCTTTTTCTATCATCTCTCTCTCTCTTCCTTCCTTCCATACCCTATAATCTTTCAATTTCTCTCTCTTCCTTTTTCAGTCTCTCTCTTTTCCTCTTTCTATCTCCCTCTCTCTTTCTTTCTTTCTCCCCTGTCATTATCTTTCAATTTTTCTCTCTTCCTTTTTCAGTCTCTCTCTTTTCCTCTTTCTATCTCTCTCTCTCTTTCTTCCTCCCCTGTCAGTATCTTTCTTTAGTCTCTCTTTTCCTCTTTCTATCTCTCTCTTTCTTTCTCCCCTGTCATTATCTTTCTATATCTCTCTTCCTCTTTCAGTCTATTTCTCTTCTTCTTTCAATCTTTCAATTTCTCTCTCTCTCATTTCCTTTCTCTCTGCCTCAAACGCTCAATCCCTATATCTTTCAATCTCTCATTTCCTTCTTCCCCTGTCATTATCTTTCAGTCCCTAGCTCTCTCTTCCTTCCTCTCCTTCACCATCCATTTCTCTCTCTCTCTCTCTCTCTCTCTCTCTCTCTCTTCCATTGCACTCCACCTACATGATCTCTCTCTCTCTCTCTCTCTCTCTCTCTCTCTCTCTCTCACACACACATTTGTTCGTCACCTAACACTCTTGACTTTCTCCATCTGTTTGTGTTTCAATCCTTGCAGCTCTCGCCTCTTCCTTCCTTCCTTCCTTCCTTCCTATGTATACTCCGTGCACCTGCCATCACTCTCCCTTTCTTCCTTCCTTCCTTCCTTCCTTCCTATGTATACTCCGTGCACCTGCCATCACTCTCTCTTCCTTCCTTCCTTCCTTCCTTCCTTCCTATGTATACTCCGTGCACCTGCCATCACTCTCTCTTCTCTCCCATTAATTCGCTCGTCACCGGAAGTTGAAGTATATAATATATTCTCGTTCTCTAACACTTTACACTTTCTCCATCTGTTTATCTTTCCATGCCTATGTAGCTCTCTCTCTCTCTCTCTCTCTCTCTCTCTCTCTCTCTCTCTCTCTCTCTCTACTCCATATAAACACTCGTTTCGACCTACACTTTCTCGCTCTTCTGCCACATCATGCGCGGGAAGTTAAAAAAGTGACAGTCGTTTCAATTCAAAAGAAGAGTGTGTCCCACTACTGTGTCCCCATGGCCCATCACCAAAGGATTAATTGTGTAATGAGAGTTGTCTTCTTCTCATGCATCAATAGTTCAACGCGTTAGGCACATGTATAGAGGCAGCTATAGGGTATACTTGTTTCATAGCATATTATATCGCTCGTATATTTTAGTGGGGTAGCCTATACCCTATAGCCTATACTGAATGCATCGATGTGGCCACAATACTTTAAAGGAAAATGAATATGCTTTTGGTACAGTACATTATTGGTACAGTATATTATATTGGCCTTGCCAGCCAGCCATCAGTGGACAACTATGGCTACTGGCGGGGGGGGGCGGAGGGGGGAGTCTCTGGGCTGTCCTGTAGAGGGAGTGGGGAAGAGGGAGTGTATGAGAGTATAGTAACTGTGAAGGTGAATGGAATGACAGATGTGACCAAGAGACAAGAGATTGTAGGATGTTTCAAGAAAGGAAGAGTGGATGTTATGGGAATGACGGAGACACATGTGAAAGGATGTGGAATGGTTGAGTGTAAGGAGGGAAGGGAGAATGGACTGTGGGAGGGAATGGAGGGAGGAGTAGTATGGACGGGTTTGAATGAGAAGAGTAAAGGAAGAGGGAAGGAAGTTTGAGCGCTGTTGGTGTCTCCGTGGGTGTGGAATTAAGGGAGTGGATGGACATGGGTGGAATGGGTCGAGGATTGTATGGATGACTGGAAAGATTGGGATGGTAAAAGAGTAAAGAGAAGATGAGAGTGTTTTGGGAAAATTTAAATGCGTGTCTAAGAAAGATTGACAATGGAAGGAGAGTGGTGATGATGGGAGAGGTGGGAGGTGAGGAAAGGGGAAGTATTGTGGGTAAATGGAGTGTAGAAGGAGTAAATGGGAATGGTGCAATGAGTATATCTGGTGGATGTCTGTGTTGAAAGGAGGTTGTTCTTGGCAAATATCTTCTTTCAACACAAGATGATCCACAGGTATACATGGAGGAAAAGAGAGAGATGAGAGAGGAGAGCAGAAGAGTTTGATTAACTATATGTGACCGTGTATGAAAGGTTGAGGAAGTGGTGAGAGGAATGATACAATGCTAAGACCATCTTGCGGTGTTGGTAAGGATGAAGGTTAGGATTAAGTGGGAATATGGTATAGGAGGAATGAAGGGATGAGGAACAGGAGGGAAGTGGATAGTGGGAAATTAGATGAAGCAAAATATATAGGGAGGAATATAAGAGGAGGGTGAGTTGAGTGAGGTGCTGGGGGATGCAAGGATGGGGATAGGGGAGGGAGTGGGAGTGAATGATGTGTATGATATATTCAAAACTTTAGTGTGTAGGACAGCAGCAGAAGTGGTGGGGAACAAAGGACAAAAGAGGAGGAAGAAAGGGAGTGCATGGTGGTCTGAAGAAGTGAAGGATGCAGTAGAGAATAAAAGGAAGGCTTTTAGGAGAACCCTGTAGAGAAATGTGCCGGAGGAGGTGAAAGAGAAATGCAAGAGGGAATACAATGAGTGTAAGAGGAAAGTGAGTGAGAATAAAAGGAGAGTGGATGAGGAGTTTGATAGGAAACTGAGTGAGAATTTTAGAAACAAGAACATGAAGGAAAACCCTTCAAAAGCTCTTAATGATTCAAGTGAAATGAGTGAGTGAGTGAGTTGAACCCCTTTTAAGAAATGGTAGCCCCAAGAAGAATGAGTGAGTGAGTGAGTGAGTGAGTCAGTTGAAGCATTTTAGAAGTTGTCGCCCCAAGAAGAACAAGAACAAGAGCAATAATTACGATAAGACCTTGAGCTCTCGGCTGAGGCCGGAGCTAAAAACAAGAAATTATTCAGGAGGGAGGTGAAAAGAGAAAGAGGAGAAGGAAAGGCTGGCAGCGTGAGAATGAAGAGAGAAGATGGAGTTACTGTGAGTGGAAGTGAAAGAAATGTGGAAGAAGCATTTTGATGGTTTGATGAATGAAGGGACGGGAGGGGAGGCGGTGGTGACATGCATGGGGATGGAGTGGAGGCAGGTGGTAGACGACAGGATGCACAGGGAGAATTAGGGAGGGAAGAGGTTAGGAAAGTTGAAGATGGAAAAGACTACAGAGATGCTGAGGTGTGGGAGGGGGAGAAACTGGTGGAGTGGATGATGCTTATATGCATATTGGCTTGGAGGCAGGGAGAGGTGCTAAAGGACTGGAGGAGAGCCATAATTGTGCCTCTGTACTGTACAAGGGGAAGGGGAGTAGGGATGAGTGTAGTAGCTATAGGGGAATAAGCCTTCTCAGTGTACCAGGGAAGGTCCTTACTGACAGACTGATAGAAATAACTATAGGAATAAAGTCCGAGGAGCAGAGAGGGTTCAGAAAGGGTAGAGGATGTGTGGACCAAATATTTGCAATAAAATCAGCAGTGGAGAAATATATTGGGAAGGGTAGGAAGTTGTATACTGCCTTCATGGATTTGGAGAAGGCATACGATAGGGTGGATAGGAGAGCTATGTCAGATGTATTAAGGATTTACGGTACCGCTGGAGAGGATTGAGGCTTTCTATAGAGAGGCATAAGGAGGGTCGAGGGCGATTGGAGTGAGAACTTTGATATCAATGTAGGATTGAGGCAGGGGCGTGTCATGTCACCATGGTTGTTCAATATCTTTATGGATGGTTGCATGAGAGATGATGGCAAAGGTGGAGGGCCTGGATGCAAAACTGAGGTTGAATGGAATAGAATGGTCCTTGGTTGTATGCTTATTTGTGGATGACACTGTGTTCTTGGCCGAGAGTGAAAGGAAGTTACAGAGGGTGGTGGATGAATTTCAGTCTGTGTGTAAGTGAAGAAAACTGAAGGTAAATGTTGGTAAGAGTATAAGGTGATGGTGTTTGAGAGGACCTAAACTGAAGTAATTGACTTTGCTACACCCTATAGAGTGGTTGTACCAACTGGGACTGAATGTGAGATAACTTTAAGGGGTGAGAGGATGGAGGAGGTGAGGGAATTCAAGTAACTGGGAACAGTTCTGTGTAAACATGGAAGTATGAAAGTAGAAATCAAGGAGAGAGCAGTGAGGGGCAGGCAGGTCATATATCACTGGGGTGGATAATGAAGGGTAGATGTGTGAGTATGGAAGTGAAAAAGGGACTGAGAAATAGTATAATCCTGCCAACACTAACATATGCGTCGGAGACATGGACATGGAGTAGGGCTCATCATTATAGGTGCTGTGTAAATGAGTTATCTGAGAGGAGCATGTGGACTTGCTATACTGTGAGTGTGTATGAGAGGTGTTGTATGAGTGAGAAGGCAATTGGTATTGAGTGTGGAGTGATTGAGAGAGATATGAAGCGTAATACACTGAGATCATTTGGACATGTGGAGAGAATGCAAGGTGTGGAGTTTGTAAAGAACGGGCACGATAGTGAAGTTGTGGCACCTGGTGTGAAAGTTAGACCTCCGGTTAGATGGCACAACAGTGGAAGAGTATATATAGAGAGAAATGTGAGGGTGGAGGGGGGATGGAGCATTGAGGAGAGAGTGCTGCATGGGACATGGAAGACTGGAGACTCTTCTGCTGTGGCCATTCTACCTCCATGGCTGACCTGAGGCCATCATCCCCTTTGGTGGGAGTTCCCGGAAATAAAGGAACGAGGCGTCGGAGCTATAGATAGATAGATAGATAGATAGATAGATAGATAGATAGATATACAGTACATTAGAGTGACTTGTTTCCTTTAATGGGACCCTGTGATGCATGTAGTCTGAAAATTGGAGGTAGGTAAGTGAATCCTTCAAATATTGCCACGAAACACACACACCTATATGGAAGGTGCTTAATTGTTTCACAGTTGGACAAATCGGGACAGGATTATAAAGTTGATGTGTGTGATGGTAATGTGTTATGGGTCGTATATTCAGGTACAGTCGTAGTCAATAATAATAATCATCCACATATGGGTATCTCAAACAATTTACTGTCTAATGATTTCACGTTCACATATGATATTATTATTTTAAGTATATAGTGAGTATAGTGTGTAGTTAACCTATTTAATGGAAAGTTTATCATGTAAGGAACAGAGGGAAGCTGTCAAACACTTACGTGATTATATTTGACCGCGACTGTACGTTCGTGCATGGTGCATACGATGGCGTGGCATACCGGTTTGATATCTCCATAGAAAAACAATATACAGAGCCGTCGTACTGGTATACCATGGATGCACGCCGTGAACGTTCTTGCATAGCGCCCAACGTAACTAACTACAGTATACCTATATATAAGGAGTTAAGATATTTATTATGAGGATGAGATAAGCCCATCCTAAGACCCTTAAAGACCATGTAGTAATATATACGACGAGGGAGAAGATGATAGAGAGGCGCATGGGACAGTAAATAAAGAAGGAATAAAGAAGGAAATAATAATAATACAGAGACATATATGGGACAGCAAAGAAGGAGGAAGTAAAAATAAAAAATAGAGAAGTGCATGGGACAGCAAAAAAGAAGGAAATAATAATAATGATAATAATAATAATATAGAGAGGTGGGACAGCAAATAATAATAATAAACGAAAGAAATGTGATATTGATGTTGTATATAGAGTGACTGTGTGTGTGTGAGTGTGTGTGTGTGTGTATGTGTGTGTGTGTGTGTGTGTATTAAGGGGGTGCGGGAATAGGGGGACAGGCTCGGGAGGGGGAGTTAAAAGGGTGCTGGAATAGGGGACATATAGGCTTTCTTCCCACCCATCCCAGTCAGCAATCCCCCCCCCCCAAGCCTGTCCCCTACTTCCGCACTCCCTTTAATACACACACACTCACACACACACACGTACACACACACACACACACGTACACACACACACACACACACACTCACACACAAACACACACACACACACACACACACAAACACACAGGAGCTAGAGTGAGATGATTATATAGCCTACTGTACAAAGTATTATTAATTATCAGAACATTATAATTATCTCCTGAAATATGAACCATGGATGCAGGGTAACTTTAATTGTTGAGATAATTAATGGACGGACACGGTGTATTATTATTATTATTATCATTGTTATTATTATTATTGTATTTTCTTCCTTCCCACATCCTTTACATCCTCTTCCTCCTCCTTCTCTCGTCCTCCTCCTCCTCTTCGCCTCCTCCTTCTCCTCCTTCTCATCCTCTTTACATCCTCTTCCTCCTTCTCCTTTTCATCCTCGTCCTTTTTGCCTCCTTCTCCTCATCCTCTTCCTTCTCCACCTCCTCCTCATCCTCTTCCTCCTCCTCCACTTCCTTCTCCACCTCCTCCTCCTCTTTGCCGCCTCCTTCTCCACCTCATCCTCTTCTCCTTTTCATCCTCCACCTCCTCCTCATCATCATCATCATCCTGTTAGCCAGCGCGCCTCTTATCTCTCCCTCTCTCTCTCCCTCTCTCTATAGTTATACAGTAGACCAGAGAGCCTGAAGCCTTCGCCCCTCCTCAACCCCTGCCATTGCTCCGCCTCCTCCCTTACCGTTGTTCCCCTCACCCCGCCCCGCCCCTCATCTACAAACCCACCACCACCACCACCACCAGGCTCTTACTCCCCCCTCCCCCCCTCCCCACAGGCCAGCCCCACACCCATGCCCCTCCCACATACACTAATACTCTCCTACGCTACGGGCTGGGCAACCTTTCCTCCCTCCCTTCCTTCCTTCCTTCCTTCTTTGCTATATAGTTGCCTTCCCTTCCGTCCCTATTGTCCTATACGGCTATACCCCCGGTCTGTGTTCTCTCCCTCCCTACTCACTCACTACCTCTGTCTCTTTCAACATGTTATTCTGTGTTATTCTCTCTCTCTCTCTCAACATGTTATTCTGTGTTATTCTCTCTCTCTCTCTCTCTCTCTCTCTCTCTCTCTCTCTCTCTCTCTCTCTCTCTCTCTCTCTCAACATGCATGCGTCATTCCCTTGCTATGGTGTTATCCTCGGTCTGTCTCTCTCTGTCTCTCTCAATATGCATGTGTCCTTCCCTTGTTATTCTCTCTCTATCTATCTATCTCAACATGCATGCGTACTTCCTTGGTTATTCTCTCTCTCTCTCTCTCTCTCTCTCTCTCTTATAGGGCCGTATGCAAGAATGGTTAGTAGGATGGCGTGGTACCAGTACGATGATCCTGTAGACTGCAGTAGTGTGTCTATGGAGTCATCATCGTACCGGTACCACGCCACCATCGTAAACACCATCAGTAATTGCAATCTTGCATATACACAACCCTCAACCCCATGCACGTAAGTAAGCAATATAATAATAAATAATAATAATAATATACTCTCTCTTAAGAAAAGTGTAATGGATAATACCTGAATGAAGAAAATAATCATACTTCCTTCATATATATAATTATTATTGAGTATCACAACACAACAATTAACAGTAACATTATAATAGTAGTATAACATCTTCCACGAAAAATTCTCTTCGTCGATAATTGAGTATCACAACACAACAACAGTAACAGCTGAAATAGTAATATATAGAATAGAGGAAGGAGCATAACACGAGACGGGAGGGGAAGGAAGAATGAAACAGAACGAGTAAGGAAAGAGGCTACAAATGCATGTATGGGAAAGAAAGTAAAGAAGGGAGGAAAAATAGATATAGAATTCCAGAAACGCAGAACTTCTTCGATGAAAAAGTTCTCTCCGTCGATCATTTCCTATTTATTATCTTGCAATGCTTATAAGTTGGCGACGAAAAACTTTTTAGTCGAAGAATAAGTATAGTAATACCGCCTCAATTAAGATTCCGGAGGGTGTATATATGTCTAACCCTCACATCATTAATACTACTGGTGTATAATTATGTCTTGTGAACTCATGCATAATGTACAGTCGGTGGCATAAATCCTGTTGCCTCACCTGCTTCACCGAGACATACAGTGTTCATGGACTCGAGAAATACACACGTTTTCTACACCTAATAATATCGAATCTATGAACTTCGTATGCCTCGGTGAAGCAAGCGAGGCGACAGGACTTTTGCCGCCGACTGTACACATGCATGTCTTATGAATTTTGTTTACACAGCCACATTATTTGATATTATAAATCGTCAGACATTGGTGTACAGTCAGCGAAAAAAGTCCTGTCGCTTCACTTGTTTCACCGAGGCACGCGATGTTCATAGATTCGAGATTATTAGGTGTAGAAAACGTTCGTATTTTTCGAGTCCATGAACACTGCATGTCTCGGTGAAGCAGGTGAGGCGACACGACTTATGCCGCCGACTGTACATAAGTATAATGAAAGCTCACATCATCATTATTATTTATACATGTCTTATTTGTGAACCCATTAGGAACACATGTCTTTTGGATTTCGTTTACATATATATAGTCACATTGTATGATATTATAAATCGTCTGTCATTGGTGTAAATAAGTCTAATAGAAGACATATATATACTGTAAATATAATCTCAGTCATTCATTCTCATCATGTATATAATTATGGTCCTTTGAACCTGTGATTAATTAAAGGGTCATATATAATTCCTCTATAGACAATAACGAAGGACTTAATTTAAAATACGGTTTGCCACAGGAATTCTTACACATGCATGCAGGCTATATGGAAAGAGAGGTAGATCATGCATTATTCTGGAAGTATGTAAACTCATGATACGTAATCCCTGACCAGAGACGAACGACATACACACACACACATATACCCTGCATTCGAACTCAACCTCTATAGGTGTACTGGGTGGGGGGAAATGAGCAATACCAGGTGATTCGAAGCTTTCTGCTCCTCACATGCACTCTGGTCAGAAATTATGTATCACGAGTGTACTGAAATAAATGGTCTACCAAATGATTCGCTATATAACTGAATAACACCAAACCAAATTATGATGTTGTACTGAAGTTACATAGCCTTACATTATCTATATATATGTTGTAAGCTCTCCAAAACAAGACTGTGTGTATTAGAATTCTTGTGGCTAATAGTACATCACATATAAATATAAAATCCCCTTATACATATATACTTCTTTGTAATGAACCAGACGAGATCTATATAGGGCTGGAAACTGGCTAATTAACACCACAAGTCAGATTGAATATGACCCTTATATATAAACAGTATATATACCACTTTCCTACGACAAGACATACATGGCACTATTATTATCCAGCAGGTAAACACATTGTCCTAAGAACTGTATATATGTAAGAATTATATGTGGTACTTACAACAAGACCACGGCATATTATTCAGGTAAACACATTGTCCTATATATAAGAGCTGTATGTACAGTCGCGGTCAAATATAATCATCCATATAGGGGTAACTCGCGTAAGAGTTTGACAGCTTCCCTCTGTTCCTTGGATGATAAACTTTCTAATAAATAGGTTAACCAACATTTTTTAATTTAATACAAGCAGCTGCACACTATATACTTTAAACAATAACATCATTTGTGAACATGAAAACATTAGACTGTAAATTGTTTGACATATACCCGTATGTGGATGATTATTATTGACCACGACTGTATATGTAAGAATTATTTGTGGTGCTTACGTATTGAGGATGGTGGTTTGGTACCGGTACGATGGCTCTGTATACGTGCATGTGTCTATGGAGGCATCGTATACCTGTACCACGCCATCGTCAACACCATATATGATTGTTCGTGAATATGGTCCATACATATACAGTACACTCGTTATACGTAATCCCTGCATGACCACACACACACACACACACACACACACACACACACATACCCTGCATTCGAACTCAACCTCTATACAGTATATCTAAGGTGTACTGCACTGGGTGGGGAAACGAGAAATACCAGGCGATTCAAAGCTTTCTGCTCCTCACACTCTGGTCAGAAATGATGTATCACGACTCACGAGTTTACACATGCAGCTGGCGTGAGTCGACAAGATATAATATACTGTATATAAGGTCGATAGATAATAGGTAGAGACAACAATATGGCTCGAACGACAAAGCACACACAGTTGGCTATTCATTCATCCTCTTTTGTGGGAACGAATTTTTGTGCACCATATATTATAGTACTACACAGCCGGCAGCATATATTTACATCCATTTCATGTACTATAAATACTGCTAATATGACCATGCAGATAGTTCCATTCTTAATTAACCATACAGTTTCTATTCTAACAACATGTGTACAATTTATCACATGTATGAGAACTATATCCGTCATTTCTCTGCATTCAAATTGTGTTACAACATTGCTATATATAACTCATACACATAAGCAGGTGGAAATGAAGCGAACTTATGCTGCCGACTGTACCTGAATGGCGTATAGCACTATGTAATAAGGAAGTAATTAAAGACCCTGTAAATGATCGTGTATGAGAATGAATGGGAGGTTTCTGCTGATTCCTCCTGACCATGCCATGTCACAAACCATTAAGCTCTTTCCATACATACATATATATAGGTGGTGTTTCGTGGCAATATTTGAAGGACTCATGCATTTACCTCCAATTTTCTTACTACATCACATGCAGGGTCCCTTAATTAAACCTGGATGGATGCTGCTGTTTACTATGGAAGTATATATATATATATATTCATCTACTGGGATTCGAACCCCATATGTATGACAGTGTGGGCTTGATAGCTTCACATTCACCAACGCTAACCATTCCGTCATTGTAACAAGATATTATTTGTTATGTTGATATCAGTTAATTCCAATGGTGATCTTATTGTGCATTTATTTACTGTACTTACAAGTATTCGAAGCACACCTGAATACTTATTATTGCTCGTAACTGTACAGGACTGAAGGACGCATGTGTTGCAACGGGGAATTTAAGGGATACACACAGAAATAAAACATTAGAACATATAATAATAATTGGAGTGATTTGATGTATTTATGCTGCTTGAATTGTAGAAATGAGTGCATGTTGAGCATTCGATAACTTGCACTTACAACTTCTAGAGGTTGCATGCTAAATCTGGAACAACTGATTCCTCCTCACCACTCCAACCAACATTATTATTGCTAATTTGGTCTTAATTCCTGACATAATTTGAAGAAAGAATCGAGGCTCTCTAATGTATACCAAAAGGGTACTATACTCCCTTAAGGGGGAAGTTCAATATTGGCAGATCTGGATCAACTGAATCTTCCAAACTATTTCAAGCAACAGAACACCATTAGTTTTGTTCATATGGTCCTGTTTCCTGGCATACTTTGGAGGAATCAAGGCACTCCAACGTACCAAAATGGTACTACTCCCTTAAAATGATATTATATAAAATGGGTAGCATACATTTGGCCTTAATTTCTCCAAAGTATAGGCCAGGAAGCAAGCAGCTGGACCATGCACAGATGAACACAAATAATGGTGATAGCCTATATGTTGCATGGATGGAATAGTTACTTATAATAGTAGGAATCATTTATTACAGATTTACTAAAATTATATAAAATACTCTATCCTTTAAAATTAAGGTGGTATATATTTATTTTTCGGTACATTGGAGTGCCTTTGATTCCTCCAAAATATAAATGCTACATAGGAAACAGGACCAGAAGAGCAACAAATAATAATGGTGTTCTGTTGTTGCTTGGAATTTAATGGTTTGGAGGATTCAGTTGCTCCAGAATTTACCAACACATAAACTTCCTCCTTAATTAAGAACCCTGTATGTGACGATCGTGTATGAGAAATAGGAGGCTTCTGATTCCTCCTACATGACTATACCACGAAAAAAAAAAGATTAAGGACCTTCCATATAAATATACTGTATAGGTGTGTGTGTGTGTGTGTGTGTTTCGTGGCAATATTTGAAGGACTCATTTACCTCCAATTTTCTGACTATATACTTCATGCACAGCTTGGGTCCTTTAAGGGGGTGTGGGAATAGGGGACAGGCTTGGGGTGGGATAGGGAGGGGTTTGAGGGAGGGGGGGGAATAGGGGACAGGCTTTGGGGTGTGTGGGAATAGGGGGACATGAGGCTTTGGGTGTATAGACTGAAAGCCTGTCCCTCTATTCCTGCACCTCCCTAACCCCACACCCTCCAACCTGCATGTCCCCCCTATACTCCCGCACCCCCCAAACCCTTCCCCAAGCCTGTCCCCATATATTCCCACAAACCCTTAAGAAATCTATATATAGTAGCTCACCTCACCCAACAACAACAAAAAAAAACAAAAAAAACACACAGACACACACAGACACACAGACACACAAAAAAAAAAAAAAAAAAAAAACAAGTTATAGACCAAGGAAAATATATATCTCTATTTACGTTGCTATGTAGAGACGAGGTACAGTCGTGGTCAAATATAATCATCCATATTGGGGTAACTCACGAAAGTTTGACAGCTTCCCTCTGTTCCTTAGATGATATTTGTTTTGTTTTTTTCAATAAATAGGTTAACTACCATCTTTTAATTTAATACAAGCTGTTACACACTACTTAACATAATAACATCATTATGTGAACGTGAAAACATTAGCCAGTAAATTGTTTGAGATACCCATATGTGGATGATTATTATTGACCACGACTGTATATATAAAGGAGAGTGATGTGTGGTGGTTACATTATATAGAACAACAGGTGCACGGGAGGAGGAATATAATACGTTTGATGTGATGTGACGTGTGATACGAGAAAAAAAGCCAGGTGTTGTGATGGAGTGAGGGAGTGAGGGAGGGAGGGACAGCGATCGATGACATATGTTAATTAAGTGAGGTATATATATAGTACAGTACATACATATACATAAGGGGGTATACAGTACACTCCTGATACATAATTTCTGACCAGAGTGTGAGGAACAGAAAGCTTCGAATCATTTCCATGGTATTGCTCATTTCCCCCCACCCAGTTCGAATGTAGGGTATATATGTGTATGTATGTATGTGTGTGTGTGTGTGTGTGTGTGTGTATATGTATGTATGTGTGTGTGTGTGTGTGTGTGGTGCCTGCCGTTCGTCTATGGTCAGGGATTACGTATCACGAGTGTACATACAGTGTTAATTGTTGGTGGTTAATTTAAGGGGAGTATACATATAATTATAGTACATGTGTGTGTGTTGGTGAATGTGGAGTAAAGGATTCCTCCAAACTATTCAGAGCAACAGAACATCATTATTTGTGTTCATCTGTGGTTCTGTTTCCTGGCATATAATTATAGTTTGGAGGAATCAAGACACTCCAATATATTAAAAGTGTACTATCCCCATAATTAAATAAAGCAACTGATTCCTCCAAACTATTCCAAGCAACAGGTCATCAGTATATGTATTCATTGGTTCTGTTTTATGGAGGATTCAATTAAGGTACTCTAATGTAACAAATATTTACTATTGCCTTAAATAGACCTGTGCTGTGGGACAAGGAGAGAGCTATACAGTATATGGTATAGGGACAGGTTTGTAAATATTGTTATTATTATTATTATTTAAATTATTATTATTATTATTTAAATTATTATTATTATTATTACAATATGTGGTATAGGGACAGCTTTATTATTATTATTATTATTATTATTATTATTATTATTATTATTATTACAGTATACGGTATAAAGATAGATTTATTATTATTGTTATTATTATTATCATTTGGGGCATAACATATATTGACTTCGTAATGGTCTTCAAGGTGATATAATTGTAGAATGATAAAGTGCATGTGAAAAAATATGTGTGTGTGTGTGTGTGTGTGTGTGTGTGTGTGTTGTTATAGGGGGAGGGGGCAAGGAAGGATAATATGGGAATAGACAGTATAAATTTACACAATTATCATCTCTAAAGTATTAAAAATAACACACACACAGCTTCCGATCACAAATTGGACCATAGATAAATAAAACGCAACGTAACAACCATAACATAAAGATCATTATATTATATCCCAGACAGACAAAGTGTAAACAAAAACGATCGAATTCCTGCATGTGTAAGTTTTTTGTTTTTCTTACGGGACCCTGCAGCCTGTGATGTATATAGTCAGAACATTGGAGGTATAGTGAGTGAGTGAGACCTTCAAATATATTGCCACGAAACTCTATATACCCATATTATTAAAGGGGTTTGTTTCGTGACATGCTCAGGAGGAATCAGAAGCCTGCATGCAATTTTCATACACGATCACATACATGCAGGGTTCTTCTTAATTACTTCTCATGTATACAGTTGCCAGCATTTATTATAACTGGTACATTCAGCGTTGTCAGTCCTGTACCAGTTATAAGTGCAGGTAATTGTACGTGCTGTAAACCAAAAGGGACCAATATATATAACGATTTAGGCCTGTTATGGTGGGAGGAAAAATGGTTATGCTGGTCGAGATTATATACTCATGCAGCCTTTTTGGATTCTATTTATATATGCAAGAACATCGGTGCATGCATGGTGTTTACGATGGTGTTAATGGGTTTTACCGATCGATGCATGGCTCTGTTGTCTGTCTATGAAGCCATCGTATGCACCATGCACAAATGTTCTTGAATATGGCCCCATGAGCAACCAAGAAAGTAATAACAGACAAACGACGATTATTATTGATTATTATTATTATTATTATTATTATTATTATTATTATTATTGATTATATTATTAATTATTATTGGTTATTATTGATATTAAGGGGGTGTATGGGAGTAGGGGACAGGCTAGGGGTTTTTTTGGGTGTGTGTGTGGGAGTAGGGAGACAGGCTTGGGGGGGTTAGTGAGGTGCGGGAATAGGGGACAAACTTTCTACCCACCCACCCCCACCCCCAAGCCTGTCCCTTACACCTGCACCCCCCAAAATCCCCCCAAGCCTGTCCCCTACTCCCCCACACACCCTTAATTCTTCCCCGGGCGCCATATGACTTCGCTATTGAGGCGCCTAATATCAATCAGTCCAAGATGAAGTGACCTAGAATCAGTCAATCAATCAAATTATCCAAGTATATATATCTAATCAGAACACAAATATGAGGATAGATGGAATGACGCTCTCCTTTCGTGTATACAAAAAAGTTGTAAACAGATGAAGGGGTATAGTACGAATGTAGGAATAAATGGTTCTAGAAAAAATGGTAGCAGAAAAAATGGCACCAGGAAATATGGCACTAGAAAAAATGGCACAGGTAAAATTGGCACCAAGTAAAATGGCACCAGGTAAAATTGGCACAGGAATAAATGGCACTTGGTAAAATTGGCACAGGTAAAATTGGCACAGGTAAAATTGGCACCAGGTAAAATTGGCACAGGTAAAATTGGCACCAGACAAAATTGGCACAGGAATAAATGGCACTTGGTAAAATTGGCACCAGGAAAAAATGGCACCAAGAAAAATGGCACAGGAAAATATCGGGTAGTACAGTAGGCTACAGTCGGGGGCAAAAGTCGTGTGGCCACATCTATACCAAATCATGAATTACACACACACACACACACACACATGAAGAATGAGGCGACACGACTTTTGCCGCCGATTGTACACTTCATGGATCTGCATGGAGCAATAGGGGGTGCAGGAGTATAGGGGACAGGCTTGGTGGGGGAGGGTGCGGAAATAGAGGGACATGTCTATATATAGGTTTGGGGTGGGTAGATAGCCTGTCCCCTATAATA
The DNA here is from genome assembly GCA_034508575.1 of Petrolisthes manimaculis. Lineage (NCBI taxonomy): Eukaryota > Metazoa > Arthropoda > Malacostraca > Decapoda > Porcellanidae > Petrolisthes > Petrolisthes manimaculis. The sequence goes on from JAWZYT010000261.1 coordinate 476,756, forward strand.
ATATTCTCGAACCCCCCCCCCCCAAACCCTCCGACCCCCCCCCCAAAAAAAAAGCCGACCCCCTAATCCCCCCCCAAGCCTGTCCCCTTATTCTCGCACCCCCTTAATTAATTTGGTTCTGTCAACTAATATAAGTAATTGTCAATGTAACTTTATTATAAGACAAAGTGTAATGACGCCTTTCTTCCCATATTTATTTTAATTATTAGTTGTCCAAACAAAAAAAGTTCTAAATATGTTATCTTGTGCAAAACGTATTTATATTATTGTATTCTGTTTCTTTCATAAAGTATATATATATATATATTATTATTCTCTTCCGTTTCTAGAGATTTTTTTCTGCCATTTGTTGCATCTGTATATACAGGAAAACTTACGTAAATTATTTGCTGGTTAGAATTAAGAGTGTGTGGGAGTATAGGGGACACAGGCTTGGGGGGGGACTGGGGGGGTGCGGGAGTAGGGGGACAGGCTTGGGGTGGTTTTGGGGGGGTTAGGGAGGTGCGGGAATAAGGGGACAGACTTTCTACCCACCCCAAGCCTGTTCCCCTATTCCCGCAACCCCCCAGTCCCCCCCCCCAAGCCTGTTTCCTTATTCCCGCACCCCCCAGTCCCCCCCAAGCCTGTCCCCTACTCCCGCACCCACTTAAAACTCCAAGCCTTTGTATGTATGTTTATTTTAATAATTTTGTACATGTATATATAAAATTGTGTGGGGAGCTGATCAACATAATTAAATACTCTGGTCTTAACTCGTTTTGTTGTCGTAATGCCTGTATAATTAACAATAAGCTTTTCATTTTAAGCACATATGTACAGTTGAGCAAGTAGAAAGTGCAAGAAAAATATGAGTGTATGTTTATGGCAAAATGTTTCAGTTCTATGTCATAAATCTTGGTTTTCTTATCAATGAATCAATGAAGACTCCACAGCCAATGTATGGAAAGTGGAACGTGACGGAATGAATGAAATGTTTGAGTGGTAACCAGACGTGGACATATTACACTCATAATAGTTTACTTGCACTTTCTACTTGCTCAACTACATGTACAGTCACGAGCACTAATAAGTATACAGGTGTTCATGCTTCGAATACCTATATATATAGAGACAGTACCGTACTTAAATGCATAATAAAATCTCCATTGGAATTAGTTCAAAGCTGTATATAATTATAGTGGTATAGTTATAAGTGCTCGTGACTGTATATATGTAGCCAACAGTTGGTGAATTTATATACTTAATTAAGGGGATGTGGAAGTAGGGGACAGGCTTGGGGGGGGGGACTGGGGCTGTGTGGGAATAGGGGGACATGTAGGCTTGGGGTGGGTAGAAAGTCTGTCCCCTATTCCCGCTCCTCCCCTAACCCCCCCCCCCCAAGCCTGTCCCCTACTCCCGCACCCACCAAAAAACCCTCCCCCCCAAGCCTGTCCCCTACTCTCACACACCCCTTAATCAACAGAGCTACATATATGGTAAATGGTAGGCCTATAGGCTACTTAAAATGGTAGGCTACTTAAAATGATATATACTTTTTTTATTATTTCTATAATCTCATTCATGAACGACGTTGGTTTCACAATAATTATCTTCTTCAAAAGCTCTATTGGGTCAACCTTCTATAGTGCTGAATAATTATATACAAATACCAAGCACGATATATATATATTACTAAAACTTGACCTAACTAACTAAAACTTGACTAAAGTAACTAAAACTTGATCTAACTAACTAAAACTTGATCTAACTAACTAAAACTTGACCTAACTAACTAAAACTTGACCTAACTAACTAAAACTTGACCAAAGTAACTAAAACTTGACCAAAGTAACTAAAACTTGACCTAAGAAACTAGAACATGACCTAACTATATAACTAAAACCTGGCCAAAGTAAAAAGCATCTCCATTTTGGGTCCCGTTATACTTACTTGAGTGAAATGTGAGTCCCTATAGCTCCTCTTGACTTTCTCCTGGGAACCTCTGCATATTTATACATTCATCCCTCGAGAAATCCATCACCCCCTACACACCCAACACAACACAGCCCAATCCATCACCCCTCCACCCCCCCGACACAGCCCAATCCATCACCCCCCACTCCAACACAACACAGCCCAATCCATCACCCCCCCACCCACCCAACACAGCCCAATCCATCACCCCTCCAACCCACACAACACAGCCCAATCCATCACCCCCCACTCCAACACAACACAGCCCAATCCATCACCCCTCCAACCCACCCAACACAGCCCAATCCATCACCCCCCCACCCACCCAACACAGCCCAATCCATCACCCCTCCAACCCACCCGACACAGCCCAATCCATCACCCCTCACCCACCCAACACAGCCCAATCCATCACCCCTCACCCCAACACAACACAGCCCAATCCATCACCCCTCCAACCCACCCGACACAGCCCAATCCATCACCCCTCACCCACCCAACACAGCCCAATCCATCACCCCTCACCCCAACACAACACAGCCCAATCCATCACCCCTCCAACCCACCCGACACAGCCCAATCCATCACCCCTCACCCACCCAACACAGCCCAATCCATCACCCCTCACCCCAACACAACACAGCCCAATCCATCACCCCTCACCCACCCAACACAGCCCAATCCATCACCCCCCACTCCAACACAACACAGCCCAATCCATCACCCCTCACCCCAACACAACACAGCCCAATCCATCACCCCCCACTCCAACACAACACAGCCCAATCCATCACCCCTCCAACCCACCCAACACAGCCCAATCCATCACCCCTCACCCACCCAACACAGCCCAATCCATCACCCCCCACTCCAACACAACACAGCCCAATCCATCACCCCTCCAACCCACCCAACACAGCCCAATCCATCACCCCTCACCCACCCAACACAGCCCAATCCATCACCCCCCACTCCAACACAACACAGCCCAATCCATCACCCCTCCAACCCACCCAACACAGCCCAATCCATCACCTCCAACCCAACCAGAGCCTCCTATATACCTAGGAGGCTCTGACCCAACACAGTCCAACCCATCTTCCACCTCCAGACAGTGATTCAGTTGGGGTCGAAATATCTAGGCTAGTGTATCAGTCTAATATTTTGGACTTGACTTGTCTGAATTTGAGTACACTCATGCATGATACGTAATTTCTGACCATGCAGAGACGAACGGCAGGCAACACACACACATATATATATAACTTACATTCGAACTCTGCCTCTATATATAGGTATACTGGATGGGGAAATGAGCGATAGCAGGTGATTCAAAGCTTTCTCCTCCTCATGCACACACTGGTCAGAAATTATGTATCACAAGCGTACGATAAAGTGCGTTCGTTGCCAATTAATTAACCTATACTGCATTAACTAAAAATCACTCATTCACAGGTGCATAGGTGTTGTTTGATATGCGTGCAATAAATACCCTTTTAATAACATCACAGTTTATACTTCTTACTGTCACTCTACTGTAAAGTGTATAAAGTTATATACTATAGACGCAGCACATATATACTAATAGTACAGGGTATAATATTATGTAGTCAACCATTGTGTATCCATCTTTCACAAACAGAAGGTGAGATATCGTATAAAAAAAGGCAATAGCACATACATATAGCACAGGGTGTAATAGTCAACCATTCTGTATCCATTATTCACAAACAGAAGGTGCAGATATCATAATAATATATAAGAATAGGCAAAATTGTGAAGGGTATTAGAGCGGCATCTCAGCTGGACCCTGAAATATATACAACGAAAGAGACATTATCTATTACCCAGTTTTGTGTTGGTAAATCTGGGACAACTGAATCCTCCAAACTATTTTTCCAAGCAACAACAGAACACCATTATTTTTACCCTTCTGGTCCTGTTTCCTGCATGGCATATACTTTGGAGGAATCAAGGCACTCCAATGTATACACTCGTGATACATAATTTCTGACCATGCATGGAGAGTGTGAGGATCAGAAAGCTACGAATCGTTTGGTATTGTTCATTTCCCCACCCATGCAGTATAGACATATAATAGAGGCCGAGTTCGAATGCTCTGGGTAGCCCATTCAAGCGGCCTTGGGGTAGGTAGCCTATTATTATGTGGTGCCTACCGTTCGTCTCTGGTCAGAAATTACGTATCACGAGTGTATGTACCAAAAAAGAATGACCACCTTAATTAAAGTATAGTTGTATAAAATTCTTGTAAAATGTGATTGACCTTCTGCCGGAATTTAACTGGTGGCTTACTTATACTTAAATGGGGTGCGGGATTTTAATTTTGATTAATGGATATTAGGCGCCGCAACATCGAGGTCCTATAGCGCCAGAAAAAGGTGATAGAGAGGTGTGACAGCAAGCAGTAAGGAAATGAAAAGAAAAGAGGGACAGTTGAAGAACTGAAAGCTAATGGCTGGGGCCGAAGGGGCGCCAAAACCCTGTAAGTATTGCCCACATTAATTAATATAGGCAATACCCCCCTACGGGGATGGGGTGCGGGAGTATAGGGGACAGACTTGGGGGGGAGGGATTTGGGGGGTGCGGGAATAGGGGGACATTCAGGCTTGGGGTGCGTGGGTAGAAAACCTGTCCCTTATTCTCGCACCCTCCTAACCCCCCCCCCCCCCCCCCCACAAGCCTGTCCCCCTACTTCTGCACCTCCCCCCCAAGCCTGTCCCCTACTCCCGCACCTCCCTAAACCCCCTAGCCTGTCCCCCTATTCCCGCACCCCCTTAACAAACGACAGTAGGTCTAATTGATTGCTTTATTTGGATCTGCAGTAGATTCAACAATAAATATTAACTCTAGTGTAGATTCAACCAGCGAGATAACCTTCCAATGCAAAACTTAATTAAGATTAATTGATATCTCCTGATTATAGAATGAAATATACCCGACATTTTGTGGTAGGTGGCACCACCCTGACAGACATACATAACAATGGAGGTTCATTGGAGCTAGATCCAACATAGGAGATACCAGGTGATTTTTATGCTATACAATCAGTGTCTATCCTAGAACACTGTAGTGGTAATGACAGACAATTTATGAGGTGGAAAAAAACCGATAGAGTCTGATGGCAGCGCTGGTGTAGAGTCCCAGAAATGTCATGGAATTCTTGATTATCCCGTATTAGAAGTGGGAAAGTAGAGACACGTGAGGAGCAGAAAGCTTCGAATCGCCTGGTATTGTTCATTTTCCCACCCAGTACACATAATATAGAGGCTGAGTTCGAATGCAGGGTATGTATGTACAGTATGTGTGGTGTCTGCCGTTCGTCTCTGGTTAGGGATTATACGTATTATGTGCGTACTGTACTCCTGTCATTACTTTATGTCATTATGTTGAAATGTGCAGCCAAGGGGAGTATACATGGGTATTGGAAGAGTAAAAGAATAATTGCAATAATTAACGTTTCATAAGTATAGCTATAGTAAACAAAACATCTTTAATCCGATTAATATTACATTTTGTGTGTTCATGATCACAATTAAAACTTGATATTCATTAGTTTTTAAATTGATTGGTAGTAAATATATTGTTTGTATCAACTTGTTTTATGATTTCAACATATTCCAGTGGAGAGAATAACTGATTGGTTGTATTACAGTATACACGTATTATCCTGATGAAAATTACGTCATACTTTAGTGAAATAATTTGCAGAGTTCATATGTGAAATCCTGTTCTCATCCCTCCCATGTATCTTTATCGGGGGCTTAAGGGGGTGCGGGAATATGGGGACAGGCTTGGGGGTTTGGGGGGGGGCTGGGGGGGAGTAGGGGGACAGGCTTGGAAGAGTTTTGGGGGGTGCGGGAATAGGGGGACAGGCTTGGGTAGGGGGACAGGCTTGGAAGGGTTTTGGGGGGTGCGGGAATAGGGGACAGGCTTTCTACCCACCCCAAGCCTGTCCCCCTATTCCCTCACCCCCATAAAAATAAAACAAGCCTGTCCCCCTATTCCCACACCCCCTTAATTAACAGAATAAAGAATCATGATAAATAAATATTGAGCTAACGGACCACAATGTTTTGTTAAGAATATGATGAAGGCCTAACTGTGTTCCCGCACTCTTTGAATAAATAACCAATACTAGAAAAATTGCTCGTTGATACTTACTAAAACTGCTGGTGTTCCACTATATATGGCCACCTGATATCACTGAAGATTCACGGAGTATACACTACTATACAGCACAGTATAGCTATGATGACTGATAATGGTGAACAACATGCAAGTACACTCGTGAGTCGTGAGTCGTAGCCTAATCCCTGACCAGAGACGAACGGCAGGCACCACACACATACCCTGCATTCGAACTCAGCCTCTATGTGTGTATATACTGAGTGGAGAAATGAGCAATACCAAGTGATTCGAAGCTTTGTACTCCTCTCACTTTGGTGCTGTGGTCCTTCCAAGTTTGTTTGTTTGTTATTTGGGCTTAATTAACGCCTATCGACTGCGTAATGATCAGTAATGTAATGTAATTGTAGAATGATAGAGTGTGCGCATGTAGAGAAGTGTATGTGTGTGTGTTATGTGGTGTATGTAGAGATGTGTATGTATGTGTGTTATGTGGTGTATGTGTGTGTGTTGTGTGGTGTATGTGGAAAAGTGTATGTGTGTGTGTTATGTGGTGGATGTGTGTGTGTTGTGTGGTGTTTGTGGAGAAGTGTATGTGTGTGTGTTATGTGGTGGATGTGTGTGTGTTGTGTGGTGTTTGTGGAGAAGTGTATGTATGTGTGTTGTGTGGTGTTTGTGGAAAAGTGTATGTATGTGTGTTATGTGGTGTATGTGTGTGTGTTATGTGGTGTATGTGTATGTGTTGTGTGGTGTATGTGTGTGTGTTGTGTGGTGTATGTGGAGAAGTGTATGTATGTGTGTTATGTGGTGGATGTGTGTGTGTTATGTGGTGTATGTGAAGAAGTGTATGTATGTGTGTTATGTGGTGTATGTGTGTGTGTTGTGTGGTGTATGTGGAGAAGTGTATGCGTATGTGTTATGTGGTGTATGTGTGTGTGTTATGTGGTGTATGTGTGTGTGTTGTGTGGTGTATGTGGAGAAGTGTATGTATGTGTGTTATGTGGTGTATGTGTGTGTGTTGTGTGGTGTTATGTGGAGAAGTGTATGTGTGTGTGTTATGTGGTGTATGTGTGTGTGTTGTGTGGTGTCAGGAAGAAGTGGGTTTTGGGCTTGTTTCTTCAACATATCTTCCCCAGCCTACAAGGTTGCAATTCTCGCTCTTACAGCCCTGGTACTTACTTACTACTGAATAGGGGCCTGAGAAAATTGTCCAACACAGTAAAACACATTTCATAAATAGGAAATTAGATACAAACTATTAGATGTGGCAAACCCACATCATATATTTATATATACTGTACTTCATACAGCTCAGAAAATTGAGACACTGTAACATGGATTGAATTTATGAAGCTTACACTAAATACACAGTCACGTTCGAAGCTCCTAGCCTACTTTAAATACAGAATCACTAACACCCGTAGTTTTAAAACATTTGAGGGCCCTTACTGGAGCTCTATGAACTCTCCAAATAATCTAGGCCACAAAACGCTTCAGTGTTTCGAATAGGGAATCTGTTGCCTGGAGTAGTTTGGAGGGTTCATAGAGCTCCAGTAAGGGCCCTCAATTTTTTTTGAACTACGGGTCTTAGTAAGCTCCTACCTTAAAAGTAGTAGTAGTATAATTATACACTTAGTGGTGACTGTCCAGGGGGGCTGACTTTATTCCCTGTGAATATTAGTCACCCCCCACAGGGCTAGAAATTTTATTTTGTAGGATCTGGTCACTTTCTAGTGGATTTGACGAGATCTGCCCACGTGTATTAAAAATCCATGTGAGGTGTACTGCAACAAGAGGCTATTTTTTTTTATTGCTGTGTGGACCACCAACAAATGAGGGTGTATTATCCTTTTGCATGCAACAGTGTAAACTCCTTCCCCTTTATGTTCCCATCAGGGCTGCTGGTCTCATGGAAGATGTGGCCCCACTTGTAGTTCTTGTAGTAACGTGGACTTGGGCCCACAGCACTGGCTGTGGTATCAAAGACCTTCTCCCCAATCTCCCTGGCGGTCGGAGGCACCCAGACTCCCTGGTGCAGTAAGCTCTGGTTCAATTTCCCTGGGATGTGCTTCTGTAGCCTAGCAGGCATATAGGGCCAGCCTCTCCTTTATTTCAATTTGTTATTTTCACTGCGACCAGAGTGCACCAGGGGTCTGTGGTGCAAGAAGAACATCAACAATAACTTAGTGGTGAAACTCCTTAATGTACACAATAACATATTGTTACTCCCATTGATATGCAGAATCTGAAAATCATATATCTGTAGAAATAGTCCCCATCTTATAAGTCTAAGCTTCTTATTCTTCATGTGGTTTAGGAACTATAGGTGGACTGTGGTCACTAAAGAGTTGGGAATGTTGTATTCAAGGTACACGCTCCATTTCTCTAAAGCCAAGGCCAACAGCTCCTTTTTAGTGGTAAATAAAATTTATGCTACATATATGTACGGTATCAGATCTAGCAGCTTGGGCGGTGTAGCAATAGGTAGTGGAACCTCCCTGCTGTCAACGGGCCAAGTTGAATAATTTAAAATATTGTGTACCAAAACTACAGCACAACAGAATAACTGTAATGAAATTATAATTATGTAACACTTTAATAATTTTCTCTAGTAGGCTTCAGTGATACGTAGGTCACAAATAACTTGAGGGTAAACGGCTCTCAAAGGGCTCTCTGCTCTGTGGCCTAGAGACCCTATATAGTAGATATCTATATAGGGTCTCTACTCTGGCCTTGAGATCTGAAAGAGCCTGCTATTTGAGCCGGATCGTTCGCGAACGACACATCACTACCCTGCACAGTTGCATTGCCTGTGCAGCACATTTTGAGTGTGTCTGTCGGAGCATTTCCACCTCATAAATTGTCTGTCATTACCACTACAGTGTTCTAGGATAGACACTGATTGTATAGCATAAAAATCACCTGGTATCTCCTATGTTGGATCTAGCTCCAATGAACCTCCATTGTTATGTATGTCTGTCAGGGTGGTGCCACCTACCACAAAATGTCGGGTATATTTCATTCTATAATCAGGAGATATCAATTATTCTTAATTAAGTTTTGCATTGGAAGGTTATCTCGCTGGTTGAATCTACACTAGAGTTAATATTTATTGTTGAATCTACTGCAGATCCAAATAAAGCAATCAATTACTGTCACTTGTTAAGTAAGCCACCAGTTAAATTCCGGCAGACGGTCAATCACAGTTTACAAAACTACAACTATACTTTAATATGGGTAACAGATGCCAGATGGGCCAGCTGGGCGGCGGCCTATATCAGTATATCTAGTCGAGGCTCAGTTGTTTTATTGGCAGCTGATGTGAGTGACAGTCCAGTAATTCCACTCCTTGGAATTTGTCCCTAGATCTTGCGATTTTGGGTATAGCCTTGGGCTATTGAGATTTTTATTGAAAATAGGTAATATCTTGGGATTTTACTGTTTCCTCAATGGCATATGTTTAAATACAAAGCAAATTGTTCCCATTGAAAATAGAGTCCTAAATCTAAGACCAGCAGGCCTATACTCAGTGATCCCGGGAAATTCTTTGCCAATAAAAGCCTCTTTCCCACCCTTGCTTCTCGATCACATCCCCATGTAAACATATAGCATGATGACTGCTTTCCCCACACCTCCCACAAATATCTTCAAATAAAAACACAGGCACGTTTACTTCTCAGACATACACATATATTGGACAAATGGACAAATGGACGAAGACAGTTGACGAGGGGGGTGAAGTGGATGTAATATACATGGACTTTCAGAAGGCTTTTGATAAAGTACCACATCAACGATTATTGCATAAACTGGAAAGCTATGGTATCACAGGTAACACATATCACTGGATCAAATCGTTTCTAATGGGAGGGAAGCAGAGAGTTCAGATCAAGGGCATATACTCCGAATGGGTAGATGTACTGAGTGGGGTACCACAAGGTAGCGTACTTGGGCCAATTCTTTTTGTTTTATTTATCAATGATCTCCCTGAGAATGTGGATGTGAACTCTAACATCTTCTTATTTGCTGACGATACAAAAATATTCAGGAAGATAGAAACGCAGGAAGATCACGAAACACTACAAGCGGACATCAGAACTCTTCAGAGGTGGTCTGAAGAAAATCTTCTCCCATTCCATCCTGATAAGTGTAAGCATCTTAAAATAAGCAGCAGTCGCAGGGTACCAAGAGATACCAAATACCACCTGTTAAAACAAAATGGCACAATGACTGACATTGGTGAAGTGGACTGTGAAAAGGATCTAGGCATAGTAACAGATAGGCACCTTACATTTGAGAAGCATATACAGGCAAAAGTGAACACTGCCAATAAGATTATGGGAATGATTAGACGGACATTTACAGCTCTAGATAATCCCACATTCAGATGTCTTTTTAAGACAATGGTTAGGCCCCACTTGGAGTATGCACAGTCGGTGTGGTCCCCCTATAGAAAAAAAGATGTAATCACAATCGAGAATGTTCTAAGACGAGCTTCAAAACTAGTACCTGGGTTAAAAGACCTCACCTACCCAGAAAGATTACAAGTGCTGGGACTACCAACAATGGCTTACAGAAGAATAAGGGGTGACATGATTGAAGTTTTCAAGATATTAAATGGACATTACGACAGTGAGGTGAACCTTCACTTGGAAAAAAACACTGGATCGACTCGAGGGAACAGCCACAAGTTATTCAAGGAGAGGTGCAGAACCAAAGGAAGACAAATGTTTTTCCGCCTGAGGATCGTGGATGTGTGGAATAGTCTACCTGATGATGTCATTGGAGCTGGAAGTGTTTTGTCGTTTGAGAAACGGCTGGACAAATATTGGCAAAACCAGGGGATTAAGTTTAATTTTGATGAAAAATTAGTTACTACCCCCGGCCACTACGCAAGTTTAAGTATTGACGAGAACGATCTGGACATAGAGGCCTAGTCCTGCGTCCAGTACTATTGTATTGTATTGTATTGTATTGTATACATTTGTAAACCTTGGGACATTTAAGTATATTTTGGGGATATTTCTGGGGGTAATCGTGGGATCTATGGAATTTTGGTATGTGAACACTGTCAGGTCTGGATGTGACGTCACTGGCGCGTAAATTCAGAAGACAAGCTGAGGGGTTCGCGGGTCATTCCCCTGTCCTTTCTGTACTTTATTTATATTTGCAAGTGTTGTGAAACTATATACATATAAACATAGGATTCTGCTGAAGTTAATACCATCCCTGGGGGTAAGTAGACTGTAATTAAGAGTGTTATGGGTGGATATAAAAGGTAAAATATGGTAGGTTTGACATGACTGGGATAACGGCCAGTTGAGCATCTATTTTATCTGTTATTATCCCTTGTGCAACGTTCATATATGCATACTAAGTCACGATAATTACCATAACTATCTTTGTTACCATTATTTAAGTATATTTAACGGCCTATACGTATAATAATGCCTTTATAAAACACTGTATGGCAACTTGACTGATAAGGTAGAAGCCTTTTGAATGTTGACAACACGACCTATGGACAGTCTGGTTTGTTATTAACCTTTCATGCAAATAGTTATGCCATTGTAAGGGTTATTTCAGTGTCTTTGACGTTAATATGAACAAAACTTGTAAATGGATACACTACGACGTTAAAATTAGCTACTTAATTAACCATTCTGAATTCTGATTATTCTGCTGACGAGATGAAATAAGTTTTATTTATAGACTAACAACGCACATAATTATAATCCCAGATTGACAGACAAGTTAATATATATTCTACTGAAAAATGTGGATAAATGTGTATCTGATGGTTTGTGTTTGCAGAGAGAATGAGCTTGAAGTAATAAGATGGATTTACTAATGGTTGCTGCTGATGCCGTATTCAATGAAAAGATGGAAGGTAAGATAATGGAAATTATTTTGTATTTGGCCAATGTTGGTAGCATTTTACGGTCAGGATTGTTGTAGTACTGTAATAAATTAATGGATATGACAGTTTAGATAAATATTGGTGAGATGTTAAGGTCACGATTGGGTAAACATCTAAGTTACTCTATTGCTGGTTGGTATTACGATGTTTTTACCCTCTTTACCCACTATTTTAAACCATTCTAAGACACTTTTCCTCTATGGCATTTTCTTCAGAAATGCCCCATTTCCAAGATAATGGATATTCAAATGAGGCATTTTGAAATTAGCATGACCTTACCTAACCTAATCTAGACTGTAGATGACTACCGGGACCTAACCTGGGCAAACTACCTGGAAATAACCATGATAAAGTACTAGGAACTGACTGGGGCAAAATACTGTGACCTAGCTGGTTCTGGCAACACTGTTAGAAAATGGCAATAGTTTAGATAAATACCGAGGATTGTTTTAGTACTGTTATAGATTTAGGGTTACTGTAATCTATATACCGATATATTAATAATACTGTACTTTATGAGGGATGTATACCTATCCTTGTTTTACCTTTCAAAATCACATGGACAGTGATTTCTTATTCTGATTCATTACTTTTTATTGTTTACCTTTACCTGTGATAATGTGGGTAGTACTTGAAGGATTTTGTCACCCCTTTGTACCTTAGTCATTCCCTTTTAACATTCAACTGTCCTTCATTTCCTATTTGCTGTTGTTCTGAATCTACAGGGTCCTCCAGGTCTAGGGAGGTCTTCTTTCATTCACAGATCAATCTCCTGTATTCTTCCTCATACAACAGGGTCCTTCCTAGTTGATTGTTGTGTTCTTCCTTCCTCTTCAGTTCACTTAAATGTTTGGGGTTTTATCTGTATCCAATCCAAAGAGGTCACAAGATTCAAGAGCATTTGGTAAATTTGGGTTTACCATGAAAATAAGCACCATTATTTTCCTTCATAGTGTTGTAGTTCATCAGTACAGCTGTATTCTCCTTTGTAGTTTCAGTAGAAATAGAGAAAACTTCCTTTGTTTTCCCCTGGGAAACTTCAAAATGTCTCACAAAAACAGAACAGGGGTTAATCTTGCAAGAGAAATAAAGTGGTACAAAACACAATAAGAAACATGGCAGCTCATCATTAAGACCTAACCTAACTTAGTCCACCTTCTATAACCTAACCTAGGGTGACCTTCTGTGACCAACCTGAACAGCTTTTCTAAATATGTACTGAATTTACTTTTTTTTGTGTGTGTTGTAGATATGTCAGTGTGTCTGACCCCAACCAAGCAAGGTCGGGCAGTGCTGGGGGAGGTGACCAACGTGGTAAATATCTCTCCAGACAAGTTCCATAACTCCCCACTGCAGGCACTCTTCACCTCCCCTACCCTCAACACACCCAATGCCAAGGCTACTCCAACACCAACCACACCTCTCTCTAATTCTGGGTGAGCTCTCTTACTTCTCCAGCTCAATGTAAAGAGATCATCATCAAAATCACCTTCTACTTATTATGAGGCAGAATAGTTTGTTGCATTTTTCTTGGGTTGCCCACATGCCATTCCACATGCCCTTTTTTTCACATCTGTGAAAAGGCATTTTCACCTAAAAAATTGCATTAAATCGAAGTTTTTAGACACACTAATATAATCATAGGTTTTTTGGGATTTTATTGTGACAGGTTTGAAGCAAAGAACTCTGTCATATTTGGCATATCATCTGAATGACACCATTTCTATAGTTTATTACCTTTTTCTCAATCAGATCTCGAGGTGTTGGCCGAGGCAATGGATGTGGCAAGTCACTGTCCTGTCCCTCACCTGGTACTAAAGTTAGCACACCAAGCAGGAGTGTAATGTCCCCAGGCCAAATCTCAGCGGCAGGGTTGGGGAGGAGCCCCCTCACTCCCATGAGTAATCTCAAACTTCTCACGCGGATTGCATCTATGGAAGAGTCACTCACGAGTAAGAAAGGTTTATTCCAGAGTCAGTGTGAGAATAGTGAAAACATCTCTCCTCCAGTACTCACTGAATCCATTCCAAAGGCCAAAGTTCCACAGCTGGGCAAGTTGAGACGTCACAAAAGTGAGAGCCAGAATCAGAATGGTGGTAAAAGTGAACTTGGCAAGTGTAGTACCTTCAGGAAGCACCCCAGCAGTAGTGACTACCCAAGTATAAGTTCCCCTGGTAACTTAGTACTGGAAAGAAGTGTAGGTCAGTTAACACCATTAGATGAGGTGTCTCAACGCTCGGAATGTTCCAGGAAGGACAAATCTCTCGGATTACTGAGTGAAAAGTAAGTACTGTGCTGTATACAGTAAACTGATCTGATCACATTATTTGTTTGTAAGGTAAATAATTATATGCATGGAATCAAAAGAAAAGCTTGAATTTTCTACTGTTCTACTTATTAGAAGTCAAGAAACTAATGTTTTTTGTTTAGTTTCATCCATCCAGGAATGAAACATTTCCCGTAGCGTTGGTCGTTTATTGTAATGTTAATCTACACCTTTTCAACTTCAAATTAAAAAAGATGAACTTCAAATAAAAAAAAAATGACTCAAATTATAAAACCTGACTTTCATATTAAAAAAACTGAACTTCATATTAAAAAAACTGACTTTCATATTAAAAAAAACTTACTCGTATTAAAATAGCTGAACTTCTTATTAAAAAATTGAACTTCATATTAAAAAAATTGAATTTCATATTAAAAAAATTAGTAAGCCTATTCCACTGGCAATAATACTTACTCTCACTCTAACACCACCTGTCTTCTCACTCTCTCTTCACTCTCACTCTTCTCTTCTGTCTTTCTCTCCACTCTCACTTCACTATAGTGGAGTGAGAGTGAAATTAGAGTGGAGAGAAAGACAGGAAAGAAGAGTGAGAAGACAGGTGGTGTTAGAGTGAGAGTAAGTATTATTGCCAGTGGAATAGGCTTACTAATTTTTTTAATATGAAGTTCAATTTTTTTAATATGAAAGTCATCTTTTTTAATTTGAAGTTGAAAAAGTGTAGTTGATTTACACCTTGTACTGTAATTATACAAGTACTGTACAGTTGCCAAAAAAGGTATTGCGACAACTATTGATACAACATTAAATATATTAATGTCCATAGTTGTTTGTAGGGATTATAAGTATGTTTTACCAAAGGATATGTATATTTCCTTCTGTTATATATGCTTATAGTCCCTACAAATAGTTGTGGATATTACTAGGGTTAAAGTTCTATCAAGATTTGTTGCAATACCTTTTTTGGCAACTGTACATGTAGGGACAATTACTGCTTAAAGTTATTGAAAAGATACAGTACATATAAGGCCTGATACAGTATTATTTAGAAGGAAGCTGTTGCAGTTTTCTCCAGGTAAGAAATATGTTCTATACCTGTAAGCATACTTCATTACACAAGTGTTAAACTCATCAGGTTCTTGGAGCACTTCCCAATGAAAGTATCCCCATTGGAGACCCCCCGGCGGCTGGTGATAGATGAGGTGGCCACAGAGCTGGGTACGGAAAGACGGCGTGTGTATGACATTATCAATGTCTTGGAAAGTCTTAGTATGGCTGTCCGGGTACAAAAAAATATGTACCAATGGACTGGCCAACTTCACCTTGAGCACACATTGTCTAGGTTAAAAGGTCTGGCTCTTAAGATGGACCTTCACTCACAACTCCACCATCTACACCACCACCATTCTAATAAGGTAAGGAGATTGGAGTCTTCTGTGATATAATGAGTTGCCTTTTAAGAAATAGGGTAGGGGGATCCCACCATCTATAGTTGTGTGTGTTGTGGCGAGGGGTGTTGTCATTGCCCGGGCAACTGAAGCCATTTCCAGGAACTTTCATTTGGTGGAGGGGGGATTTACTGTGGCAGTTTGGCCCCTGTAGCTGCCCTGAGGTGGCAGCCTCTGGGGGGGGGTTCGACACCCAATATGCTACCAATCAGTTCTGATTAGAGTAATATAGAAAAATAAGCATCATGCACATGCTTTCAGATGATAGTAAATTTGTGATGATAAATATTTGACACCAAAAAGCAGTTACCAATTGATGACCTCTTAAATGCAAAATGGTTTTATTTACAGTATTTATTTGTTAACTGTGATATTCCAATTTTTTTTATGATACTGTAGAATAATTTGAATGATCATATTTGTTTTTATTATTGACACATTTTCCTCCTTTCTTTGATATTAGGACCAGAGTTGTCAGCAGTTCGCTTGCATCAAAACTAATATTAATGGTGAAACTGACAAACCAGACTCAAGAAGAGAGAAGTCACTGGGTGTTCTATGTCAGAAATTTGTCATGCTGCTGTTAGTTAGTCCATGGGTGAGTGTACTGTACTGTAATTCTGAACACATTGAATAATTTAAATATATTTAAGCTCACATATGAACATGAATACTGCATGAAAATTAGGGACATGAGTAAAAAAAAGACAATTTAGCTTGTGATATTATTAAATTTACTCCTTGATGGTTTTTCAGGTTGTACTTGTTCATTTTTGTTTCTTTCTTTTTTTAGATAAGCAGTTTATGATATCCATATATTAATTAATTTGTTTATTTATTTTTCTTTAATTGAAACTTTCCACTTTATGAAGGAAAATGTTAACTGGTATGAAAGTCAAGTTTCTTGTATTTAAGCCTCACATACTGTCACTGGAGCATGCTGTGAGACTGGTGGTGGGAGAGACTGGAGAGGATGGTGAGAGACTGCGAACTAGAGGCCGTCGACTTTATGACATTGCAAATGTTCTAACGTCTCTTGGTCTTGTTCGCCGTATCCCATCTGCTAAGTCATTCAAGTACATTGGACCACAGATTGAAGCCTGTGTCAGTGAAGAGGGTAAGGGGAGCTTCTGTTATGATGTATTGCTAGTTTTTCAAGCTATTATATTGCTGTATGACCTTGGGGATAAAGAGACTTAAGTAGAAATACTGCACATGAATGAATAACATTGAGAGCCGATCTTGAGTGGACCTCACATGATCAATATGTATTTTCAATATTTCATGTATTGACAATGCCAGCCTTACACGGTCAATATTTTCTCGTTGCATTTCGGGCTCTGGGTCAGTAGAAAGGTACAAGCTGTCTTTTGCAGACAGTATGTCTGCAGAGGAAGCTTGTTTTGGCTTATTGAGCCTAAAAAACTGAGAAGATGGACAAAAGAATGGATAAAGAAAAGTACTGTACTGTACAGCCATACCAACTTGCTCAGTGACAGTCTTTATATGCATGTATAAAGCTTTGTAGTAAATCCTGAATGTCTGCTTTTGTTTGAGCAGGTATAAGCAGAAAGCTGCTATATCCACTCACCATGGCTGACCATTAACATTGCAATCAGTAATGACAATACTCCCCTCACACCATCAAAATATATTCTCAATATAAGAAATATTTCCAACCCCATCACTACTGATTTCGTCAATATTTTGTATTGTCAATACCATCAATATTGCCCTCACATGATCAATATTTATTGTCAATATTTAAATATTGATCGTGTGAGGGCCAGGCTGCTTTTGGTGAATGAGGCTGACATACTGTATGCTATCATGTACGTACAAGTCCTTTTTTTCTAACATTTATGTAGATCAGTGTTAGTTTTAAAGCAATTATTCTTTTAACTGAAAAATATTATAGTGTGAACTTGTATGACCAGATTCCCTGGGAGTGATTCAACGGCATTCTCTTCTGCCAAGTTGTGTTGGTGTAGGAAGTGACAAGGGCACAGAGAATATATCATGTCCAGGAGACCATGAAGTAACTCCCTCCACTGCCCCCAAGCCTGTACAAAAGAGAGGTCGCCCTCGCAAACTCTCCCCTGACTTCTGTGCCTCCACTCTCCCAGGTGACTGACTCATCTATTGTTTATAATTTCTCTTCATATGTTTTGGTGCTGTTCTTGATTTTATTGCCATAAGTTTAATAAACACTAATATTCTAGATTAGAGGTGTGGCACATACCTTTTACAATGTGTGACTTATTTTGTGAGGGTACAAATTATCAAATGTGTGAGAGTTTGCATGTTCAGCACATTCATGAGAAACAGGCAGAGGATTTTATAAAATTGAATTTAAATTGTGAAAATTTGAAACTATTCTAGAATATTTTCTGACTTGTTTGATATTTACACCTTTTCTCTCTATTTTCTCGAAGTTGCCAAGCGATCTAAACTCCACAGAACCCGTAGTGAAGACACCACCTGCACTAAAAAAGAGACTCTCAACTTTACCCGCCACCCTTCGCTCCATGACATATGCCAGGTTAGAGTAAATGATGGTTTACATACAGAACAATTCACCTAACTCTTGTACCTCACAATTTATTCAAGGTAAGTATTCCTTCCTTTCGGTGTAGGACAGTGACGTCCCCTTCGCCCACCATTCTTGTGCTGGTTCAGTCACCCTCTTATCCCCTACGATACAGAGGGGGAGTGAGGGTTGGGGACCCGACTCTCCAACTGTGTCTGTTGGGGGTTCTGCACTGGTGCTAGAGCATCCCCACCTCTTGAAAATAGAAAATGGGGTATTGATGATGATGATGGTTTTCCTTCCTTCTTTCCTTGAGAGGAGTTTGGCTTGGTTAAGTGTATATGAGAGATGTGGTTTGAGTGTTGGGGATTGATACACCGAGGGTGTTTGGCCATGTGAAGACTGAAAATGCAAGATGAGGAGCTTTTACAAAGAAGGTGTATGGGAAAGAAACTAGGGGACATGGAGTGAGAGGCAGACCACCAGTCAGATGAGTGAACAAGGTGGAAGAGTGTGTAAGAGAGAGAAGAAAAATGAGTAGGAAGGGAGGGTTGGGCCAAGTATTGTATAGAGGGAATGCTGCAGACTTATACCACCCCCTGCAGGATGGAGAGCAGATAATGGTGGGGGGGGGAGATTAAGGACCCTGTGATCGTGTATAAAAATTGGTGGCTTCTGATTCCTCCTGACTATGCCACGAAACAAGCTCCATCCATATAGGTGGTGTTTCCTGGCAATATTTAAAGGACTCGCTTATCTCCAATTTTCTGACTGCATCACCGGGTCCCTTAAGGGATCTTGTGTGAGGGACATCACCAGCCAGGGTGGGTGAACAAGTTGAAAGTGAACAGGAACAACAGGATTATGACTGCAAAGGGAGGATTTTATGAAGTACTGAGGGAATCTGAAGACTTGTCATGACTATTTCCTTTGGGGTAGTTTCTGAAAGGAATGCAGCAAATAGAGTTATAAATAGATTGATAGAGTAATGTTCCTGTTTTACAGAATGATGCTACTATAATAATAGATTAAGTAATTTTATCACTCACATTTTTCTTTTACTATATGACAGGTAGCAGAGGTAGAACGAGAAAAACTGCTGCAGAAGGAACAGCAGCTACTGCAGAACATGAGAAGAAAGGCAAACTCTACAAGTGGAATGTTATCAACAGTTAGGAAGGTAGGAGAATTATTTCAGATTACTGGTGTTTGTTTTTGGAAGTTAAGAAAGAATATTTGGAGGGAGGCTAATGAAAAGTGTTTGAGTGTACAGTAATGTGGATGGGGAGATGAGGAAAGAAGTCATTAATACACAATTAATCAATATGGTCACAGCTATGTTCAAATATGAAGGAGAGAGATACAGAATAAGAGCTAAATACAATAGTATAATAGTTTTATCCGAATTATCATCATCATTATCAGCATCCATATGTATGGTACCCCACATACCTTATCTCAAGGGTTGGGGATTCAAAGCCAGGGGTGGAAAAATGAAATAAGAATGCAGAATGTGGTACAGAAATAGCAAGTGAATGTGGGACTATTTTTTGTATGTACAGGTTCAGACACCAGTCACTGTAACAAGCTCCCAGCCTGTCAAGCTCCTGCCCACCAGCTTGTTACAGAAGTACCTTGGAACCACCGCTCACACCCGAGTTCCTGTGGCTCTTACCTTCCAGGACACCCAGGTGCTTAATCAGCGCCAGGAGTCTGTTGCCACCACACCCACACCCTCCCACCTGGTCTCTCACCCACCTACACACTCCCACCTGACCTCTCATAAACCCACACCCACCCACCTGGCCTCTCAACCACCCATACCCTCCCACCTGGCCTCTCACCCACCCACACCCTCCCACCTGGCCTCTCACCCACCCACACCCTCCCACCTGACCTCTCACCCACCCACACCCTCCCACCTGGCCTCTCTCACACTCACACCCTCCCACCTGACTGCTAACATTTCACATGCTCAACCATTTACATTCGGGCAAAGCTTTTCACAGGTATTGATATGACAAGTTTTTTTGTTTGTGCATGAGTATTTTTCTGTTATGTACTGTATTTTGCACTGCTATATGACACAATTTTGTTGTGCTAACAAAAATGTAGAAAAGCTGTGATGAAATGGAAATACCAGTATATAGAAGATTCAAAATTTGATGCCAAAAAGTTGCTTTCATCAAAATCATGTTGACAGTCTTATGTATGATTTATTATTGAATAATAATGGCCTTGTTAGGGAAACCAAGTAGCAAGATTTTGTACTACAACCTTACTAACCATTTCTATCACTCAGGCTAGGATGAAACCAATACAGATTGGAAACCAAATATTGTACAACAATGGAGGTCAGGAGGGAGCCCATACCCCAGTCATCCTGACAAGGGGTGGCCAGCAACACAACTCCGCTATTATCAGGGTTATCACTCGATCAAGGAAACCATCAGTTCAGCAGCCGGAGCCATCTACTGTCATCACTGTCATGCCAACTAATAAGTCTGGACATCACAACACAGGGACGCCACAGCAACTATTTGTACAAACTGATAAGGGCCTCCAGCCACTTCACCCATCTCTTGCATCTATACAAAGAATACAGGAGTCCAATAATCATGCAGCAGAAAGAAATGGCTTTGTTGAAGAGAGTCACAGTAAATTAGGTCCTTTTTCTATCTATACAGCATCAGGTAGCCAGATAACATTAAGGAAATTGTCAAGAGTAGAATCAGAGAAGGGCACTAACCTCTCCACTCAGCCTGTCCAGCAATCAGAAGTGGTCCTAACACCAACCTCTCAGCCTTCATTCATTAAGCTACCCATAGTGAGACCGAGAGTTCTCCCAGCCCGCTCCAGTGCCCCAACTAATCCATCAACTTCCACCAGGTTAGTAATATAATGCCACTTCTTCAGGTCTGATATGTTATGTCTGTTATAACTACCATGATATTCTCATTTTAAACACTGTTTAGTAATTAACAAATGACATTGAGTACAACAATACAGGAATATTTAAATAATTGATAGTTCTTTTTGTTTGGCAGATAAAACAGAGTCTGTTATTATCCTAATTTTCCTTTCCACCACTGCATGTCCACCTTACTCCTCTCTTCCCCTCATTCTTTGTCTGCCAATCCCACTTTCCCCAATCCCATCATTCTTATACATCCCTAAGTCAATTTCTCAATCTCCAGTTGTTGCATGTAGCCAAAACATGCTGACACCCCAACTCATCCAACACAATGCGACATTGTTCATGGACTTCATTTTGTGCATTCAACTTCTGGGGTACACACTGATTAGGCCAGCCAAGGGGACCAGTTGGCTAGTATCTGTTCTAAAATATTATAATCAACTAATGAAGTACTGTACAGGTATTTTCAAAGTACTGTACTGTAACAAATTTTATGTATTACAGCCATTTGAGGGGTTGGCAGCCTTCCCCTGATGGATCCAGCACAGATAGTGAGCTGGAGGAGATTTTTGGAGACTCTTTCAAGTTTTCTCGACCCAAGAATTTAGTAATTGGAAACTCTAGTCACGATGGACTTTCTTCTGATAAGGTAAGGAAACTGAGAAAGTTGGTCACTATCATACCAACTGAAAACTTTATCAAATTTCTGACTACCATCTGGTGATATATTTTGTTAAAAGAATACAAACAGACCATGCACCCACATAGCTTCTACTTCCTTAAAAATTTAATGGCTTTTTTTTTTCCTAGCTCGTGTGCCAAGCTAAACCGCTGCCTCGTGCATGTGCATCCTTATCTCCGCCTCACTCTAATGCTTCCCTGTCCCAATCTCACACCAGTCTCTCTGTGCCTCTTGTCAACAACTGCTCCATCCACAGTCAACCAAACTCACATGCTATTGGTATTCCCATTCAGAAATGTGGCAAATACCGTTTTTTAAGCCCAGCTTCAGAGAACCAATCCAATAATGTTAATCATCCCGCTGTTCACACTAAATATTGTAGTAATATACGTTGTTCTCCTTGCCATCAAGAAAAACCAGTGTGTTCAAGCCAGCAGGATACTTGCAAACATATGTTTATTCCCAATACCTCATTTAGAAAAGTAGAACCATCATGTCAGACACCATTGGAATTTATTCCAATCGATGACAAAGGCATTATCAAGGCCAAGTGCTCCACTGAACAGTATATGGATACCAAAATCAAAGGTCCAAGGAAGATTTTTGATGTGTTATCAAACAGAATTCTATCTAGTCTGAACAACACACACAGTGCTTTTACTCCTGTAAAAAGAAATTCTCAGACCAATGGTTTTAACAATGAAAGCATTAAGAAATTAAAGCCTCAGAAAACTGCCACAGAAAATGATCATTTGAAGTGGATAAAAGAGTCAGAAAATGAAGTGAGACAGAAGTTACTCATTGCTATTCCTCAACAGCACTCCCTCTTCCAGTCAATTGTTTCAGCTCATCCTTTTACTTCGTCACTACCTACAACATCCTCCATCGCTGTTACTTCCTCTTTGATTGGGCCTTCCACCCTTCCTGCTACATTCTCCAATTCTAGTAGTCCCTCTCTTCCTGGTGGTTCCTCCCAGCCTCATACATCCTCATACCCTCGTGCATCATCCCTGCCTGCCATATTCTCAAGTCATGGTGCTACTTCCTCCCTGCCTTGTGCTTCTTCTTTGCCTAATACATCTTCTATGCACGCTGCATTTTCTCTTGGTGCTTCCTCCCTTCCTGTTGCTTCTTGCCAATCTGCTAAGCCTACCCTTCCTGCTAAGTCCTGGCACAATGCTTTCTCTGGGTCTGAGCGCTTGCTTGATGAACACTGCCTGTGTGATCCTGCTACCTGTCTACTGCATGGACTTGTTGGGTCATGTGATAAATCAAATCACATTAAGCCTGTCACAAATGGTGAATTGAAATGCACTCCTCACCTGCAGTCCAGCGCTTATGTTACCAACAGTAAGATTTCAGACAAAAATATAATTATTGATATTGTATTTGTTTATTTGTTAGGCTAGTAGGCATAGCTAACAATTTACTACACCTCCAGTATACTGTAACTAGTATTTGGAGCAACAACAACATGCTTTTCCTACCTGATTATGATCTGTCTGTAGACTATAAATAAAATCATTTTGTTTAGAGTACCAATATGCATTTGACCTGAGTTATATTCTTTCTGTAGTTTGCATCTCGTTTATGATTGCCTAACTGTGTGTAGTTATTGGTTATTACTGACATTCATTAATGATATAAAATTTATGAGCTTAGCAGCAGAGATAAAGCAAATGCCTGAAGACTAAATGATTAATCAGAATAAATCTGAGAAAAATGTATATACAGTACTGTACTGTATTCTTTATTGGTATTTGTTTGCAACTTGTCTGATCTCATCCTTGCTCTGCAAATGCTTAGGTTGGATTTTTCACTGGGCTATAAAATACCTCCTGTATTTTTGGACTAATTTATTGCTTTGTGATTCAGGTACAGTGATGCCCCAGAGCCAAGTATCATCAACAAGGGCATTCATCCCTAACACTGCCATGGTTGCTGTGCCTGTCTTTTCTGTCACAAGCACTGCTGATGCCACCACTACCACTACCGGTCACCATACGTTAGTTCATCCAACTCTCAGCTTTCTGTGCAATCCCTTACCTTGGCCTGTTTCATCCACTCCTTCCGGCACAGCAGCCACCACAAGCCATCTAAATGCTCAGTATCTACTTCTTGGACCTTCACCTTGGCTGGAAGGGAAACGGGTAGCGAACAACAGGATAGTGTGTGATTTGTCCTCTTCTACCAGCACTTCCATTACAACCACACCTGTCAATTATTTACAGTACCCTTATGGAAAAGTTTTGCTGGAAAAGACACCCCAGGCAAACCATTCTGATGTCACTATTCTGCCTCCAAGCTCAATATCCACAACCTCACCTAGGCCAAAAGGAAAGAAATGGCAGATGGAGAAAATATATGTTTTGTCGACTCCAAATGTAGACGAGAGAAAAGATAAGATGATGGAAACTGGTCATAGAAAGACAGCCACAGCCTCTCGCTATTGCACAACAGGAAAAGCACGCAGGATGCTCTTTTAAGTTAGAAAGTATCTAATTACAGTAGTACAATCACCAAAGGAAATATATTTTCATTGGTTAAAATTTTTAAATATATTTATTATTTATATTTTTGATGCAGTTTGGACTTTTCTCATGTGTACTTGTACTCATGTCATTTCTCATACAGTATTTCTTTGTAATAATATGTTCAAATTATGGGGCATTTATGTGCAAGTGATTATATTTAGAGTAAGGATATTATTTCAGCGATATTCTCGTCTGACAATGGCTTTGAAGTAGCCTATTCCCTCACCAAACGAAATTATTACTGTACACTCGTCTTTGTGTGTGTGTTTTTTTTTTTTTTTTTTTTTTCTCTTTGTTAATGGTTTCATCTGATTATTGAAATAATTGGTTGAATTTTTTCTTTTGTGGTCTGCTTTGTATGATACGGTACTTTGCTGAGGATTACTGATAAAGTACAATGATAAGGTTGTATTAACTCATCAGTATTACTCTCAGATTTGTAAGTGGATTTATTTTATACTCTGATTTAATGCTAAGCCTGAAATGCCTGTTTCTATAACTGTCAATACCAGGTGCCATATCCTTCAGTGTAAGTGTCAACATCAGTAAGACCTCTGAAGTGGGTATCACATTACCTCACTTCCCTCTTTCCTGCTGTTAAGCCAGGGTCCGTATGCAAAAATATCAGTGGTGTTGACATTTCACAGCACAGATAGCAATGCCTCTGTATTGTGTCTTGGGAGTTATCGTACTGGTATCATGCCATTAATGTTTTTGCATACTGTCCTAGGATTTCTTTCATCCTCCAACCAGTTTCAGAGGGTTGGAGAGCACCCTTGAATCTATATGGAGCAAATATGGCACAAGAAAAAGACATAAAAAATGTGCCAGTGTGATAGGCCCATATTTTACCAACACCACAGCCTCCTTCCAATTTTCTCAAACATTCCCAGAACTCTTCCTTCCATTGGAATTTAGGAATCTCGTGCACCTTCCCCCACCATCACTTTCATAAATTCATTTTGTCAGTTAAAATCTGATCTTTCTGGGCGTTCAAATCACATAAATAACTGTGTCCCTTTATATTCACTATCATACTCTACTAATAGCCCACATACATATATACACCTAATGGAAATATAGATCAACACAGGGTTAGTGTAGGATTAAATTATTTTCTCTTCATTTACTTGATGAGGTCTTCATAAAGGTAGAGATAGAAATCCAATATTTCCCAACTTTTTCTGAAGGTTAATTATACACCACATTACCATTGTGGTTTTCCAGTATGCAATAATTTGCTAGTGCTCAATGTACTACAGTATTTATTTAGTCACAATTAGATTTAGCTGATTTACTGCCATTCATTTTATTGTTATTGGGTTATGAGAACATATGTATCCATCTTACACTATGCTTTTAAATTAGCTTTGATTCTCTAGTGCAATGGAAATTTATAACATACAAATTAATTTGTATATACTATAATTAAATATATTTATATTCAGGCAATGGGTTAAGGTATAAAGATTATAAGTTTACCCACACTGTCCTTAGCTTTATATGATAAG
The DNA here is from genome assembly GCA_034508575.1 of Petrolisthes manimaculis. Lineage (NCBI taxonomy): Eukaryota > Metazoa > Arthropoda > Malacostraca > Decapoda > Porcellanidae > Petrolisthes > Petrolisthes manimaculis. The sequence continues at coordinate 502,681 of JAWZYT010000261.1, forward strand.
TTAGAATACAAGTATGGTATATAATTTTATATATATATGCTATGAAAGTAAATAATCTGTGAAACAAGTTGATAATAATCCTTGTTACTGACTAGGTTACTGGAATCAGTACTCTACTTTTCTGTAACTAATAGAGAATATTCACACAATAGGTGATATCATTACCTTGCATGCTGTTAATTTGACTGACCAGCTATGGTTACACACTACAATATTGGCTGTTGACATTACTGTCAGTTGCAGAAAGCTTTACTAGAGTTGGTACTTCTCATGCATTCAAGATCATGGAACATTAATAAAAATAAATGTATGGTTGTTGCATTTGTGTATTATTTGTTAGTAACTAGGAAAAAATCTTTGTTAATTTTGTGGTTTTCTAATTATACTTTGATGTTAGTGCTCAGATTGAATCTTGGTAATTAATATATAGGATCTGAGCAATTTCTGTGTATTGAGATGTCTCTTCATTTGGTATTCTGACTCCTTTTTCTACCCCTGGCACTGGAGCACCCAACTCTTGATAAAAGAGGAATGGGGTATTGATGATTATGATGAGACAACCAAACATTCCCTCTTTACTTGGTTAAGCCCTCCTCTACCCCACATGTTTCTCCCTTACATACTCTTCTACTCTGTTCTGCCATTTAACAAGGGGTCTGCCCCTCTCACCAGGTCCCACAACTTCACTTTCATACACCTTTACAAACTCCTAGCCTTGCATTCTCTACATGTCCAAACCATCTCAGTATATTATGCTTCACTTCTTCTCATACACACTCATTACCTTCTCCATCCTACCTAATAATAAGTCCACATGCTCATTTTACTGTACCTATTCTAGACTGATGAGCCCTACTCCATATCTATGTCTCTGAGCATATGTCAGTGTTGGCAGGATTATACTATTTTGTAGTCCCCTTTTCACTTCCATACTCATTTCTACCCTCCCCAGTAATTCTATGACCTGCCTAGCCCTCGCTGTTCTCCCTAATTTCTCTTCCATATTTCCATGTTTACACAGAACTACCCAGGTACAGTTGGACACACAAATGGGTGGTACAGCCCAAGTGAAAGATGGTCAATTTCTCCCAATACCAAGTTTCTTGGTACCAAATAGGGGACATCAGGGGCAGAAGTCAGTATTGAGGATGGTCATACAAAGCAACTACCTGATAATAGACACTGGTTACTCAAATGGGACAAGTATCTTTCACCTGGGCTGTGCCACCCATTCATGTGTCCAACTGTACTTAAACCTCCACTTCCTCTCACCCCCCCAAAGTTATCTCCGGGAAAACTGGAGACACCTGCCGTAGCCATCCCCTTGGGGGGGGTAGGGTCTCCGGAGGGAACGAAGCATCGGGAACATTTTTTGGTCAGAAAGTAAGCTCATTATAAACCTTCAGTGTAATACCAATGCCTATGTTAACCTCCAATAAATTTTTAATGGCCAAGCATTCATTAATAAGCAAGATGTATGTACAGTTGCCTCAATGTATTTCTTTACCCCCTGCGGTGACTGAAGTGTATGTGGCATCGCTAGACATGTTTGGATCACATTCAGAAACAGTGAACCATTAAGTTACCCGTAAATATGATTCAACAGGGAGATTGGTCTCATTCATCTACTCCAGACACAAAAGAGGGGGTAAAGGAATACCATGAGGCAACTGTACAAAGAGCTACAAGTGGGCCGCACCTTCCATGAGACCAGCCCTGAAGGAACCATAGAGGGGGGAAGGAGTTATTAGATTGCTGCATGCAAAGGGAAGATTTCACAGCAGTGAAATAAAAAAGAGCCTCTGGTAAAGTCCGGTTGCAGTACATCTCACGTGGATTTTTAATCTATATGGACAGTGGGCACTGGGCAGATCTCGTCAAATCCACTAGAAAATTACCAGATCCTACAACATACCCAACAATCTTTATTATAGCCCTGTGGATGATGGCTAATATTCACAGAGAATAAAGTCAGTCCCCCGGGGAGATGATGATGATGTCAATATTGTGAAGTTTGTGTTGTTGTCAGTGTTGTGAAGTTTGTATTGCTGTTGTCATAAAGAGTACACAGTGTTGCCAGGTGCAGGCAAATTTATCTGTTTTAGGACATTTTGAAGTCTACACACAGGAAATTATATAAAAGATTATTCAAGAATAAAATAGGAAAATTTATTACCAAACAAAATACCAAAAAAAAAAAAGACCGTCAAATAATGCTCAATATGAGTAAACAAAGAATTAATGAGGCAATAAAAAGTGGGAAATTCAAAAGATGGTGAAGTTAGGGGCCTCTCGTCAAGCAGACCTGGCAACACTGAGAGTATAATAATAACAATAACAATAATAGTGTTTGTTTGCTGTCAATGGTTCTACTAGTTACAAATTATTATATATATATTACGTGTGTCTAGTGTACCAATATGAGTTCTGATGAGGGTAAGAAAGGTACTGATATTTAGAATTAAGTAATTTTAAGATATTAGAATTAAGTTACGTGTTATTATTTGACGTTACATGGCCAGTAACTTATTAAGGGTATTAATTAATGGAATAGAATTACAGCAAGTGTTTATGTTAATGGCATAGAATTTAAGTGTTATCATTAGTATTTACATGTCTAATCAGAATTAAGGGTAATTAATTATTCTATTACCGTTCTCTGCTCCAATGTTTTCACCTTCTATACCCACTAACGTTAATTTATACCATTCTAAGTTGAGACACTTTTCTTCTATGGCATTATCTTCGGAAATGCCCCAGATTCAAAGTTAATGATTTTGAAATTAGCCTGACCTTACCTGACCCAATCTAGACCGCATCAGACTACCGGGAACTAACCTGGGCAAACTACCGTGAAATAACCATGGTAAAGTACAGGAAATGACCGGGGAAAATACTGGGACCTAGCCTGATCTGGCAACACTGCTACAAAATGGCAATAGTCTAGATAAATACAGAATTAAGTGTTATTGTTATTATAAATGACATGGCTAGTCTGAATTAGGTGTTATTAGTATTACCATGAGCAGTCAGTATTAATGGCATAGAATTACATGTTATTATTAATATTTATAGTATTTATCTAGACTATTGCCTGTCATGGTAAGTTGTAATAATAAAATAATCAATTATATCGTAAGAATTGAATAACAATCTTGGGAATGTTCAATTTGAAGTGTCACTTGAGGGTTGGGTAATTTTCCAGAATAAATATCAACGCGTTCAATTATTTAGGTGTAATACTGTACCATTATAGACCATCTAAAGGTCTCCATACATGGTGCGGTCTGGCCTTGACACCACCAATAAGGCCTGGTGGGATCCGACCAGATTGGATCGTGTGTGAGGTGTTCTTAGAGTTTGACAGATGGTCCCATGGCTTCCAAGCAGTGTTTAAGTTTGAAACGTGCCGATTCAGACCAATGCTGTGTATTTTTTAAATATGAGAAATGTTGAACTGAAGATGAGTTTAGTAGATGTTAAGGGTTTCAGAATTAAATAAGTCGAGTGTAAAAGAAATACTGCATGAAATCTTGTACTGTACTGTAATTATTATTGAAGATGTGAGTATAAGTCTGGATTGTTGTTAGGAGGACACACATCCAATCTCACTTCAACTGATTTAAACTAAAACAGCCTCTCCTTTGGATATAATAATATATTTGGACTGCTTAAATTATATTGAATGCCTTGTAACAAGTAATGATATAGCCTACAGTACTGGTATTCTACTGTGTATAACATGTACAGTACAGTATTACCTCATATAGTCCCAGGGTTACTGTAGGTCTTTTGAAAATATAGTACTGTACCTTACTCTAATTTAGCGAGAATATAGAAGGCAACCATTATATAATAGTTACCATTAAGATTGATTTTATTCTGATCTCTGAAGTTCTTTATGATAACAGGAAGTGGTGTGACTCCAACAGTGATTACTATCACTACCAATGTGCCAAGAGAGTTCCACTGGGGCCGACAGCAAGTCCTAACACTCATCTCTAAAGTGGAGGAATATTTTGAAGACTTCTATGATAGCAGTAAAAAGAAAAAGGCAGTTTGGGAGGCTGTCGCTCAGAGTATGAAAGAAGATGGTTACAACTGCTCTGGAAGTGACTGTGATAAAAAGTGGAGGAATCTAAAGGTGTGCATTAATTTATTGTAGACAGCTTGCTACATACAGTACCTTTTGCTTTGATAACAGACTATACTTTACTGTTAATGTGATGTAATGATATTGATTTATACAGGCCTCAAATGTTCTACTGTTGTAAATTAACCATGATTTTTCTCTGTAGTTCACCTATCAAATAGTTATACTGACCAATTGTTACTCTGAAAATTAATGATTTTACCATCCAACAGGGTACATATGTGAAAGTGTTACAAAAACAGATTAATGGAGAGTCTGGCTTCAGATTTGAGTACTTTGATGCTCTACATCACATTCTTGGCAATGAAATAGATCCTCTTGGGATGAGAGAAGAAGCGTGAGTAGTCTTATTAGTGTTTTATTACCGTACTTTTCACCATCTACATTTAGCATGCAATAATGACTGTGGCAATACTTTTTCTACTATGAGTATATAAGCAATTTGATACTAATGCCAATTTACTGTAGTAGGGATGAGAGCTGTTAGTGAGGTTAGTATAATTATATACTGTACCAGTACTGTAATATTAATTAGTGTAATGTACAATATGAAAGTGCAACACACACTTAGAGCTTACCGTACTGTGAATATGTGTTTCAGATTAACTAATGGTAAAAAAGTGTCTCCCCGAGTCAGCAGTTTGCACGCTCAGTATGAAGAGATGACCATAGACGGTAAGTCAGAAGGTAATTTAAGGTCTTAATTACTTGCTCTTTGGACAGGTACAATATCCAGCTGTATATCAATATCTTTACAAATATTTTTACTACAACTATCGGGTAATGGTCACAATATTTGTAATACCCATATTCATGGTTACAAGTACTGTACTCTAGATGAGAAAGAAATTGCCTAAATTTATTATGATATACAGTACAGTAGATGCAAATGGCCATCTATTGTAGGGTGGATGGACGTAAATAGTAAGATTATATTATATAGCAGATATTTAGTTGACCCTACTCCTGCTGTGATAATCCTTGGTGTTGGTACAGGAAAGATGACGTGGAGTGATACTGCCACAAGAAAGCTGCTAGAATTGTTGGGTAACCATCACCCGGCACTCTGCTCTTTCAACACAACAAAGCACTCTGCTTGGCAGGTTAGCTCAAAACTTGATCACATTATTTTAATTAACTGTGAAGAAATATTGTAAACCCTTTAAATGACAGGAACTATGCATCTTTTATAATACTGTCATACTAAACTGTTAATGTCCATCCTTGTCATAACCTACATAAAAAAGATTATGGCACTGTACAATATTCAAATACAGTACTGTACCAGTACTGTATTTCACATACTGGGGGCATCAGTAATCTAGTGGATAAGATGCTTTCCTTGTAAGTGAGAAACACTGGGGATCATTTTCAGACCGAGTAATTGTTGAGCAAAATTCCAAAACTCATGTCCTTGATCATGTAGCAGCAGTTTGTCATAGATTGTTGCAGGTCGTATACCGGGAGAACAAACTACAGCCAGTTGCAAGTTGTCTGTACAATGTTGATGTGTGGTTATTGAGGATGTGTACTATTGCGGACAATAATTTCTTTCCACTCAGGGTTGACTCATACAGATATCTCACCATTGTTTTCATGTACAGTACTCCTATGATTTTGTTGTTTTAAATTGTGTGTGAGTGTTTGTTGGAAGTTAGAAGCTGCTTCTTTATTAATATATAAGACAAATATATAAGTCAAATGGTTACTACAGGTGTAGAAAAGTGAGTACAGTACTGTAATTATGTGCAAATGAGACTCACTGATAACTAAAAGAGTGACACATTCTCTGGTGCTTGCTTGAGGTGGGAATACTCTAGAGTGGTCATCTTAAATTAATTCTGTTTATTATTTTCTTAGGTATTCTTCCAGATGTCCTGTGTCTCTTCTCACTTCCTTTTTCTCATTATTCTAGTTGGCCTAGCCGCCCTTTTATATAAAAGAAAATTACTGTAATAGGAAGTTTAAACTGAGGTTGCAGAATGTTCTATTGTGTACAGTATTTTTATTGTATTAATATATTTTTAAGTTTGTATCAACCCTTAGAAAAGGAAATCATACTCTTGATGATGATGAATCTTATAAATCATTATGTGATTGATTACAGTACAGTATTGCTTAATGACATGTTGGGTTGTTTAGGAGGTGTCCCAGGAGATGAATGAGACTGGGTATGAAGCTGACAGAAACCAATGTCGACGCAAATGGCAGAACCTACGTGAGGGATTCCATTACCACGAAGCTAGAGCCAAAGCCACTGGTTCTGTCCCACTCTGGGCATACTACATACAAGTTCGAGACCTTGTCAACTCTGCTGAAGCATCACCCACAGGTATTATCCATAGAGCTGGACACTAATATAATGTAGTCCTGCCAACACCGACCTGTGCATCAGAGGCATAAACATGGAATAAGACACAACAATATAGAATAAGTACAGCGGAAATGAGCTTCTTGAGAGGAGCATGTGGTTTGATGAGATGGGATGGGGAAAGGAATGATAATGTGTATGAGAGACATGGTGTGGTTACAATGACAATGCCACTCTCTGCATTTATGGTATAGGGCCTAATGAACTTCTGTATTACTAAAATGGGTCAGAAATTTGTCTGTTTACATTAGTTTCATACTGTCGGGATTTATATATATTAAATTATGTACAGTCTCTCTGAAAAGTACTACTGTATATACCGGTATGATAAATTGTACTTGAAACTATTAATTGTCAAAAAATGCATGAGAAAATTGTTCCAAGGTAGCAAGTTGTATTATTCATTTCTAAAAGTAGTGGAACCCAACTTTTCAGATGCTTTATTGAAAAGCTTTAACTCTCAGCAATTTCTAAAAGACTGCAACCCTAATATTGTGATACTGTATTATAATGCATTCATTCACCTCAAAGTTGAGTACTTTATATATTTATCACAGCAGAACGACCAGCGCGTGCTGTGAAGCGAGGGCGAAGCAAACCAGGTGGCAGAGCAAAGGTCGGGAAGCATTCAGAGAAGAGCGTGTTAGGTCGTGTGCAGCAACTAGAGTCAGGTGGGACAGTGTGGCAGAGACTGGAGCGGCTGGAGGCAAAGGTGGAGGCTTCATGCAGACAGTCAACCTTCAAGCACACCAACACTATCCTCACACAAATTCTCTCAGAGCTGCGCACAATCAACTCCATGCTAGCACAAGAGGGACACAAGGTAACATACTGTACTGTATTGTGAGAGGGTTTCATGTAGTGTACAAACATATAGAAGCTACCTATGTCTATCATTTCCCCTTTTACTGTAGAATTACTGAAACATGTAATATATTTCTTTCTGTTTTATTTAATGATATTTGTTGAAAGTACAGTATCTATTTTAGAGGAATTTTACCCTATTTACTGTATGTATATATGATGCATAGCATATTCTAATTCATCTATGGGATAACTATTTGACTCAGGAGATTCATATTACATGTTGTGGTGTGTAGTTTAATTAAAGTCTTTAGTAACAAAATTTGCTTTGATGTAAGTTGAAAATGCAACTCTGAATTGCAGTTGGGGGACAGACTGCAATTCAGTACAGTAATTACTGCATATAACTAACAGAGATTATTTTAACAGGATGAAATTCAGGAGCCTGGGTCAGATAAACAACAGCAGCAGCAGCAGCAGAACACAGTGCAGGAAAAAGAACTGGAACAACAGGATGAGAGCAGCTGCAGTTCTAACCAAGGAATTATTATTGTGGAAGCCTATACAGATCAACTGTAATATAGACTGAGATCAGTCTTGATTTGGCTGATTGTTTGGTGTAAGTTAGGCATAAGGACATGTCACCTTATTATTCATCACATATGATTACCTTGGTGGCAACTATGTGTGGTAAAACAAGAACATGAAGGAAACCCCTTCAAAAGCTCCGGCTCTTAATGATTCAAGTGAAATGAGTGAGTGAAATGAGTGAGTTGAACCCCTTTTAAGAAATGGTCGACCCAAGAAGAATGAGTGAGTGAGTGAGTGAGTCAGTTGAAGCATTTTAGAAGTTGTCGCCCCAAGAAGAAGAACAAGAACAAGAACAATAATTACGATAAGACCTTGAGCTCTCGGCTGAGGCCGGAGCTAAAAAGCCTCTTGTGGATGGGGATATCCTCACAACCCTATTTTACTGCACCATCGAGTGAAATGGTCCATTTTTAATGGCTGTATCGCTCCCCAGTAAAGTTGAGGTGAATGAAGTAAAGGTATTCTCTCTCCTTTGCTGTGGCCACCCCTTATAGACAAACTCCCATAGGGAATGAAAAATAAGATATATTAGTATAAAGATAGATTAGAGAGTTGAGTTCATTAATACAGCAATTAATGTTTTATAATAAACAGAATTATAATTTGCCATTATAATTTCCTTTTGTCACTTATTTAAATTATTTTTATACTGCCAATATACTGTACTAGAGGTTGGTATTATGTTAATCATCTTATATGAAAAAGAGATTTAAGGAAAGTGTGGGTCTGCTGATGAATGAGTATGTGTGTGTGTGACCTTGTGATAGTCATGAGCACTAAAAAGTTTACAGCTTTGGTTGAAACTTTAAACAGTCTAATTCACCAACAAACTAATTCCAATGGAGATTTCGTTGTGCACTTATTTACTATATCTAGGTATTGGAAGCACACCTGAAGGTACAGTATTGGAAGCACACCTGAATACTTATTTGATGACTGCACATGTACTGTACTGTACTGTACTATGTTTAGTCTAAATTTGAAAGAGTTAGTAATATTTGTACAGTAATTGCATTGTGCACCTTGTAATGATAAAAATGAGAATGAAAAAGAAAACTTACATTCAGTTGGGTGGAAAATCACACTATAACGTGATCATGAATGTAAGTAAAACCACACTGGTAGACAATTTTTTTTTCTTTTTTTTTCAGTGTTGTGGTTGAGAGAGTTCCAAAGAGCTACAGAAAGTGTTTGTATTGGGGGATAGGAAGGGTAAAGTTGGAATAGGTCTGTTGAATTATATGATGGGAGTGTTTGGGGTGCCTGGAATGAATGATAACGGAAAGTGATTGATTGATATGTACAGTATGATGAAAGGAAACTGGTGCATGTTTAAGAAGAATGAGTGATAGTATTGTGTAAAGTATTTCTAGGAGGTGGATGACATAGGAACCATAGCAGGAGAAAGGGAAGAAAGAGAATATGTAAATGTAAAAAGTAACGAAACTACTGTATAGTAGAGTATAATCGCATAGGATGTGAGTTGAGTGGAGAATCATCTTGGGTTAAAAGGGATCTTGAAAGCTTATGGAAATTTAAAAGGATAGCTTGGTTAAGAAAGACAAAAAAGTGTTTCTGGGATACTGCATACAGTAGTGGAATGCAGATACTGTAGTTGAAGTTTAGGTTATGCAACCAAATGACAAAAATGGCTGCTGTGATCTAACGAAAGAAATCAGAGTAAAAATGTAGAGAATATATTGAAAGTTAAAGGAATTATAAAAAGCTTGTGAGGGAGAAGGGAACAAATGAGCTGAAAATCAAAATGAATTAAAACTACGGTAAACTGAAAGTTGTTGTGGAAAGAGATCAGGAATGAAATAGGAAAAAAAGAAGAAATATTAATTAAGTATTCTTTTCAATGTTTTGACATCCCATTTTACATGCCATATAGGCCACACACATCTCTAGTAGTCTAATAGTGTGCTGTTGAAAAGTGTAGACAGAAAAAATCCTATTTTTATTATTATATAATTATCAAAGAAATTTTCCTTTATACAAAAAGTGAATTTGCAAAATAATTAATATATACACTTATCTACAACCACATTATATTAAAAAAATAAACATAAGATAGTGTGGATTTACCCTTGGTTTGCTACCATCTAGAGAACAACAACAACGGTGCAGCAGCCATCTTTCTTTACCAGCTACGGTCCAACACGCCGCCTGTGGTAAGGTTACTGGGCCCGTGTTTTTTTAATATTATTCCGTGGTTATAGTCCTCAGTGTAGCCTGTGGTATATAAGATTATAACTAGGGTGAAAGGTACATATTTTTGTGTGTGAATAACGGTTCTAAGTGTGTATATGTGGAGTTAAATGACTGACATAAGAGTCACACACGAGGGTAAGCAAACAACAAACACTTTCCTGGCAATTGGATACATGTGGGTACTTGAGGATGTGTTTATATTTCGTTTATATTAGTTTGGTATTTGAGGATATGTTTATATTTCGATTATATTAGTTTGGTATTATTTCAGAGTTAGGTATAGACGAGATATATATTTATCTGTATAATAACATGTGATTTGGGTTGAATTGGGTATACATTAATCTGACTTTGCTCAACTCTTAATCTTTCATTTTATATATATAAGGGAAATATGGCCCCATAGACAGATAATTCATGGGTTTTCCAAATGTTTTCATGTGATTCATAGGATTTTTACATAAGTTACAGCAAATGCAGAAATATCCTGGGTAAATATTTAGGATATTGCCGATCTGTAACGTTAGGATAGTTCTTCGGTAATTTTCTAGTATATTGTCGTTGGTATTTATCTGGATGATTGCTGTTTAGTAGCAGTATTGCCAGATCCGTCTAGGTAGTAGGTTCCAGTATTTTGCCTTGGTCAGGTCCTGGTTGTTGTTGAAGTTCCTCAAGCTGTCTGGCCGAGCAGCCCAAAGCTCCTGAGGAAGGCCATGGCCTGGACCGGGCTTTCCCACAGTGCCCTCACAGAGTGTATGTTGTGTGGTTGTGTGTAATGCAGTCTTCCATAATGTGTTTAATAGTATGAGGTGCTGTTGCATCCTGGACATGCATCTAACAGTTACAATGGTTCCATCCAGTTTCTGATATGTCAGAATGGCCGGATGGTGGCCAAACTGCAGCCCTGGTCTGGGTACTTTACCATGGTTAAATTCCCCATAGTTTGCCCAGGTTAGGTCCTGGTAGTCTTCTGCGATCTAGATTAGGTTTGAATGGGGCATTTCTGAAGAAAGTGCTGGTTGGTATTACAATGTTTTTACCTTCTTTACCCACTAATTTATACCATTCTAAGACACTTTTCTTCTATGGCATTTTCTCCGGAAATTAAAATTTTGAAATTAGCCAGACCTTGCCTAAGTTGGCCTAACCTAGATCGCATCAGGCTACTGGTAACTAACCTGGGCAAACTACCGGGAAATAAGTGATAAAGTACGGTACCAGGAACTGACCGTGGCAAAATATTGGGACCTAGCCGGTTCTGGCAACACTGCTACAAAACGGCAATAGTCTAGGACTCTAGATAAATACCGACAAGTGTTTTAGAATTGTAAATAAGTTAAAAACATCATAATAGAAAATGACAATAGAATAGATAATTACCATGCCGTTTTCTATTATGATGTTTACCCACAAATTCATACCATTCTAAGACTATTTTCTTTGGCAATGCCCCATTTCCAAGATAGGGTATATTCAAATGGAGCATTTATGAATTAGCCTGAGTTTACCTAACCTAGACCGCAGCAGACCACCGGGACCTAACCAAAGCAAACTACTGGGTCCTAATCAGGGAAATATACCCGAACCTATCCGGGGCAAACTACCAGGACCTAGCCGGGGGTTGGCAACACTGCTACAGAACGACAATATGGTAAAAAGATCCGATATCCTGTTTTGGCATTAGGTCCCAGTAGTGTACTCTGGTTAGGTTTCAATAGGGATCAGTTAGGGTCAAAACATACAAAATCGTGTTTTCCTCTTCTGTGTCTGTTTATTATTATTATTTATATATTTTTTTTGCTATTTTCTGTTATAAATATGTTAAATTTTTTAAATTCTGTTTTACACTATATATTCATGACTATTTTTTGCTTTACCTCATTTTTACTTGAATGAAGAGGATGGATGATACAATATTTGCAGAAGTGTTAATAAAAATGTGGAAAAATGTATTTCATTACTGGAACACTTTTAACATTGTAAATACAGGACTGTTTACTGTATGGACATAATTTGTTATTCCATATATAATTTTTTTTTTTTCAGATAAGCCATGACTGCGGCAGAACATTCTGGTGATTTGTGTTGGGCGATTATTCGGAACGATCATGCCTATCGCATGAAGAGGAGGGATGTCGGGAAGCCCTTTTCAACTGTAAGATATGCAATTGTTTTATGTTATTTATATTCCGGTAGGTCATAACAAACATAGGTTCAGGGTTATGGTATAAGTTTAGGATATAATATATGAAGTACTGTACACTCGACCTTCTGTTGAATGACCCCCATATAATGGAATTAATGGACACTTTGCTACCGGACAATCAAGTACTCTGTCCAGAACACGGTGAGGTGTGCAGGGCTCACGGTATCAGTGACGGTCAGTTGTTCAGTGAGTCGGCTGATATTTATTTAAAAAATTATTTAATACAAACTCAGAAAATGCGTGTGTACTGTACGAGTAAAAACTCAAGGACTGTTGGTGAAAACTGAACAATATTACGTGTGCCGTCAGCCACCTTCTCTACCCTCACTACTCTCAAGCTTAAGCCTAACCCTTTTAGAGTGAACAACCTCTCAATGGAATTTGTGCTTACCTCTGTAACATGAGTTTTGAATTACTTTTCTGTATATTGTATATACAGTATAGTATTAATTCCAATTTATCCCTTAGATCACGTCAACTTTCCAGTAACGTTAAACCAAGGGTTGATTGTACTGTAATTTCATCCTGTATTCGAAATTCAATGTTTTCACATTCAGTTTGACGCACTTCTCCAGGAAATCAAGTAGAGCGTCTGTGACTGCTTGGGCGGTACCTCTTTGCAGCTCTTATCAATCCTAAAAATTAGGTAATAATACATCTCTTTACAGCTGGGATACCTTACAACAACACAGAGCTTTTTTCTTGTATTGATATCAGTGCTTTCATCTATTATCAAGGAATATTCACTGTCACCGATATCACGGAGTTGCTTGTATTAACTTTTGATATCCCAGAGGCAAATAGTGTTCTCATATTTGAAAATGGAGCTGCATTTTACTTGTGTTTTTCTGTTTTAGTGTGATCAACTAAGTCATTGTGATGGGCTCTAATCGTTGATTTACAGAACTTGCAAGCTGCTTTTGTTATATCACCCGGCACACTTACAACCCATCTTCCTGTTCCCACTTCCCCATCTTTACAAACTAGCTAACTCACACATCTTAAGTCCTTCCACTGGCTTTGGTAAACTGGACTGAACTCTGTTAGTGTTGACTGGAATGTTGACTGTTACTCTGACCCTTGACCTGAAGACCAGTTGACCTGTACATTCTAGGGAGAAGTCAACTGCATATCCTCCAACCTAAGCAAACCATCTCCTGTGGCAGGTCCAAGGTCACACATCTGTTGCAATCTACAATAACTCCGCTATATCCAGTATTCACATTACCAGCTAGTAGCACTGGTGTTATGACTATAATATATAGTACTCGACCAAAAATACCACAACCTTTAGTTCAAAATAGCTCCAAAATGCCAACCCGCAGCAGCATTAGTTCAAACCAGCCCATAAACCGGCAACCCAATTTTTCCCGCTACACATTTTCAGAAACCACCCAATTGGGCAGGTAAACCATGGATGTCAGTAAATCGGGCCAAGCATATTTGAAAATGCCTTTGTCAACAAATGCCAACACCCTCTGTTACCCACACTCAGTACTGCTGTCTGCATATGCTGACACCACGGTTAAAGGGTTAAACACAGACTTACGTTTAGTTAAAAATGTGTGTACTTATTCATGTGGTGAACTGTATGCACCCATTTTATATTTAGGAAATTATTATTGATAATACTGTATAGTACTACTTTTTAGATTACCAAATATGCATTTGTTTCATACACCTATAGGGTGGAAAAATGTTTAAACATTCAGGTGTTTTCTCAGTTTCTTTGGTGTATTTGCCCTTCTATCAGCGGAAGCCTCGCTTGAATAGGAAAACTATAGGTAGTAAAACATGTCTGGTCAATTTCTTCCAACAGGAACCCTTCAACTTGAAGAATGTCCATAGCCCACGCTACACTGGTCTGTGTAAGCAGCGAGTGCTTGGCGTTGACCCCGCTAAAGATGGCAAAGGCATTGTTTTCTCCTTCAGAACTAAAAAGCACAAGGTATTGTGAAAAGTTGCACTTTTGTTTTGATTTGTGTTTGCATGAGAAGTTTGTGAGTGACAAGATTGTGGAAGAGGATTTGTTTAACATGTGCTAGTAATAAGACTGGTGATGTAGAAATTTCTCACCCAACTATTTTTTTCCTGAATGGATTTAGGGAATACTTATTTTAAAGTGGATAGAAAAGGTTTTTGGGAAGTGCTGCAAATGTATAGTCACAGAACTCAGAAGGGGACTTGATATTGTGTTAGCATTTGCTGATATTGATGAAATTATATTCCTCCTTGACTGTAACTAAAGCATTTTCTTTTCATATTTTACAATGTCTATGAGGCAGTATTTTATTTATTTATTTATTTACTTATTTTTTTCTCAACTAATTGTCCTCAACAGAACAAGCCAGGCAAGAACATAGTTAAGACCACCATCAAGTCTGACCCACGCAAGACTCTCCTCACCGTTAAAAACTTCATCAACAAAAACAACTACAGGAAGGATCTTAGGATGGTTAGTAGTTTTTTGTGTTTGTGTGTGTGAAATGGGTACTACTTTTCTTTCTTTAAAATTCTTTGCTACTTCAATTTTCTGTAAAGCTAATGCCACATTCTGCATTCAGTAAAATATTTAACTCTTGTAAGTGTAATTGTAATGATAAAACCAACATAACTGGACATTATTGTATTTACTTAGAAAGCTGCACAAAGATATGAGAATGCAGGTGGCAATTCTCCTTCACTATATGCATAGAGTAATGTGTATTTTTATTTCAGTAATTTATAAAGGAATATTTGGTGATAATTTTTTCTTATGCTTCACTGTGGGGTAAATATTTACCATATGAGACTCCTATTGAATATTCTTGTTACCGTATGTCAGTTCAAGCTCTTTATATCTGTAAGACAATATTTAGTTAGGTGACAGTTGTAAAATTGACCCTGAATTATGTTTAGGGAGATACAGTTGAGAAATAGTATGAGGGAGGGGTTTAATTGACTATTCTGTCACTTATAAATTCACTACTTGGAACTGTTTTCTAAGGTTACACCTTAATGAGTCATGACTGGTTCAGGGTTGTTACCTCCAGCTTCTTGGGTGTACAGTGATGAGAATTTTCAGTCATCTCTTGATCGATCAGATTTTTGCAGAACACTGTTCACATCATGCAAAGTTAATCTTGTTACTATTATTATAGTAATAATAATAATAGTAACAAGATTAACTTTGCATGATGTGAACAGTGTTCTGCAAAAATCTGATCGATCAAGAGATGACTGAAAATTCTCATCACTGTACACCCAAGAAGCTGGAGGTAACAACCCTGAACCAGTCATGTACTGCTATTTAAAAAGACTCCTTGGAGGACTCTGTACATGGTTGCCATCCATAGATTATCATTACATTTGACTGCTTACCTAATCATGGACACCTATGTGTACCAGAATTGTAAGTTAAATACTGCAGTATTTTCATCACAGAACCTACAAATCCTGATCTAAATATTATTATTATTTCTTTTTAATCTTGGACAGTATAATAATTCTAAAGAAGAATTTTGCAAAGGAAGTAATTTTGTCAAAAAGTTTGTCAGGATCTGAGTGTCATACTAATATCGCCTTTTGTACTAATTATTTGTATTGCTGTCAGTGTGTGGTAGTTCTTTAAGTAATGCTGTCAGATCGTTTGACAGGTGGTTGTATCTTAAACCGTGCAATAGTTCACTTGCCATTATATAAGTGCATTTTTTTAAAGTGAACACTTCACTTGGTATCTTAATACTGTACAGTAATTCACAGTATAGTGTGTCATGTAACATACCTGATTTCACATATAGCCATTATCATGTGCCAATGGCCTGGTCTTTAGGGTATAAAGAATTATTGTTTAATGCAGAGTGAATGTAGAGTTCAGATTACTGTCAGTCACTAAGTGGGACAACTAATGTGATTTATTGGAAAAATTATAACACATCTAAAACTTAACTTTGTTATATATTTGATATGACTGTTAGAAGTATACAGTGTTTTAATATGGTACAGTAAGTTGTAACAGATACAGTGTTGTGAAGGGAGTAGTCCATGTCCCATGTTACCCTACTAAACTGTCAGCTTACAAGGCTAATTTTCTTGAGATTTGTCTTAGGGAGTGCAGTCAACTCTTTATCATCAGTTGAAAAAACTTTATGGCCACAACTAAGAGCCTATAGTTGGTACAGGTTGACCAGGTACCCTAACCCAGACTTTATCCTACTAATGACACCCAATCTAGCCGAGGACCCCCCACCAAAACTGACATTTAGTAGTTACTTATAGTAAAACCCAGTTTTCTTTTATTTTTGTTTCATAAATGTTAAATTCAAAACAATGTAAAATAGGTATGAAAACTACTATCAATAGAAAAATAAATTATATACAATTCCTTCATAAAATAAATACCTGTAGGTTGTGCTTAAATCCCTGTGAGCCCTTTCACTGATCCCAGCTTGGGTACCTTTGCTATAACCCATTATTAGACCATCAATAACCCTAAATGCACAAACTGTATAAATATCCATGATTAAGATCATTGCCATCATTACAAAACTAATGACAATTATTTCATTATTTTGAAAGTTGTCTACAGAAATATTTAATTGACTCATGACACTAGTTCTTTGGAGTTGTTGCCATTCTCCTGGGGCAAATGGCCTTTGCCCCACAGACCCCAGGTATGTTCAGACACAATGAAAAAACATTGAATTGAAAGTGAGGCTGACCCAATATACCCAGGTTACAAAAGCACTTGGGGCCACTGACTGACTGGTAGATTCCTTAGAGCTTAGACAGTTCTGTAGCTCCAAGTTCACGGTACCACAGGAGCTACATGTGGGGTTTATCCCTTGCTTGGCTTGTGATTTTGTACTGAAACCTTAAGCATAAAAGTTAGCTGTGTTAAGCACATTAATTAATAAGTTTTTGTTTTTAGGCTGCTCTGCGCCGTACCTCTGCCATCCTGAGGTCCCAGCAAGCTCAGCCCTTCAGGAAGATTCGAGGCAGGAGAGGCAGGAGGGACAGGGTGGCCCAACCTGTTAAAACGACTAAGAAGCCTCAGTAAAGCCTTGGTGTTGATAATAAAGCTAAAGAAAATTTAAAGTAATATTCTTGTCCTTTGTATCTGTAGTGTTTCTCTATTAGAAGTCTTTGGATTTGTAGTGATTCTCTAATAGAAATCTTTGGATCTGTAGTGTTTCTCTAGTAGTAATATACAAACATTATTGCATCTCTGCTTGGTGTGTAGAAGATGCGTTGTATACATACAATAGATGCATTGCAATTTAATGAAGAAACCTGATTGCATTATCGTTTTATTTACTAATTTCCGCAGCAGCACGTAGGGTCAAGCTCTGAGTCTCTTTACTACTGCATAAGCTTTGGCATCCAGCAAGTGAGTGGTGAGTGCCTTCATGGTGGCTCCCTCGGCCTCCCTGTCATGCCACATATTCAGCATCTCGTGGCTCCGATCTTGGGAACGCGAGTAATCTGCCTTCAGGTTCTCCAGTTGGCCTGATGAGAATCCCATGAAGCGGCCAAGAGTGGTCCAGACTTCACCCAGGTGCTCACTTACAATCAGCTTCTCTTCTTCACTCACTACACGCTCACACCTGCCAGAGAATGGAAATACTGTTTAGATGCTGAAAGTACATTTAATTCATAATTGACTGCTGCTTCTGTTTTTGTGACCGTGTAATTACATGGAATTTGGCAAAGCATATAATTTTGACTAAGCCAATGGACCTGTAATCGAAGAAGTCCATTGTGTGTGACAATGATGGTTTTAAATGGGATAATATAATTTTGGTATGGTTGGTCACAGGTTGTATGGAAAGGAGTCATTATTCTGGAAGAAACCAATGAGTGGTCTAAGAAGTGGCTCTCTTATTCCAAAACAAATCAATGATAATGTATTGCAGTTACATAGTTTTACATATTCTATATGTTGTAAATTCTTAAAAACAACAGCGTGTACGAATTCATGTGGCCAATAGTAAATTTGGGTGCCTTGGTTTCCTACAGGGAACTGGACTGGTGAAGATAACTAATGGTGTCCTGTTGCTTGAAACAGTTTGGAAGAATAAGTTAATTCAGATTTATAGAACTCTGTACTACACCCAAAATTATTTCTACAAATTTGCCAATCCGACCGTGGGACTCACTGTAACAAAGCATAGACATCTCTCTTGAGTGGAAGATCTGCAGGGTTGTATGGCGGGGCTGGACGAGGCTGTACTTGATGAATAACGGGACCAATGTGTACACCTGTACTTCCTGTGATGTTGAAAACCTGTGGTGCCTGTGTGGGAGAGTGTACAGTACATTGGGTTAGGTTACGTGTGATGAATAGGGTCCATATTTACGAGTGTAATAAAGATCACTACTCCTATGCTCACGGTCCATAGAGTATTCTTTGGACCGTGCCTTTGCTAAAATTGATCGTAAGCGCTCATAGCCTCATTTATGGCAAGGTCTAGAACCTGGCACTGCTGTGAAATAATAATATAGACTATTATTACAGGGAGTCCTTAAATTATCTGAACAATTTACATGTTCATATAATTAGAACAGATACTTTATGGACACACTACCGGTACTTCAAGAGAAGGAAATTTGATCGTACGATAATTTGAAATGAGCGTGAAACATTTTAGCTGGGTCAGATAATTGAGATAATACCACTGAGCTGAGTGAACTATATAATAAGGAAATGCGATGCTGGATACGTTTTAATTAGTTCAGTCTGTTTAGAGTTTCTCCACCAGGGCGGCGTTGGTGTTGTGGTGGCCATATTGTATTAAAGTACCCGGAGAAGAGAAGAGGCGGGAAACTTGAGCAATTAGCCAATTACTCATCACTGAGCTCTTATCTTATAAATCTACTCACGCTCAGTGTGCGGTTGCCGCTGTGCAAAATGTTTGGTGTAATGATTGGGTGTGCAGCCATGGGTGCAGAAATGGACACCGAAACAGTAATGAGATAAGATTTCATAGGTAAGCAAAACATACTTCGTTACAGTGACTTCTGATTCCTTCTGACTATGCCATGAAACAAGCTCTTTCTATAGAGATGGTGTTTCGTGGCAATATTTGAAGGACTCATTTATCTCCAATATTCTGACTACATCACGGGATCCCTTAAATTTTACGTTTTTTGTGTTCACAAATCTTTATTTTATTGCTTAGCAGTAGATATGCTGTTTCTGTCAACTTTTTTTTGTTTTCAACATATTCCAGTGATAAATTTGTAAGTGGATAATTATGCTTATCTATATTTCTGCATTACTAACGGTGAATAATGATAAAAGTCATATGCCTATTGACTATGTAATGCTTTACGTACTTGGTATACTCCTGTGCTAAAAAAAAGTAAAATAAAAATTGTATTTTCCTTTTCTATGGCTAAACTATATGTTTACCATGAACATACTGCTGAATTACAGATGTAAGAGTTCAGTTGAGATAATAATATTGTATAGGAAGAGTTATAAGTAGTGTCGGCAACAAAGGTAACAAGCTTCATTTTTATAACACAATGACAATTTCCTTTGTATTTTATTACATATGCTGGTGACTACAACTTACACTAAACGTACTATTATATGATATTCTCACTAGTTAATTATGATACCGAAAGTAAATAATAAATGAGCCATACTTACAGTATAAAAATACAACACATCAGTCATATGACAAGTGGGCATTATACTTCCATGTTTACGTTTCCCACTGTCACTCAGCAATGATAACAATAAAATGATAACAATGCTATCATCCCTGACACAAAACTATATCATCAAAATGTACCAGTAAATGCAAATTGAGGAAGAAAAACAGACTAAAAGTGGCGGTGAAGCAACACAGTGCATGCGGCGCTGTTGTTGTGGGTGGCAAAATATGGCCGCCCAAAGTCACACGCTTATAAAATACGGTGGGCATTACATATGTATATAGAGCTCAGTGGATAATACAAGCAAGTGCAAATTATGGGAAGTTTTATGAATATCGCCTTCATATTTATATCGTCATGTTCTCGGTATAGGCTTACAGTGGTATTCATAATAAAGCCTATTATATCCCTGGGGTTAAGGGGGAGAGGAAGTACAGTGTTGTTAAATCTGGAGGAAATTATCTTGTTTCTGTCTTGTGGTTAATAACACTGATATCGTCTCGCGTGACAGTAATGGTGTACGGCTGTAGATATATTTGTGAATGAACGGATGGTGCCTATTCAGAGTGACTTTACCTGCTGTTAGTTAATATAGGCTATGTTGGCATAATAATAATGTAGTAAAAGATTCTTACTACTCTATCATTATATTGAGAGACGTTAACGGAACCGTAATGATTTATGAACATTGTAAATAGTAATTAAGTAGAACATTAATTAGCCGCAGCGTGGGTGGGTGTGATGAGTGGTGTGGTTTGGTGTGGTGTGGTATGATGCAATGGGGTGTGGTGTGGTATGACGTACAGGGTGTGACGGGGGTGGTGTGGTATGGCATGGTGTCGTGGGGGTGTGGCATATGATGGGGCGTAACATGGCTTGGTGTGGTATGATATGGTGGTGTTGTGTGGTATGGTATGGTATGGTGGTGGGGTGTGGTGTGACTGATCGATCGTGCTGCAATGGATGAAATGGTTGCTTACATTTTGCCGACTCACGGTGGTGGCCCGCTGAGAATAGCAGTCAAGCGCAAACGGTAGAAAGTGAAAATGAAATAGAACACAAAAATGGTGGAGCCAACCAACACACATTGGGAGACACCACCGAGGTTAGAGTCACGCTCACCAATAACATGTGTAGAGTCATGGTGGTGTTGCCGCTCAGAGACCAAATATTCTACAGTGTCAGACTATAGTTTCGTCTGTAGAATAATAGGCTCTTAATTATGTTTATTCTCTCCAAGTGCACCGTATTTAAGACTATGAGTTTCTTATGTAGTAATTAAAGCTTCCATGAGTTGGGTCACATTAATTACGTTTATTCTCGCCCATAGTGTACAGTTGCCAAAAAAGGTATTGCTACAAATCTTGATAGAACTTTAACTCTAGTAATATCCATAACTATTTGTAGGGACTATAAGCATGTCTAACAGAAGGAAATATAGACATCCTTCTGTAATACATAGTTATAATCCCTACAAACAACTATGGACATTAATATAATTAATGTTGTATCAATAGTTGTCGTAATACCATTTTTGGCAACTGTACATGAGTTTGAGACTGAGTTTCGTATGTAGTATAGCGTCCATGACTTGGGTCACATACAGTACTTTGAATCAGGTTAGGTTGGTACGGTATATAAGCTGTATCAGGTCATAATGATAACGAGGAAAATATTATTGGAGAGAAATATTCCGAGATTTGTAAACATGGCACTCAAACCCAGCACACTTAAGTCGTCACGTTGCTCTTAGACACATACTCAATTTACGAGCCCCCGTGATGTAGTAAGAAAATTGAAGGTTAGCGAGTCGTTCAAACATTGCCATGAAACACCACCTACTTTAAAGGAGCTTGTTTTGTGGCATAGTCAGGAGGAATCAGAAGCTGCAAGGTCTCATACACGATCACAGGGTCCCTTAATTAAAGAGTTCCAGTGAATTTGTTGCAACTGAATAAACCAATATATTAATGTGTGAATATTATTAATTAAGGTCTCCTCACGTATTGTACATGAGAAATATAATACAGCAGTAGGTTAATGACTTGGCTAATAACATAATTGTGGCAGTAATTTTGTCAAGTGATAATGGTACAGCGTTCATAGTGTGTAATAATTATATGAGTAGACTACTTGCGTAATATTTTTGGATTGCTAATTCTTTTATTTCAATTACAGTTGCAAAATTAATGTCTCTGAATTCATTAACCAATTCCGTGCTTCCCATTACGTAAGCATTCATAGGAAAAACAAAATTAGTGAATATTTCCAGTCAGCAATTATTAAAAGATTATTTAGGATGAAGTAAATCAGTGAAGTACATAATTTATGCCGGAATAATTCCGGCATAAATTATGTACTTCACTGATTTACTTACATCTCCCATTAATTATTTTACTTAATTAAGTGGGCATAACCGGAATATTTGACTAGTTTTCTTTTATTTACTAAATTTACATGATGGGTTTTTTATTGGTAATAGGCTGGTTCAGTGGTTCTATCAGAGTGTGGAGTTGGCCGGCATTCTCTACCTCCCTGGCCGTTTATACCGTTTCCCTATGACTAATTTTATTTTCTTTCTCTGATGTAGGTATGTGTGGACCACCATCAACCATCGTTAGCGTAGTAGTCTTGGGATGAGGGACGTGGAAAACACTTAGTTGGTATGTATTTTCCTAACACTGACTTCCCTCTGCCTCGTGAATGAAATATGAATATGTAGGCCTAGTAGGTATGTAATAGACTACCTTACACACTGGCTTAAAATGTAAAAAGAGATGGGGGTTTACTGTCTTACTAATAGCTAGAACGCTCTAGTTTAAATAACATACTTATAGCTATGTGCAAACTTTGAAAACGCCAGAAAACAGTAGCATTTCTCTAAAGGTTAGTTGATGAAGGGGAGAGCATACTGTACTTTTGATGCCCAGGAAACAGAACCAGATCAACAAAAAAAAAACGGTGGCCTGAGGCTTGCTTGGAATAGTGTGGAGGAATCATTTGCTAACGAGACTTTGGTACCAACACTACTACTATCCCATGCATAACGAAAACCTATATATTATTATACAGCGAACGGTCAACAACAAGAAACAAATAATATATCTTAATGTGTGTGTGTGTTTTGCAGTGAGCGATACCTTGATGTGGTGGTGTGTGTGTGTGTGTGTGTTGTGTGATTGTGCTAGTTTTTGTCACGTCGTCAGAGTGTATTATTGTTGTGGCAAGCATCACCATTGTCACACTGTGCGTTGCCAAACAATATACACTTGTGATCTTTTCTCCATCAATAAGTTCTTCACACAGCTTATAGCTATATACAGTTTTCAGTGTCCCCGGGGTTTTTCCTAGCTGTTGAAATTTTACTGGTAGCCTAATAATTATATAGCCTATTGTGGTGGTGTGTTGTGGTATTTCATCGTAAGTTTTAGTATCCATGATGCATTGGTTTATCGTACGAATATCGACTTATTATTATTATTATTATTATTATTATTATTATTATTATTGATACAGGTATTGTTGTTATTGTTTTCACGGTGATGGTGGAAATAGTAATGAAATAAATATAAAATTATAATAGTATCTGCCAACACACACACACACACACACACAAACATACCATGAGAATAATCAGTGGTGTTGATTTCTTATTTACACACACACACACACACACACACACACACACAAACTATTGTTTATTTTGGTTGTACTACATACTCCAGTACTACGGTTGTGTGTGTAGAAATAAAATATCATCACGACTGATTTAATCTCGCGGTGTGTGTGTATGTGTGTGTGTGTGTGTAGAACTAGCAAATCATAAACTGACTGACTTTAGCTACCGTATTTCTTTGTGTGTGTGTGTGTGTGTGTAGAAATAAGATATCAGCACCACATATTTAACCTACTCTCACGATGTGTGTGTGTGTGTGTGTGTGTGTGTGTGTGTGTGTGTGTGTGTGTGTGTGTGTGTGTGTATAAATAAGAAATAATCAACTGACTCGCTGACTTTGGTAATTTCTGTGACAAGTTACTGACCTGTGATTGACCAACCAAGCAATACTAATTATTAATCAAGATTGCCATAATAACTCAGTGTAGCCTAACCTTCTCCATCCGTCATCATACTTCATTTATATAGAGAGAGTTACACAGTAATTATATATATGAGAAAAATAGTTACTCGTGTCACATGTATTAATATGAAGGGGGTAATTCGCTTTTCTTAATTAAATTGGAGCTCCTCGATTCCTCCAAAGATTATGCTAGGAAACAGGACCAGAATAGCAAAAGTAATGGTCTTCTATTGCTTGGAATAGGTTGGAGGATTCAGTTGCTCCAGAATTACCAATACAAAACTTCCCCCTTGAGATATTATTTTGTTGGTGAATAAGAAGGGCTGTGCTTCCTCCAAACTATCCCAGGAAACAGACGACTTTTATGTTGCTTTAATTAATGAGGGATCTGTTTCGTGGCATGGTTAGTAGGAATCAGTAGCCCACCCATTTATTTACCCTCGAAAGAATCTCCCTTCTCAACAGATTAATTGGAGTGATGGTGATTCCTCCAAACTATACTACAAAACGGCAAAAAACGGATTTCCTTATCTTATTATTAGGCTGGTGGAATCAGTAGCAAGTAGCCTAGGCTCCAGTTAAGGGGATAGATAGTATACAACGTCATGTACTGTAGGAAAATCTGGAGCAATAATGAATTCCTTCAAACTATTCCAGGCAACAGAACACCAATTTTTTGTTAATCTAGTCCTGTTTCCCGGCATACTGTGGAGGAATCAGGGCACTCCAATTTACAAAAAGTATACCTGTACTATCCTCTTAAATAAACCAAACATAGACGACTCCATTAATTCATATTTGTGTGTATGAGTGAAATCCAACAACACACACACTGCACAGATGGAGACAAAATTATTGGTGTTACACATTTATAAATTTGTTATGGAATGCAGTTTTTACACACACACACAGGAGGAGGAGGAGGAGGAAGAGAAGGAGGAGGAGGAGGAAATGAAGGAGGAGTAGGTAGAGAAGGAAAAGGAGGGTGTAAAGGAGAAGGAAGAACAGAGAAGGAGGAGAAAGAGATGAGAGAATTATACTTTGGAAACATTTGAGTGCCTTGATTCCTCCAAAGTATACCATGCAGGAAACAAGACCAGATTTACAACATTAACGATGACCTGTTGCTTGGAATAGTTTGAAGGATTCAATTACTTTAGCAGAATTACCAAGTAGCCCTGTACGGTACTACACTCTTAAGTGGATATATTGATTCCTCCTAAATATTTCAGGAAACAAATCATCTCAAAAGAAAAAAAATAATAAGGGAGCTGCTGTTTTCCTGGTATAGTTTGGAGGAATCATAGACCTTCCAATTCATCAAAAATATATTCTTCCATTAAACCACAACACAACACCCACCTGAGGTCTGAAGTGAGGATAGTGTTGTTGGTTGAACATAAAGTTAGGTCGAGGTGCATTACCCAAAGGAGCAGCGTCTTTGGTCAGGTCATTCATCTTGGTGGTAACAGATTCCTGGTGGTGGTGATAATGGTGGTAGTGATTCCTGAGTATTTGGTGGTGGTGATTGTGGTAGTTATTCCTGGTGGTGGTGGTGGTGGTAGTGATTGTGGTAGTTATTCCTAGTGGTGGTGGTGGTGGTGGTAGTGGTGGTTGTGGTAGTTATTCCTGGTGGTGGTGGTGGTGGTGATTGTGGTAGTTATTCCTAGTGGTGGTGGTGGTGGTGGTAGTGGTGGTTGTGGTAGTTATTCCTGGTGGTGATGGTGGTGGTAGTGATTGTGGTAGTTATTCCTGGTGGTGGTGGTGGTGGTGGTGGTGATTCCTGTTTTACTGGGTGATAGTGGTAGTAGTAGTAGTAACGGTGATGGTGGTAGAGGGACTTGGTTCTGGTGATCTCACTTATAACTCACACACTCTCTCTCTCTCTCACCTGTGTTCTGATTCAATCCAGAGGCAATCTAAGAGTTCCCAGGTATAGGCTACAGATTTACACACACTCACATCTTGTCTATCACTCGTTGGTGGTCAATAATGTTCAAGTCTCAGTAACGTTTGGTGTGACACATAGACACTCCTATATAGCTGCGTCAACAAAACATAGGAAGTCAGAGTCAGTAGGAAACAAGTGACCTTCACTGATATTATTATGCCGTACGAACGCTTCTGCTGGTTTGTATTCGTTCGATTTTTATGCCACATCTGTTAGCAATTGTATATTTTTCCCTGTACACAATGGCTGAAATGTATCCCAAATCGTCTCACATGACGAAGATCACGACGACTACTGGATGTGTTGAGTGATTATGTAAACATTAAAAAAAATTAGTAGCAACTGACTCCATGGCAACTGTTCACACCCTGCTACTCGTTGCCAACTGTAGAAATCCTTCTTTTGTTTTTTTTATGATCAGCTGACTTATTACAGATACGTGTAATCGTTCTCAACGTTTAAATGTGCAAACAAAAAGTATAAATGAAATATACCACAATGTAAAAAATAAAACAAAAACTTAGTGCCAGCTGGTGACGTGAGTTGTGGGGGAAAGTGGATTAAGAAGACTAGTGTTACATGGGAGACGGATGTTGCTTTGTCACAGTGACGTGGGTGGATAACACTTTCATCTGGTAGTGTAACATCAGACAGGAATTAGCTCTCATAATTATCTTAATTAACATAGCACTTGATTTTTATATAGTATTTAATATTGATACAACACACAGTCTACATTCCACCAAGCATGCATACAGAGATCTCAGAGCAAGCAAGCACTGAGGCGTTTAAAACAACACACAGACGTCTAGCACAACACACGGGACTCTCACACAACACACATACCTTTAGTACAACACACAGGGCGCACATAGGACTCTCACACAACACACAGACCCGCCGTAGCACAACTCGAGGGATTCACGCAACACATAGACGTTTAGCAGAACACACAGAGGCGTAGCACAACACACAGGACTCTCACATTACACACAGTATTATATATCAGAGGACAACACAAAAGTATACTATATATCTACTTAATGTTAACACTGAATATGACGTCACTGAGAATTTGACATGATCTGATTATTTCACCTTCTAGTCAAAGACAGATGATGTGCCAACTTAGCCGCTATTTTTCAACTGTATATTGTTTCTATCTTTGAGGGGGTAATACACTTTTGATACACACACACACACACAGGTCCCACACAACACACGTACAACAAGTAGAAGGTTAATTCCTAAGCCACAGGGACGTCAGCCAAGCGTCGCGATGCAGGGACACACACACACACACACACACGTACTGGTTGGTGAGACTGATGGCAGCTTGACCATGGAGTCTCTCTCCAGTGTAGGCAGGACAGGACAGCTATTTTAATATACGGCAACTGAATGAAACACACACACAAACATATATACATACAAGCATACATTCTCTCTCTCTTTCTCTTTCTCTCTCGTATAGGAGGCTACAAACCAGTAGGCTACCCTAATGCAAGTACAAACGCATCTTCATGATTTGTCATTATTTTTTGCAGTAATTATTATATGTAACTAACTGACTGATTATTTACTTCCGAGGTATTCACGCTACAGGAATGACTGGTCGTGGGAATGATGTTAGAGTTTTATGTCGGCAGTTTTTATTTGTGGCAGAGCTGAACACTTTGTATTGTAGTGTTGGAAAATCTGGTGCAACTGATGTCTACAAACTAACCCAATCAACAGGACACCATTAATTTTGTTGTTTCGGTCCTGTTTCCTGGAGGAATCACCAGTGTCATGAGGAGCAGAAAGCTTTAAATCGCCTGGTATTTTTCATTTCCCCACTCAGTGCACATATAGAGGCTGAGTTCGAATGCAGGGTATGTGTGTGGTGCTTTCCTTTCGTAGCTCTGGTCAGGGATTATGTATCGCGAGTGTACTGTATACTCGGCGGCAGGGTTTATTCTAAGGAAAATTTACAAGTGCACAAACTCTGATGCGAGGCCCGAACGACCTAAGCCAGTGGTTCACAAACCACTTGTGGTTTCACATCTACTGTAAATACGTTTGATAATCCTCGCTGTTTAAGATATAATTTGTGATGTGAAATGTGGTATTCTATGTCATATATTATGATTTATGTGATATGTATGATTGCATTATATGGTAAGGTTAATGAAAATAAAAATATGTTCTGGTCAGCTCTCAGTGACTTCTATTGTGGTTCCTTCCTAGTTTAGGACATCCTAGCCATGCAAATTCAAACAAAGTACAAATTTACAACTGCACAAATCTGGATTTACAATTGCACATTTTGAATTTACAACTGCACAAAAGGGGTACAACTGCACGTTAGAATAAACCCTGCTCGGCGGCATATGTCCTATCGCCTAACTTATCGCTCTTTGAAGGATAACATAAAGTTAATTATTGAACAAACACATTAACCAGCAGTACAGCATTATTACACTATCCACGGGGTAAATTACTAAGCCTCTCTTATTTTTAGTTTACGAGCCTGTGAAGCTTATATTTCCATACTTACTTTATGACTTCACTGATTTGGCGACAGAACATTTGCCACTAGCGGTACATAACAAAAGTATACTATATATCTACTTAATGTTAACACTGACTATGACGTTACTGTGAAGTTGACATGATCTGATTCTTTCACCTTCTATTCAAAGACAGATGATGTGCCAACTTATCAGCTAGTTTCCAACTGTATATTGTTTCTATCTTTGAGGGAGTAATGCACTTTTGATACATTAAAAGCATTGATTCCTCCAAAGTATGCCAGGAAAGGAGACCAGTAGCCTGTAACAAAAATAATGGTGGCCTGTTGCTTGGAGTAGTTTAGTGAAATCAGTTGCTCTATATTTACCAACAATGTATACTATCCCTCTTAAAACGGACGGGTCATTCATTTCCTCTCAAATCTACAACTGTCCCTCCTTGCCTTATTTAAACGGGCAATTCATTCCCTCTCAAATCTACAACTGTCCCTCCTTGCCTTCTCATTTAAACGGGCCATTCATTCCCTTTCTTATCTACAACTGTCCTTCCTTCCATTCTCTATTAAACGGGTCATTCATTCCCTCCCTCCTTGCCTTCTCTATTAATTAAACGGGCCATTCATTCCTTTTCAAATCTACAACTGTCCCTCCTTGCCTTCTCTTTCCATCGTGCGCGTGGATCTTCTTCCAGGCCTTATATATAGTGCAATCGTCCTCTTCAAATCACAATCATGAATGCCACCAGTAAATTGAAGGACTACTGCTGATTCCCCCACACTATTCCACGAAACAATCCACCTCAATGATGTTACAAATACAGGGGAACTGTTTCGTGGCATAGTTTGCAGGAATCAGTAGCACACACCACATCCCCACCCACCCATGTAAAGTATATATGTGCTGTATGTAGCCTATGCAATATTTTTATCGTCAGAAGTTTCTCCGCTACTGAGTTAAAAAAAAAAAAGAGGTTGTTGTATGCATGAAGTTAGAAAGCTGATAGTCGTTTTTTTGTTTTTTTTAATAATTCTCCCGAGTTGGTGGTTCTTATCACGTGATTTGTATATAACACACTCAGTAAGTCACCGTGTTAAAAATATTGTCTCGCCTCACTCGTGTTAATAGTTTTTTTTCTCTCGACTGAACGTGTGTGCTTTTCCACTTTCATTCATATTCGACATGTGAGTTCCTTTCTCTACCCCCCCCCCCCCCAAAAAAAAATAAATAAAATAATACAAATATTACTTCTTTCGATTTGCTTCTCCACTTTCACACACACACACATGCACTATCTCTCTCTCTCTCTCTCTCTCTCTCTCTCTCTCTCTCTCTCTTTTGATCTCCTATATCCCTTTTTGTTACTTCATTTTTCATCATCATCATCATCATCATCAATACCCAATAGGTAAGGGGTCCAGCTTCAAGGTATGTGTGTGTGTGTGTGTGTGTGTGTTATATGTATGTGTGTGTGTGTGTGTGTGTGTTGTATGGGTGAGTGAGTGGATTGTATGTTCTATGTATGTATGTGTGTGTGTTTATGTGTGTGTTGTATGGGTGAGTGAGTGGATTGTATGTATGTATGTATGTATGTATGTGTGTGTGTGTGTAGTATGGGTGAGAGGGTTGTATTTGAGCCTTTGTTGGGGGTCATTGTCAGAGAGCCGGTTTCCCAACTCTCATCACTCCCTCACTCCCTCTCTCAGGCTGACTCACTGACTGTACTGTATCATCACAAAGAAGGGTAGGAGATGGGGACGCCACTTTCCTTCGCCTTGTTGTGTGTATATAGAAATGTTATGGTACACTGATTTTACTCATCGTGATTATTGTCAGAAATTACCAGCAGACATTCTATATTATTAGTATTAGTATTAGTATTATTGTTATTATTATTATTGTTATTTTTATTATTATTATTATTATTATTATTATTATTATTATTATTATTATTATTATTATTTGGGAAACCTTTAACGTGTATAAAATGGTGATTATATTTATAGTCAATAATTATCTACAGATATTCTATAGTAGTAGTAGTAGTAGTAGTAGTAGTAATAGTAATTGTAGTAGTCGATTTGAACCAGTGAATGTGACCCAGTGTGATGTAATAATTTGGTGACCCATTTTTGAAAACTTTTAACGTGGACAAAATGATATATTATGGTTATATTAGTTATACTTGTAGTGATTATAGTTAGGGATTATCTGCAGTCATTCTATAGTAGTAGTAGTAGTAGTAGTAGTAGTAGTAGTAGTAGTAGTTGTAGTAGTAGTAGTAGTAGTGTAGTAGTAGTACATGTATTATTATTATTATTATTATTATTATTATTATTATTATTATTATTATTACTAGTAGTAGTAGCAGTAGCAGTAGTAGTGTAGTAGTAGTAGTAGTTGTTGTTATAATAGTAGTAGTAGTAGTAGCAGTATTATTATTAGTAGTAGTAGTAGTAATAGTTGAAATAGTAGTAGTAGTAGTAGCAGTAGCAGCATTAATAGTATTAGTAGTAGCAGCAGCAGTAGTAGTAATAATAATAATAATAGTAGTAGTAGTAGTAATAGTAGGAACAGTAGTATTAGTATTAGTAATAGCAGTAGTAATAATAATAATAATAATAGTAGTAGTAGTAATAATAATAGCAGTAGTAGTAATAATAATAATAGTAGTAGTAATAATAATAATAGTAGTAGTAGTAATAATACTAGTAGTAGTAATAATAATAATAATAATAATAATAGTAGTAATAATAATAATAGTAGTAGTAGTAATAATAATAGCAGTAGTAGTAATAATAATAATAATAGTAGTAATAATAATAGTAATAGTAATAGTAATTTAAACTCATAAATGTCTCCCACTGTGATGTAATAATTATTCTTTGGTCCTTTTTTTGGAAACCTTGACGTGTACAAAATGGTGCATTAGTTCCGGGTGTCAAACATGAAGGTCTGTGTGTGTGTGTGTGTGTGTGTGTCTGTGTGTGTGTGTCTGGGTGGGGTTGGGTTGGGTTACTGTCTTAGGCAATACACTCAACTACACAATTACTTTCTTTGCACGACCCATTTCTAACTTCTTATTTATTTATTTATTTATTTATCTATTTTATATATATTTTTTTATTATTATTGTTTTTTTTTTATTTTTTATTTTTATTCATGTATCAATTTACTTATTAATTTATTCACTTATTATTCCTTTTTCTTATATCTTTATCTCAGTTATTTATTCATGTATCGATTTATTTATAGATTCATGCCTCATTCTTAAGTTATTTATTTTTACATTATTATTTTTTTTATTTATTCATCTATGTTATTTATTATTTATTCAGTGGACTTATATTTTTGCCTCCCAACAGAAATTTACCTGATATATATGTGTGTGTTTTGTATTGATGAGTGGGTTGTATGTGTGTGTGTGTATGTGTGTGTGTAGTATGGGTGAGTGGGTTGTATGTGTGTGTGTATGTGTGTGTTTGTACGTGTGTGTATGTGTGTGTTTGTACGTGTGAGTGTGTGCTGTATGGGTGAGTGGGTTATGTGTGTGTGGGGGGGAGGGGGTTGTTTGAAGGGTTTATTCTAAGGAAAATTTACAAGTGCACAAACTCTGATGCGAGGCCCGAACGACCTAAAGTCCAGTGGTTCCCAAACAGGGGGGCGTGAGGCCATCTGGGGGGGGGGGGGGGCGCGAGGCCATCTGTTATATATGGCTATGTTGGAAGAAAACTATATATAATTAATTACACACATTTAAGAGTGCATGGACTACAGTAACTCTTTGGTAAGGTTTAATGAAAATAAAGATATGTTCTGGTCAGCTATCAGTGACTTCTATTGTGGTTCCTTCCTATAAGTTTATCACACCCTATATAGCCATGCAAATTCAAACAAAGTACAAATTTACAACTGCATAAAATGGGTACAACTGCACGTTAGAATAAACCTTGTTTGTGTGTGTGTGTGTGTGTGTGTGTGTGTGTGTGTGTGTGTGTGTGTGTGTGTGTGTGTGTGTGACGGTAGAGTAACATAATACGTGTGAATATTGTCATACGTTTGTGTGTCTAAACTCAACTGCATAATAATAATAATAATAATAATAATAATAACAATAATAATGATAATAACAATAATAATGATAATAACAATAATAATGATAATAATGATAATAATAATAATAATAATAATAATGATAATAATAATGATAATAATAACAATAATAATGATAACAATAGCAATAATAATAATAATAATAATAATAATAATAATAATAATGATAAATATTGAGTGAAAGGAATATCTCTCTAGAAACACAAAAGTCAAACAAAATAAATCAGTATTATTTATTCCTTTGTCTTCCGTCCACAATATGAAAAGTCTAACAGCATTCCTTAATGTGTTAGTTTGTATTTGACTTTATATTATCAGAGTAAATGTATAATAACTATAATATATAACAATTTGAGCCTAACCAAACATTGTAAACACCTTAATAATACTGAACTCCTTGTTATCTTGTTTTAAGAGACCCTGTGATGTAGTCAGAAAATTGGAGACACATGTTTTTTAGTTCTTCAAATAATATATTGCCACGAAACACTATAAATTATGTATTATACCAATATGGAAGGAACTCGTTTTTCGTGTATGGTGTAGTAGTCAGGATGAATCAAAAGCCTTTAATTATTTTCATACATGATCACAGGGTTCTTGATATTGAAAAAAAAAAATGCACCAACTTCTTTCACTGTGATAATATTATGACCGGGATTACGACCCATAACGTCTTAGTCCTTCGGGTTTTAATTTAGGTCCATCGGGTTTCATTTATATCCTTCGGAATTTAAGTTAAGTCCTTCTGGTTTAACTTAGGTCCTTCGGGGTTTAACTCAAGTCACTCGTTTTTTTTTTTTTTTTTGCTTATGTCCTTCGGACACAAGTCCTTCTTCGGGTTTAACTTTTGTTCCCCCGGGTTTGATGTTTTAGGTCCATCGGGTTAATTTATTTCCTTCGGGTTTGATTTTAGGTCCCTCGGGTTAATTTATTCCTTCGGAGGGGGTGAAAGTGGCATTGGTTAGTTTGGTGGGGTTGGTTGGTTGGTTAGTTAGGTGGGGTTGGTTGGTTGGTTCGTGACTGTCTGGTGTACGAATTGTATTGTGTTGTAACGAAACGAAACTCTTGCTGCTGCTGCTGCTATATTTACACCGACCTTCGACACAATTATTGAACCATAAATCTGAGAGAGAGAGAGAGACAGACAGACAGACAGACAGACACACACACAAGAAATATCGTAAAATGATTGTAAACATTAAAAGACTCACGTGAGCTCATGTACACATCCTGGCCCCCTTCCTAAAATAGTATACATGATACACTTTGGGTACATTCAGAGCAGCGTCTTGATTCCTCCACAAGTATGACAGTAAACAGGATGGATCACATGAAAAGAAAAGTAATAATTGGTGGTCTGTTGCTTGGGGTATAATATTATATAGTTTGGAGGAATCATTTGCTCCAGATTTATATTACCATCTTTCTCTGAAGTTATTGTCGTCGTGGTGTTGTTTATCACAGAATGTAAATGTTTGAATCTCTTGGTTAGAAATAAGAAAAAAGGGTATTTACATAAACTGATGACTGACCAATTGAGAGGAGGGACAGCAAACCTAATAATTATAAAAGAAATATAAGGAAACGACAGACAGACAGACAGACAGCTGAGTAGGAAATGTAAGGAAGGAAATGCATGGTCCACTCTCACTATATTTAATTTTGTCTCTCTTTTTTTTTTTTTTTGACTTATGGATTATTATTGTTTGTTTTTATTGCTTTTGTGTTTCTTTTTCTTTTTGACTTATGGATTATTATTGTTTGTTTTAATTGCTTTTGTCTTTCTTTTTTTTTTGACTTATGGATTATTATTGTTGTTTTTATTGCTTTTATCTCTCGTTTTTTATTTATTTATGGATGATTATTGTTGTTTGTATGTTTGTATGTATGTATGTATGTATGTATATGTGTGTACAGTCACGAGCCAAAATAAATATCTAGGTGGTGGTGATGGAGTATTAAAGGGGTGTGGGAGTAGGGGACAGGCTTGGGGGGGGTCTGGGGGGGGGGGGAATATAGGGGGACAGGTTTGGGGTGGGTAGAAAGCCTGTCCCCCTATTTATTCTCGCAGCCCCTTTAACCCCCAAGACCCCCCCAAGCTTGTCCCCCCTACTCCTGCACCCCCCAAGCCCCCCCTCCAAGTCTGTCCCCCTATTCCCACACCCCCTTATTACAGAGATTAAAGAGGAAGTTTTGTGTTGGTAAATCTGGAGCAACTCAATCTTCCAAATTATTCCAAACAACAGAACACCATAATTTTCGCTCAACTGGTCCTGTTTCCTGGCATACTTTGGAGGAATCAAGGCACTCCAATCTAACAAAAAAGAACTATACCTCCTTAAGGGTGTGTGGAATAAGGGGACAGGCTTGGGGGGGTTAGGGAGGTGCGGGAATAGGGGGATAGGCTTTCTACCCACCCCAAGTCTGTTCCCCTATTCCTGCACCCCCCCAGTCCTCCCCAAGCCTGTTCCCCTATTCCTGCATCCCCCCAGTCCCCCCCAAGCCTGTTCCCCTATTCTCGCACCCCCCCAGTCCACCCCCCAAGCCTGTCCCCTACTCCCACCCCCCCTTAATTAACATTGGCTATAGTTTCACATAATCTATCGAGGCTGTTTCATTTGACAGTTATTAGGACAATTGAACGTGACTGTACACACCTCTTATAATTCCAATAACAACAACAACAACAACAACAACAACATACACACCTCATATAATTCCAATAACTTCAACAACAACAACAACAACATACACACCTCATATAATTCCAATAACAACAACAACAACAACAACAACATACACACCTCTTATAATTCCAATAACAACAACAACAACAACAACAACAACATACACACCTCATATAATTCCAATAACTTCAACAACAACAGCAACAACATACACACGTCAGATAATTCCAATAACTTTAACTTCAACAACAACAACAACAACAACAACAACAAATACCTGGATACTTATTATAACTCGTTGTAATTATTGTATTTTTTTAAGTCAGTTGCTTTTCAATTTTATTATATTATACTTTTTGCTGATGTCTATAGTTTAAAATTATATATACTGTATCTCATTTTTCTTTAGTTTATATATACATACATAATTTTATCTTGTGTGTGAAAATAGTGGTTATCACGAGCGAATATTTTTAATACATAATTATAGGAATGAGTGAATAACCTACATTTTGTTTTTATTGTATTTTCTTGTGATAGTTTGGGCCCGATATGAAAGGGAACATAATTTCTTTTACGGTTTGCTAACGAAGTGAATTATTATTACAAGGAACAATACCCCAGCTGACGCAAGGCTCTGTGTGTTATGTTATGTAGGCTAGACGCAGAAGTGGACCAGGTGGGGTGGGGTTAGGTTAGGTGGGGTTGGTTTGTTTTGAGTTAGGTTGTGTTGGGTTGGGTTGGATTAGGTTTGGGTTGGGTTGTGTTAGGTTGGTGTTAGATTAGGTTGGGTTGGGTTGGGTTGGGTTAGGTTGGTGTTAGGTTGGTTTGGGTTGGGTTGGGTTGGGTTGGATTAGGTTGGGTTGGGTTGTGTTGGGTTGCGTTGTGTTGTGTTGGGGTAGGTTGGGTTAGGTTAGATTAGGTTGGGTTAGGTTGGGTTGTAACGCTACTAATGTGTTGGCTTGGGTTGGGTTAGGTTAGGTTAGGTTAGGTTAGATTAGGTTGGGTTGTAACGCTACTAATGTGTTGGCTATACACAGAAGTGGACCAGGTGGTGGGTTGTGTTGTGTTGTGTTGGGTTATTAAAGGTTATTAAAGGTGCCAGCGAGTGGCAGTCACTGGGACAGTGTGTATGAAACACAATTATAGCACACATCACAAGGATGTAATGTATGGCCCAGCGACCTCTCCACCCACCTGAGACCAGAGTCAGCTTCGGCTATGGCTGACTAAGCAGGAAGACCTCAGACAGCTGACTCAAACCCCCCACCCCCTGCTCACAGGGGTGGTAACAGTTTCCCGAGCAAGGATCGAACGCTGGGCCACAGAATTGCAGCCACAACTGTTACCACTGTGCTAGCCAGAGGCTAAACGGGTAGTAACGCTATTAATAATGTGTTGTTGACTTGAGTGTTATACTTTCAAAGGATAAATTATATAAACAATACACAATCATATGCACAATTATATAAACACAATTACATACACAATTATATACACTTAAGGACAGTACATATTCATATACACAATCATAAATATACACATAAGGACAATACACAATTATATTCACATAATGACGATACACAATTATATACACAATTACATACACAATTATACACACAATTATTTACACATACACACAATAGTTATGATAAATAAATGTAATAATAATCTATATATGCACAGGACATAAAACAAAACAAAATAAAAATAAAAACATCAAGCCCAAACCTAAAACAGACAATATTAACAACAATGATGTTATTATGAGAAGTACTGTTAACTAAACACTGATACACTCTCACTGTTTATACACTTCATATATCATTAAGGGGGTGTGGGAGTAGGGGACAGGCTTGAGGGGATTATGGGTGGGTGTGGGAATAGGGGACAGGCTTTCTACCTCCCCACCCCACCCCTAGCCTGTCCCCCAACTCCCACACACACCCCAGTCCCCCCAAGCCTGTCCCCTACTCCCACACCCCCTTAAACTTTGCCTTTATTCCCTTTATATATGTGATAGTAGGGGATGATGTCTGCATTCCTCTCTCTCTCATAAGTTTGCTTCATTTCTACCTACGTATATGTATGAGTAATATTGATGTTGTAACACAATTTCAATGCAGAGATGAAAACTATACTGTACTTCACATAATGATAATTTACTACACGTGTTGTTAGGATAGAAACTGGTTCAGAATGCAACTATCTTCTGGTCATATTAGCATTATAAATTAAGTACAGTCACGAGCACTTATATGTATACAGGTGTGCTTCGAATACCTATAGAGACGGTAAATAAATGCACAATAACATCTCCATTGGAATTAGTTCGTTGGTGAATTGAACTGTTCGAAGCTTCAACCAAAGCTGTTTACCTATTAGTGCTCGTGACTGTACCTGAGATGGACTCGAATTTATGCCGTCGACTGTACAAGTGGCTTTCCAAATGTGAGTAAAATCAACTTGAATTTTTTTTTTTTTGATGGTGTGACAAAAGCAAAATATCAAGTTATTTATACAATATGATTGAAAGGGTAAGTGGCTGTCGTGTATTTATGGGGATAGTATACTTTTGGTTCATACATACATTTGAGTGCCTTGATTCCTCCAAAGTATGCCAGGAAACAACAGGACCAGAATAACATACATACTGGTTAATGCTTGAAAAAGTTTGGAAGAAATCAGTTGCTCTAGATTTACCAACAACAGACAAGCTTGTGTAATAATAATAATAATAATAATAATAATAAAAAAGAAACATGGTCTTACACAACCTAAATATAATGTGTGTTGATATACAATAAAATGTTTGTCATAAATCCGACGAAAAACACACTGGATTCCTTGTAAAGACTTGAGTTGCATTCTGTGTACACAATTGCATATATGTGTGTATGTATGTATGTAGTTGTGTAAAATATGCTTGGTGTAATGTGTCTTGCTGTGTACTGTGTTGTGTTGGCAAATCTGGAGTAACTGATTCCTCCAAACTATTTCAGGTAACAAGGTACCGTTATTTTTGTTCATCTGGTCCTGTTCCCTGACATACTTTGGAGGAATCACGACACTCCAATGTACCAAAAGTATGCTCTCCCCTTAAAAAAGTAAGGGAGGAAGGGTTGAGATGAGACAAAATTATTCCAGTGCTGCATTTTCGCCACTTAAAAATGAAAACTCTCGTGTTGTTTTTTTGTATAATTGCACACATTAGAGAAAACACACATACACATGCATGCACTCTCGTATGCTCATATATGCTACACACACACACACACACACACACACACATACATACACACACACAATCTCACATTCGTATTCTTATATTTCACACACACACACTCTCTCTCACTCTCGTATATTCTCTCTCTCTCACACACACTTATTCGTATTCTCTCTCTCTCTCTCTCTCACACACACATATACTCTCTCTCTCTCTCTCTCTCTCTCTCTCTCTCTCTCTCTCTCTCTCACACACACACACATACACACAAACACACACACACACACTCTCTCTCTCTCTCACACACACACACACATACACACAAACACACACACACTCTCTCTCTCTCTCTCTCTCTCTCTCTCTCTCTCTCTCTCTCTCTCTCTCTCTCTCTCTCTCTCTCTCTCTCTCTCTCTCTCTCTCTCTCTCATTGCGAGGCTTGAGAGAGTCCAGGCTAGGGCCACCAAACTGATCCCATCAATTAAACACATGGGCTATCAGAGAAGGCTGCAGGCACTAGGTCTCTTCTCATTAGAGACCAGACGCTTGAGAGGTCAACTAATTGAAGTATTCAAAATCCTTCGTGGATATGAAAACATTGATTATCAGTGCCTGTTTAGCTTAAACACTAATGCAACTAGAAACCATGGATGGAAACTAGACTTGAAACGCTTCCGCCATAATACGTTAGGTAATTTCTTCACATATAAAATCTGCAATGTCTGGAATCAGCTACCAGCAGAGGTAGTTGATAGTTCATCGATAGAACAGTTCAAGAAACAGTTAGACAAAGTTCTGCCAAGCCTGGTAGAGTTATAGGGATTGTTTCCTCCTTTCCTGTACAAAAATTTCCTAGCCCGGCCTTTTTTCCCCCGGGTTAGGTACATTTCCATTTCCATACCCGCAATGCGGGTGGGAGAGGTGGGTGGGGAGAGCCTTCTCTTTACTATACTTTATCTCTCACTATTAGTTAGCAACTACTACTACACCTACGGTACCTCCTTGGTATGGGTCGTAAGACCTTTTGAGGTGCTACTTGTCCTTGTAACTCCTTGTAACTCTCTCACACACACACACACACACGCACACACACACACACACACACTGAACAGGTTGCAATACTATGACTCTTTACGTGGTGTGTCGCAGCGGGTGAAAAATCAGACAAGACTGGCCAAATTATCCGTCCCTAATGGTTGGGGGTGAAGGGGGGAGGTTGGGGGGCAGGGGGTGAGGGGGGTAGTGGGGGTGCAGGGGGTGTTAGTGGTGATGATGGTGACGGGGAAGGGGGATAGGGATAGGGGTGGTGGTGGTGTTGAGGGGGAAGGAAGGTGAGGGGGTCGTGGTGGTAATGGTGTTGTTGGTGGTGGTGGTGGTGGTGGTGAGGGGAAAGGGTAGTTAGTGGTGGTGGTCGTGGTGTTAGTGTTGGTGGTGGTCGTGAAGGGAAATGGTAGTTAGTGGTGGGGGTCGTGGTGGTGGTGTTAGTGGTGGTGGTGGTGTGAAGCGTAAAGAGTTTTGTGTTCGTCTTTGTCATCATAGGGAAAAGCTCATGGGGAAGAGGAGAAGAAGGAAGGAGAGGAGGAGGAGGAGAAAGATGAAGAGGGAGGGAGGGAAGGTGATGGGGGAGATAAAGAAGAGGAGGAAAAGGAGGTAATGGTGTTGGAGGAAGAAGAAGGAAAGGAGAAAGAAGGGGAGAAGTTGATGATGGTGTTGATGGAAGTAAAAGAAAGGGAGGAAGGAGATATGGAGAAAAGAAGATGGAAGAACAGGAGGAGGGATCAAAGAAGGGAATATGGGAGAAGAGGAGAAGGGAGAGGAGGAAAAAATGACGGTGGTTGGTGATGAGAAAAGGAGAACTAGGAAGGAGGAAGAAGGGAAGAAATGAAATGATGGTTATATTGATGAAAAATAAAACATGTGAGTGTGTGTGTGTGTGTGTGTGTGTGGTGTGTGTGTGTGTGTGTGTGTGTGTGTGTGAGTGTAGGGTTAGATTCATCAGTCTCGTATTGGGATATATTTTGTATAGCCAATAGATATATATAAATGTTTCATGGCATTCGATTCGATCCTTTCAGTCTCTGGGAAGAATTCAGTCATCTTATTATTATTATTTTTTTTTTTTTGTACTTTGGAGTGCCTTGATTCCTCCAAAGATATATATGCCAGGAAACAGGACCAGAATAGCAAATTAAAGGAATGGTGTTCTGTTGTTGCTTGGAATAGTTTGGAGGATTCAGTTGCTCCAGAATTACCAATACAAAACTTCCCCCTCTTACTTCATTTATTAGTGACGACCATAAGAATTTAATGTGATTTGTACAGTCGGCGGCAAAAGTCGTGTCGCCTCACCTGCTTCACCGAGACATACAGAATTCATGGACTCGAGAAATATGCACTTTCTCTACACCTAATAATCTCGAGTCTATGAACATCGAGTGCCTCAGTGAAGCAAGTGGGGCGACATGACTTTTGCCGCCGACTGTACAGACAATATTATATAATCTGGTGAATAATCTGTAATATATTGACAGATTTAACTCTCTTATACACACGAGTAGATTTTCATTCCTTCCTTCATGCAAACACACCCATATTTACTAAGCACCACCATTAACCCTTCTCTTGCCCTCATGCACCTCCAACATTGGAGGGTACATTAATTTTGTTGTACTGTACTGTACGTACAGTACAGTACATACCTCTGTATGCATGTAAATGCCTACTTTTTTTTTATCATTCATCATGTAAATACCTTTTTCATAATTAATTATATTGTAATGTGTGTATTTTCAGCTTTCGGGCTGCCATCCCCTAAATAAACCGTTTATTATTATTATTATTATTATTATTATTATTATTATTATTATTATTATTATTATTATTATTATTATTATTATACAGTCACGGTCAATAATCCTCCAACACCTTCCAATGAAACAGTCTCGAAAAAATGGTTCGAAATTATACCTGTTGATTTTATTAATTGGTTCATTAAATGACTCACACTCACTCTCTATCTCTCTCTCTCTCTCTCTCTCTCTCTCTCTCTCTCTCTCTCTCTCTCTCTCTCTCTCTCTCTCTAAAAAAAAAAAAAGTCTAAATAATTTTTATTTTACCAATGAAAGTACTCGTATATATATATATTATGATATGATATGATATGATATGACACATTGATAACTTTCTCCGGTTCTTTTGTATTGTTGTGGTTCGATCGGGAATATCGGTTTTTACATATTTTGTTTCTTCGACTGTCACACACACACACACACACACACACACACACACACACACACACGCACACACACACGCACACGGACATACGCACACATAAATGTCTTTGCCCTCTGTGGTTAATCTTCTATATTGTATTTTTATTTAATTTACACACACACACTCACTCTCTCTCACTTTCACACTCACACACACACACACACTCACTCTCTCTCTCTCTTTCTCTCTCTCTCTGTCTGTGTGTATGTGTGTGTGTGTGTGTGTGTGTGTGACAGTCCCCCTCTTCACCAAGGCTTTATTCCCCAACTCTAATATCCCTTAATACCAATATAATACCAATATAATACATTCCTTCACCTTATATATTTCTATTCTATACTCCAAACCTTCCTCTATGGTCATCCTTTTCCTTTCCTCACTCACTCACTGTATTTTCCTTCCATTCCCCACGTCCCTCCCTCCCTACCTACCTACCTACCTACCTACCTACCTACCTACCTGCTCCTACTCCTCCTCCACACACACACACACACACACACACAGAGACACACACAGACACACACTCTCGCGGTCAGTATAAAAGAGGTAACACCCAGCGACATCCGACCAGTGACAGTGCCCTGAGTGTCGCCTCCACAGTCAAGATGGTACTAAGAGCGGTGAGTTTGTTTGTTTACATTATTATATACTTACTGTAGTTACTGTCTTATACTCACTTGCCTCCACGACCTTAATCTCTTTAGGCATTTGATGAAGAAACTTGTGTTATGTTTTTTTATGTTTTTCTATGATTTGATTTATTATTATTGAGGATACTATATATATAATATCTTGGGTTTGTTTTTCCATGGTCTGAATTTGAGGATATTTATGTTTTCTCTGCCTTAAGTTGAAGATATTTGTGTTTTTTGTTTTACATGGCTTGAATTTAGGATGCTGTCTTGTGTTTTTCCAGGCTTAAATTCATTGAAAATACTTGTGGTTTTTCTTTAGCTTGCAATGTTGAAGATACTGACATAATATATATGTGTTTCCATGGCTTGCATCTAGGAATATATGGGTTTTCATCTATGGTTTGAAAATTGATAGGAGGAGGGGGGGGGGAAGGGGTGATACGTTGGATGGATTAATTATGGAGGTTGTACAGTCGGCGGCAGAAGTCCTATCGCCGTCTCACCTGCTTCATTGAGACGCACAGTGTTCATGGACTCGAGAAATACACACGTTTTCTACACCTAATAA
Source organism: Petrolisthes manimaculis (assembly GCA_034508575.1). Taxonomy (NCBI): domain Eukaryota; kingdom Metazoa; phylum Arthropoda; class Malacostraca; order Decapoda; family Porcellanidae; genus Petrolisthes; species Petrolisthes manimaculis. Next base: position 545,709 of record JAWZYT010000261.1, read on the forward strand.
TCTCGAGTCTATGAACATGGAGTGCGCAGCTGCCTCGGTGAAGTAACTGAGGCGACAGGACTTTTGCCGCTGACTGTACAGTGTTGGTAAATCTGGAGTCACTCTGATCTCTCCCAACTCTTCCAAACAACATAACACCACTATTCTTGTTAACATGGTAACGTCTCCACCATGGCATATACTTTGGAGGGATTAAGCTCTATTGTATTGTATTGTACAGTTGGTCACACATGAAGCTGGTTTGACTCGTTACTTGTGAGGTGGCTACAAAATAAAGGAAAGCGAAATAAGATGTAGTTTGTTGACAGACAGACAGTAAAATATTATTGTTGTCTGCTTGTCAACAAACTATAACTTTTGTTCACTTTACTTCCTGTTGTAGGTATCTCACAAGTAGCGAGGTGTAACAGATTCATGTGTGGGCAACTGTACGTACACTCGAGCTCGTAAATTCGCCACCACGTCCCCAAATGTTTATATATGTCATCTGAGCTGGTAACACTGTGTGGGGAAGGTGTCATTGTAGGTGTAAGATTGTATCATGTCCCTCCACTATGTTTAACCTACTCTGATTCCTCACCAAATAAATGTTACCAGCTCAAATGGCATAAAAACATCTAAAAGTACGTGGTGGCGAATTTACGAGCTCGGGTGTACACTGGAGGGTCACTAATCCTGTCCTGATCCGAGGCACAATATTAATCTCCACCAACTGAAGCCATTTGAGATTAGTGAGATGCTAGGTTGGTAGATATTCATGTTGTTGTGTCTAAGATCAGGAGTGGAATTTTTATTATTACTATTATTATTATTGAATCCCAGTTTACAGCCACAATCAAATAATCACCGATACCTTCCCTCCATCGTGCAAATAATAAATCAGTGTCATATCAAAATATAATCATAAAACAACACCTTACGTCAACTCAACCAACCCCCTCAATTATTATTACTATGAGGTGCTGCAAAATCATACACGTGTTGTTCTTTATTACCAAGATATTTACTAAGATGAAAGGAAAGTGTCAGTGGATATTTGATTGTGGCTGTACATATAGGCTACTGTACTGTACCGGTCAACTATCAACACTTTGCCCACGACTTTCCATGCATATTTATTATAGCCTACTGCCCATCCATCGTCTCAGTACAAACAATAACAACTCCACGTGGTTTCCATCCGGGACGTTATTACTGCCACGACACTCGGTCCTAAAATTACATCACTACTGCTACTACTACTACTACTATTACTATTACTACTATCACTACTACACTTGCTACTACCTACTAAATTTGTTATACTACTACTATTACTACCGCTCCCTACTACATACCACCACCACCCCAACGACAATATTATTTTAGAAGGTACTCAGGTATCAGCAAATTGTAATCCCTCCCTGGACCAAGAGTGAAGTAGACTGAAGACGAACTGTAAAAAGACGACGACCACCACCACCACCACCACGTCCCTCCTCGTCATGCACGTACTGTACTTCACATAACTCACCCATGTACTGTACAGCCACAATCAAATAATTATCCACCCACACTTCTTTCCTTCCATCGTAGTAATATATCTTGGTAATAATGAACAACACGTGTATGTATGATTTTCCAGCACCTCATAATAAAAATAATTAATTGAGGGGGTTGGTTGAGTTGACGTAAGGTGTTGTTGTATGATTATATTTTGGTATGATACTGATTTATTTGCAAGGAAAGTGTGGGTGGATATTTGATTATGGACTGTGCAGTACCTCACCCATTTACAGTACATACAGTCACGAACCATAGTAAATATCCTGACCTGCTTCTAATGGCCTGATGGAGTGACGAAAGAGCTCCAGTAAGTATGTGACAAAAATATATGCGGTGGAATTGGTTCACTAGTATGTATGTATGTCAGATGATACGGAGCTACAATAACAAGTCCTGGATGCTTATTATGGCTAGTGACTTTACTATCAAAGACTAAAGTTGTGTCGTGAAATCTGGTGCAATTATATGGTAGAGGACTAAACATACTGGGCCTAAACGTTACTATATATGGTGGGGCTTCCATTATGTTTCACAAGTTATATTAAATCATTAGACAAGACAGAGACACGAGTTTTGTCTTTGATAGTAAACACACCTCACTCACTCATTCACTGATTCCCTCACTGACTGTTTGACTGACTGATAAACGTTACTATGGTTGGGCTTCCATTATGTTCCACAAGTCGTGTTAAATCATTAGACAAGACAGAGACACGAGTTTTGTCTATGATAGTAAACACACCTCACTCACTCACTCACTATTTGACTGACTGACTGATCACCAAACCCACTCCTGCATCCTGTCTCACCTGAATGAGTTTTGTGGGTCGTGTACCGTTATGTCAGTCGTCTCGTCGTGTTGGCAGCTTTCGAAATATATAGATGATGGTTGTGTGGTTAGGTTAGTTTTGGTTAGCTGCTGTGTAGGTAGGTTAGGTCTGGTTAGATTAGGTGCTGTGTAGGTAGGTAGGTTAGGTATAGGTTAGGTTAGTTTGCATCGTGACTATCTCCTGATATTCTGGGAGGAGACTTTGTTAATGATTCCTCAGGTCAAAACAGCAAAGAATCGTTGTCATGAGGTCAAAACGTTGTATGGTTATAACAGCACGAATATGTCAGGTTAAAACTTTATCAGGTCAAAATGTTGTATGGTTATAATAGCACGAAAACGTCAGGGCAAAATGTTGTTGAGTCAAAACAGCAGGAAATATATCTAATTTATTATTGATCAAGTGTTTAAATGCATGGTGTTTCTTTATATTGATACTGGAAAGTTTGATAATGTATCTTTTTTATTTCTGTGTAGAATGTAATGTTTCTTTTTAAATTAATGGTATCTATTTCTTATCGACAGTATAGTGAATATTAACAAATCTGTTTTATGTTTACTACTAGTGTATAATTTAGTAATATAATAATGTAGTTTTTGTTTTTGTGTCAATATTTAACTCATACTGTTGTACGATTATTCTTCATAGTGTAGTGACTAATATTGATTTTGTTTGTATTTTGTATTTTTTGTATTTTTTATTTTGTATTTTCCTGAGAGTGTAGTAATTAATTAATGTTGTTTGTGGTTCCCTTCCCTAGAAACTAGTGTTGGTGGTGTTGGTGGTGGTGGCGGCCATCGTGTTGGCTGAACCTGAACCCGATCATGGCTATGGTAAAGGTCATGGTGGTGGTGGTGGATATGGTCATGGTGGTGGTGGTCATGGTGGTGGATATGGTAAAGGTCATGGTGGAGGAGGCTATGGCAAAGGTCATGGTGGTGGTCATGGTGGTGGAGGATATGGTAAGGGCCATGGTGGTGGTGGTCATGGTGGCTATGGTCATGGTGGAGGTGGTCATGGTGGCTATGGTAAAGGTCATGGTCATGGTGGTGGTGGTGGTGGATATGGCAAGGGTCATGGTGGTGGAGGCCATGGTGGCGGCTATGGTAAAGGTCATGGTGGTGGTGGATATGGCCATGGTGGTGGAGGCCATGGTGGCGGCTATGGCAAGGGTCATGGTGGTGGTGGTCATGGTGGGTATGGTCATGGTGGCGGCGGCCATGGTGGAGGCTATGGTAAAGGTCATGGTGGCGGCGGCTATGGTCATGGTGGTGGTGGTGGAGGAGGCTATGGTAAGGGTCATGGACACGGTGGTGGCGGCTATGGACATGGCGGCGGCGGCCATGGTCATGGTGGAGGCTATGGTAAAGGTCATGGTGGAGGAGGATATGGACATGGAGGTAAGGAATACTGTTTGGATGAAGTATAAGGAACCCTGTGATGTACAGAAGTGGTCAATAATAATCATCCACATATGAGTATCTCAAACAATTTACTGGACAATGTTTTCACGTTCACATATGATGTTATTGTTTTAAATAGTGTGTAGCTGCTTGTATTAAATTAAACGATGGCACTTAATTAACCTATTTATTGGAAATTTTATCAGCTAAGGATCAGAGGGAAGCTGTATAAATCTTACATGAGTTACTCTTATATGGATGATTATTATTGACCACGACTGTACCATTGTCAGAAAACTGGAGGTAAATGAGTCCTTCAAACATTGGCACGAAACACACTTACCTATATGGAAGGAGCGTGTTTGGTGGCATTGTCAGGAGGAAACAGAAGCCACCAGGTCTCATACACGATCACAGGGTCCTTAAGATAATGATAATAATAATAATAATAATAATAATAATAATAATAATAATAATAATAATAATACTTATTATTATTATTACTATTCCAAGCAACAGAACACCATTATTTTTGTTCATCTGGACCCTTTTCCTGACATTTACTGAAGAAACATGTAATAATATCTGAACTTTACATTAATTACTATGGCTCTGTCTCTGTATATATATATATATATATATATATATATATATATATATATATATATATATATATATATATATATATATATATATATATAAAAAACTTCATTAACAAAAAAAGTAACAACAATAAATTATATTCTGGCGATACTAACAAAATCTAACAATTATTTCTTTCTATCTCTTTACAGGTTATCACTGAAGCTTCTCCTGTCTCGTGTTTAGTAGAGTATGTGTATATTTTTAAATAAATGTATGTATAGAGTGATCGGGTTGAGTTTTGTTATTATTTCCTCACAAATTAACTTCATCATCCATCGAGTGTTTACATCCCCGAGTGTTTACATCCACACCTTCTTTTGTTTTCTGATAGATGTGTTTTGGTTAATAGGTTATTGTATATATAGTGACATTATCTCTTCTGTTAGATGTGTTTTGGTCAGGTTATTGTATTTATAGTGACATCTTCTTTTCTGTTAGATGTGTTTTCGTAGTGTACAGTCGGCGTCAGGAATTTCGTACACAGAGCATTGATTAAGGGGGGGTGGGAGTAGGGTGACAGGCTTGGGGGGTGGGGGGGGTTTGGGGGGTGCAGGAGTAGGGGGACAGGCTTGGGGGGTGGGGGGGGTTTGGGGGGTGCAGGAGTAGGGGGACAGGCTTGGGGTGGGTAGAAATCCTGTCCCCTATTCCCACACACCCCACCCCTAACTCCCCCCCCTCTCCCAAGCCTGTTCCCCTTCTCCCGCACCCCCCCTCCGACCCCCCAAGCCTGTCCCCCCTATTCCCACACCCCCTTAAGATTCCTCCAAATTATGCCAGGAAACAGAAACAGATACGAAGAAAAATAATGGTATCCTGTTGCCTGGAATAGTTTGGAAGGATAATTTGCTCCAGATTTACCAACAGTGTACTTACTACCCCCTTATACAAATAACATTACTACAAAAGTTTAGTGTTAGGAAATTAAAAATGTACTAAATTTTCTTAGTTGTTACGAAGCGTTGATGTCACATGTAGTGGTGTATACGAATATCTGTGGCTCACTGTACTGTATATTTCTTTACATCCACTCCATCTATTCTTTCCTGTTAGAGAAATAATTTGATGAAGAACTTATTATGCGTTTCAGCGCCGGTCAGACGTTGTTTTTCTCAAATATCTCCTAAACAAATCGTTGTATCAATATAATATTTCAGCACACTACCTTTAACATCCAGGCGTAATTTATGGCTGACATACCATATTACTATATGTGTTATGTTAGGAGTTTACTGAGTGATATTAAGCCTAATTCAGTCATCATATCTAAGGTGTTATAGAGAATCGGACGAGTGTGGGGTACTCGTGTAGGCCCATGGAGCTTCTAGGTCCATGTGTAGGCCTAACTTAACCCCTCTACCAACACCACAACACCCACCACACCACTCCTTCCTTCCCTACCCCACACTTTCCTTCGAATACGTCAATATGACTGGCCAGCTTTGTGATATTTTTCACGAGTAAACTTTTCGCATAACACCTATAGTAATATGGTATGTCAGCCTTAAATTAGGCCCGGATGTTAAATGAAGTGTGCTGAAATATTATACGTATACAACAATTCATTTAGGAGATATTTGCGAAATACGGCGTCTGTCCAGCGCTGAAACGAATAGTAGGTGATTGATGAAAGTCCCACTCAAGATAGAAGTGGCATAGAATTTTTTTTATTATAATGTCAAGTCACGAGGTTTGGTTGAAGCTTTGAACAGTCCAATGTAAATCTTATTGAGGCATTTATGTTTACTGTCTCTCTAGGTATTCGAAGCACATGCACCTGTATTCTTATTAGTGCTCGTGACTGTACACAATGAAACATGGTCAACGCAAGTGGAGCTTTGTTGTAATTTGCTTTAGAATCCTTATCTGGGAAGACCTAAATTCAGTAACTAACAATCTCATTGCTTAACTAACTACTAGGCAAACCAATTGTATGACCAACCAACCAACCAACTAACCAACTAACTAACGAACCAATTAACCAACCAACCAATTAACCAACCAACCTACCTACCTATTAACCAATTAACCAACTAACCAACCAACCAATTAACCAACCAACCAACCAACCAACCAATTAACCAACCAACCTACCTACCTATTAACCAATTAACCAACCAACCAACCAACCAATTAACCAACCAACCAACCTACCTATTAACCACCCAACCAACCAACCAATTAACCAACCAACAACTATATTCTCCGTGACAAGAGGCGTACAGATGATGATGATAATGATTTTTGTTGTGATGTAATAGTTTGTCGAAGGTGTGAAATGACTCGTGTTGTTTACCTAACTAACACTACCCTTACAACACTACTACTACTCGTTACTACCTGTCACCACTACTGCCAACACCATCACCACACTGCCACTCACTCACTATCACCACCACCACCATACTGCTATCCACTCACCATCACCACCAACACCAACACTATAAACATTTCACTACAACACTAATACCACTCACTCACATTTACGTTTATATTTTAATCATTTTAATTTTGGTTTAAATGTCCAAAGGTTACGAACGAACTATGTATGTCAATTGTCCCATATATAACAAGGTATATACGTGTTATGTAATAGACTAGCAGATGTTTTAAAATGTCACACACACACAGACACACACACACACACACACACACACACGAGAATAAAGCAGGTAATTAGTGGAAGTAAATAAGTATGTCATTGGAATAGATAAGTAAAGAAAATCGGTGAAGGAAGTAAATAAAAAAGTATGTCAGTGGAATAGAACAGTGAAAACGTAAGTGGAATCAAAGTAAAAAAATAAGTTAGTGGAATGGAAGTGAAAGAGTAAGTGAAGTGAAAGAGTAAGTTAGTAAGTAAATAAGTATGTGAGTGGAATGGATAAGTATATATAGGCTACGTCAGTGGAATGGAACAGTGAAAGAATGTAAATAAGTGGAATGATAGTAAAAACAAGTAAAATTAGTGGAATATAAGTCAGTGGAATGGAACAGTGAAAGAATATAAGTAAGTGGAATGATTGTAAACAAGTAAAATTAGTGGAATATAAGTCAGTGGAATGGAAGAGTGAAAGAATGTAAATAAGTGGAATGATAGTAAAAACAAGTAAAATTAGGGGAATATAAGTCAGTGGAATTGAAAAGTGCGTCAGTGGAATGAAAGAGTGAAAGAATAGGCTACTGTATGAGTAAGTAGAATGATTGTAAACAAGTAAAATTAGTGGAATGGAAGAGTGAAAGTGTTGAGCGTGACTTTGGCTGACCACCGGAATAAATTATGCTTTATAGTGATCTTCTGGTAGGCTGGTTATGTTTTGTACTCTCAGTCTTTCATCATAATATGCAAATGGAACACTCTACTGTATCTTTATCCAGCTTTTATATACACACCTTCATGGCTAACTCCGAAACATTTTACTATATCATCATTAATTTTTTATATACACATGCAACTGGTCTTACTCCATAACACACACACACACACACACACACACACACACACACACACACACACAACTGCCTAACTCCGGAACATTTAACTATACCATCATTCATCTTTTATATACACAACTGGTCAACTCCAGAACACACACACACACACACACAGTTATTATCATAGAATAGCAAATGAGAACTAAGCTATGAAGAATGGCTGAGAAACTAAAGTTACCTAAATTGGAAAAAAGACGAAAGAGAGGCATTATGATGTTATGGTTTACAAATGCAGCATCAGAAAAAAAAATAAATAGATGTTCAAAACTTGTGTCGTTAAAAAGGAATAATACCAACAATTATAAAAGAGGAGACAAAGATATACAGAAATATAGCTTTCCAAATAGAGTCATAGATTAATGAAACACATTACCAGAAGAAGTGATGTGTGTCAGAAACATACATAAAATTAAAGAAAAATATGATAATTAGGTGTTAAAAAAAAACGTGACATTACGAGTTTTTTTTTACGAATATTAAAGATCTTTCAAATTCAGGATTTTAGGCGAGATTACACACACACACACACACACATTATGAGCTTGACTCAATCCTGTAAAGATACAAATAGGTAAGAACATACACACACACACACACACACACATATCTAATCAGCAAAGAGAGTGGATGTAATAACTAATAATGACGTCAGCAGCAACAGGGCGAGAGGGAGAGGCAACACGAAGGAACGATGATGTCTTTTGTTTACCTACATGACGTCATAACATCTGCTGCCCCGTATAAAAGGTAGATCACCATAGGTTTTCACTCAGTGTCCCATAGCCTGGCTTAGAGGGAAGATGATGAAGTGTTGTGTGGTGGGTATCTACTGTATATAGTCGAATATTATTATTATTTTGGTGTTATTTAACGTTGTGGTTGTTATTTCGGTAATAGTCAAGCGTTTGTCCATAATCTGCTTTTGACTCGAGGTTTTCAGAATGCAATGTTTTATAATGTGTTTTGAACAAATTTATTGTTCACGACCGTCGCAAATTAATGTTTTGGGAGATATCACCCCCCGCCCCCCCTCCCTCAACTCAATCTCCAAAAACACCTAATTTCGCCATATTTGAACTAGATTCGTCTGAAAAACACTACAACGCATTAAATAGAATTAGTTTGACCTCACCTGAACTGACCTAACCTAATTTGGACCGCAGCAAACTACCGAGACCTAACTTAGCTAACTACTGGGTCTGGATGTAAACATTTGGCGGCCATCTTGAATTAATACGGTTCATGTTAATGCACATGTGACGGAAATACCCAATAAGGAAATGACATACATGTAGCCTATTTAGAAGTATATTAGACAAAAAAATTAATGGGAGTGATTATGGACAAACGTTTTACTAATACCGTTGTTTCATTATATTCAATTTTTTTATATTGATATTTCATTGCTATGTGCTGGATCTTGATAACAATTTTAACCCTTGTTTAAGTAGAGGCATTTTATGACGAAATAATAATAATAACAATAATAATAAACTCTAGCCTTTGTTCTAGTTCCAATAATAATAATAATAATAATAAACTCTAGCCTTTGTTCTAGTTCCAATAATTATAATAATAATAATAATAATAATAATAATAATAATAATAAACTCTAGCCTTTGTTCTAGTTCCAATAATTATAATAATAATAATAATAATAATAATAATAATAATAATAATAATAATAATAAAAATAATAATAATAATAAAAATCTTGTTTACAGGATATGATGGTGGTGATGGCGATGGTGATGGTAATGGTGATGATGGCAGAGGGAGAACCATCACCCATTTTCTTTAAGAAACTCTTTGGCTATGGTGGTTATGGTGGTGGTCATGGTAGTGGTCATGGTGGTGGTTATGGTGGTGGTCATGGTAGTAGCTATGGTGGCTATGGTAGTGGTGGGCATAGCAAGGGAAAAGGATATGGTGGTGGCTATGGTGGTCATGGTAGTAGCTATGGTCATGGTGGTGGAGGGTATGGCAAGGGAAAAGGATATGGTGGTGGTCATGGTGGTAGCTATGGTGGTAGCTATGGTGGTGGTCATGGTGGTGGCTATGGTGGTCATGGTAGTGGATATGGTAGTGGTCATGGCGGTTATGGTGGTGGCTATGGTGGTGGTCATGGTAGTGGCTATGGTGGTGGTCATGGTAGTAGCTATGGTGGTCATGGTGGTAGCTATGGTGGTCATATTAGTGGCTATGGTGGTAGTGGTCATGGTAGTAGCTATGGTGGTGGCCATGGTGGTGGTTATGGTGGTGGCTATGGTGGTGTCCATGGTAGCAGTTACGGAGGTTATGGTAGCGGGTACAGTGGCAGCAGCGGTTATGGCAACGATGACTACCATAATAATGAAGGCTATTGGTAACAGTGGAAATGCATGGTAAGTATTAATGGTCGTATGCAAGAACATCCATCCATGGTATTGACGATGGTGTGGTACGATGAATATATTGTTTTTTTTTGGGGGTAATATATATTTTAAAATATCATACCACTGACAATATTATTATTATTATTATTATTATCATTATTATTATTTGTCTTGCAGGTTGCCAGTGATGAGAAGAAAAGGATTTGTTAGTTGGTGTCTTTTTATTGTTATTGTGTAAATAAATATACAAAAATAATAACCTGCTGCTGTGTATAATTCACTTCCAAATCTCTGACAACTTGTATTTGAACATTATTGCAAAATACTGTTCTTGAACAAATAATTATTCTGTATAGACAAAATATATCTCGAGTGAATTTATCCCATTGGCTTAACTAACACCATAATGTTGTTTTGATTTAATAACATCTTATAAATAAAATAACTCTAATAACAATATAATAATATATTTCATGGAGGCATGTGCCTGGTTTTAAAACGTTTTGTCAATTTTATTATATTGCAGGGTGTGTTTATTATTATTATTATTATCATTATTATACTGTGCATGGAATTATTATTATTATTATTATTATTATTACACTGCAGGTATTATTATTATTATTATTATTATTATTGTTATTATTATTATTATTATTATTATATATGTTGATCCTGCGCCCTCAATGACGTCACGGACTCACGGCCAGTCAGTCAGTCACTCAGTCAGTCGCTTATTTAGTGAGAGGTAACAAGACAAGTGTGGTGATTAAATGATAACTCTTACCTCCACTGTCATTTAAGAGTTTAGACTTAATTAAACAAGCGGTAACCGATATATGGCACCTGGGTAAAGGCACGAAAAGTCAGTGATAAATAATACCAGTGTTATAGTGAAATATTTGGCATTGAAAGTATAGAAAACAACAACACGTGCTCGGTACATTGTTGTGTGTGGAAGACGCCATGTTGTGGTTGGTTACTTCACTCTCCATTTATCTCTCGTGTGAAATATTTATTTACATATTTATTGATACCTGGCAAAACTTTATTATTATGAGACTCACAGGTAGCCTATAAGTTTCTCATGGTGCCTACCTATTCACTGTAATACCGTAATTTTACAGTGTGAGGAGTGTAAATAGTGAAAAAGTGTAATTGTTATCCAGTCCCGTAATAATTCTCTATAATTATAATAATGTAATGGTGCCTAGCTTACCTATTTACTCTATATAACGTAATTTTACAGCGTATGGAATGTAGTTAGTGAAAACGAGTGTGCAGTTGGATCCAGTTCCGTACGTAATAATTCTCTATAGCCAGCAAATAATATATTCCCGTGAGAAAAAAATAAAATAAATAAAGGTGAATTTTGCGATTATCTGTGCCGGCGAGCTTCAGGTTAGGTCAGGTTGGGCTATATTTGGTTTGGTTACTTTTTATCAATACACAGTGGAAATATCTTGTGGAAATGTATTCTTTGTTTGATATTTCAATTTTAAGATACGACTTTATTGCTGTAGCGGAGGGAAGAGCTGAGGTCAGGCGAACAGTGTTACCAGATCTCCTTGGCGAAATAACAAAAGGGCATATAAATTATATAGTTGGGTATATTACGCCTTACACACTCAATCGGGATACTTTTAGCTACTATCCCCAGAATCTAATTTATTTCTAAAGGTCCCGAAGGACATTAGGTTAGGTCCCGAAGAACAATAGGTTAGGTTCCGAAGGTAGCCACAGTCTAGGTTAGGTTTGGTCAAGTCAGGTTATTTCATCTGGTGATCAAAAAATTAATTATCCGAATTTAATATTATTGAATTTTCCACCTAGGCTAATTGGGCTACTTAGTGTACATTTTTCATAAAATTTCCCAAGTGTGGACAAAATTAGCCTAAAACTTGGAAGTATCCGTTTATCTGGCAACACTGGACACAGAGGCGGGAAATCTGGACCTCATCAAGAAATCCACCCTCCCGTTCCAAAGTAAAATACATACAAAAGTAAATACATACAAACAATATTAATTATTTGTACATACTTCCACAAAAGAAAATAGTATACACAATAAATAGGGAAAAGAAACTGGTGATTTTGGTTCCCAGAAAGTGTGAAAATCGAGGACGCAAAATTAATAATGGCAATATTTACCCCGTAATAATTCTTCGTAATTTCTGTATAATAATATAATGGTGCCAAACTTACCTAATCACTTTATATAGCGTGATTTTACAGTGTGACGAGTGTAATTTGTGAAAAATGTGTGCAGTTGTATATAGGCCAATATATTCCCGTGAGAAAAAAAAATAATAGAAAATAAATAGTAATAAAAAAGTGAAGGGAATTGTGAACTTTCCCAAAATGTGTAAGTTAAGTTAGCCTAAGCAAAGTTACGGTATTACAAGATTAAGTGGTTATTATTTCGATACTTCAAAATGTGTAAAACTTAAATTATTACATGAAGTGAAAGAAAAGCATACGAAATTTAGTGGTTATTATTTCGATACTTCAAATTTAACAAATTATTACATGAAGTGATAACATAAGCATAATATGTGCAATATCTGGTTACTAAAAGTGCTATATTTAAAAAATTATTACGTAAATCGTGACCACAAAAGCATAGAAAATTTTGGTGGTTATTAAATATTTCGATACACTAAAATACCACCCTTACCGAAACAAGTGTGTGATGTGAATAATAATAATGTAGATAATACAGTAAATACCTTCAATAATAATTACCTGTATAGGCTAATTACGTGCGCCAATATTATTACAACTGAAAGGACTAAAGTAGGTAAGTAAAAGAGAATACTTATTGAACCTAAACATCTCTTTCTATTTATTACAACTGTAGCCTACTTAAATATCTTTTATTTTTTACAACTGAACCTAAACATTTCTTTATTTATTACTTTTGAACTTAAACATCATCTAATTATTACAACTGAACCAAAACATCATCTATATATTTATTTCAACTGAACCTAAACATCTTTCTATTTATTATAATTGAAAACTATTTTTTTTTTTCTATTTGTTTGTACTTATCCTAAACATCTACTATTTATTACAACTGAACCTAAGGTTTTCGGAATTATTTCCTAATTACACATGTGCCAGATATATAATTTTCAATGTGATATATTGTAGGTTCTTATGGTCAAATTTATGTAATTTTGATAAATATAGATCTTACCTTGTGTAATTCCTGGTAGTTTGATAAGGTTAGGTCCTGGTAGTCTGCTAATAGGCCTATTAGGTCCCAGCAGTAGTCTGCCACCGTTCAGATTAGATTAGATTAGGTCAGGTCAGGTCTACTTAATTCTAAAACAAACTAATACTATTTGTGCTCTCCCAAAATTGGAAAACCCAAGCCAACGTTTGCCGAAAGCTGGGTTATTGGGTACCATATGGCCAAAACAGGATATTTGCACAATAAATGGATATTAACTTTGAACAAATCACATGAAAACTATAGGAAAATCTATGTTTTGTCTGAAAATCTCCCACATGTGTAACTAGGAAACTTTCCAACATCTCTTTCTATTTATTACAACTGAACCTAAACATTCAATATATTTATTACAACTGGACCTAGGCCTAAGCATCTCTTTCTATATTACAATTAATCTGAATCATCTATTTATTTTAACTGAACCTAAACATCACCTATTTATTTTAACTGAACCTAAAAATCATCTATTTATTTTAACTGAACCTAAACATCATCTATTTATTTTAACTGAACCTAAACATCACCTATTTATTTTAACTGAACCTAAACATCATCTATTTATTTTAACTGAACCTAAACATCATCTATTTATTTTAACTGAACCTAAACATCATCTATTTATTTTAACTGAACCTAAACATCATCTATTTATTTTAACTGAACCTAAACATCACCTATTTATTTTAACTGAACCTAAACATCACCTATTTATTTTAACTGAACCTAAACATCATCTATTTATTTTAACTGAACCTAAACATCATCTATTTATTTTAACTGAACCTAAACATCATCTATTTATTTTAACTGAACCTAAACATCACCTATTTATTTTAACTGAACCTAAACATCACCTATTTATTTTAACTGAACCTAAACATCATCTATTTATTTTAACTGAACCTAAACATCATCTATTTATTTTAACTGAACCTAAACATCATCTATTTATTTTAACTGAACCTAAACATCACCTATTTATTTTAACTGAACCTAAACATCATCTATTTATTTTAACTGAACCTAAACATCTCTTTCTATTTATTACAACTTAACCTAAGCATCATTTTGTTTTTGTTACCTAAACATCAATTTATTTTAACCTAAACATCTATTTATTACATTAATACCTAAACATCTTCTATTTTTTACAACTGAACCTAAGCATCTCTTTCTATTTATTACAATTGAAACTAAACATTTCTCTATTTATTTCAATTGAACCTAAACATCTATTTATTACATTTGATCATAAACATCTCTTTCTAATTATTAAAATAACCAAAACTGTAGCTACAGTAGCCTATATAGGCTATATAGTATGTCAGATAAGGACAGATTAAACTAATGCACTGTATAGTCTATTGAGTGTTCTTTATATCACACAAAATTCACTATAATGTGGCAGGAAGGAAGGCAAAAATTATTTCTACAGTATTTAGTTCCAACATCTGTTGCTTAGAGGATAAAATAAAACTATGGTACAGTACCTTTCTGGTATTACTGTAAACCTGATAATTATGATGGAGGAATAGGCCTAGTGAAGTACAAAACTGTACATGATTATATAGTACAGTACTGTCTTACCAAATTTGCCTAATATATAATTTTTTTCCATTTAATTCATAGGCCTAAATCTATATAGAAATTTTAAGATAAAAATTAGGATAACATTATATCTATGGTAGCTACTGTATATTGCGTTATTTTTTGTATATTATCCAATCTAATCTATTCTAATTATTTTGGTACAGCCTTACGGTAACAGGAATTATAGAGTAGAAAAATGTTTGCTATACCCGTCTCATAACACCTATAGGTGAATTGTCGGTGATCAAGTTTTTATTGCTATTTTTTGGGATTGATTTTAGAATTAGTTTAGGCTATACCGGTAGTCTTCACACAGCCGTACGCTTTGGTTAATTAATGTGTTTATTTAGGGGAGAACCTCTTTTTGGTAAATTAAAGGACTAGTAATTCCTCCACACTATTCCAGGAAACAAATATATCACTTTTATGTTACCAATAGTGGATTTGTTTTGTCACATAGGTCCTAGCCGAGTAGTTTAGGGGAATACAGTAGCTATTCAATTTGTCCACAACCGTTGACCCATTTATAAAAATTACACGAATTTGTGGTAAGAACACTAATTCAACGAAAACTCTTGCTCTATTCTTGCTGGAACTATAATTTGGAGCTCATTTATTTTCCACTGAATGTTTTTGATAATATTTTATTCTTCAGAGTAGGAAGTTTTATATTGAACATTGAAATAGCGTATTCAAATGCAGCACTACTAAACGCATTTACTAAATTAGGTCATTGATGATAGGGCTCTACAGATATTAATTAACAAACTAGGATATTGGTACCGCGTGCAAGAAAGGCATATATTTAGCACATAAAGGATAAAGGGTGTATGTAGCCTATGTAATATTGTGCATGATTTTATTCTCATTTCTCTAATATAATATCTAATATGGATTTCCCTTAGGCTACCGAGTATAATTGTTTTAAGTGATTACTATACTAAACAATATTACGGATAGATTGAGCAAAGCTTATAATTTACATTCTTTATTTACAGATTACTTGAGTGAGTGAAGTGTTCTGTGCGCGTTGTCCAGGTAGCCTAGCCTAGCCTGACCCAACCCTAGCCTAGGCCTAACCCAAGTGTATGGCCTATTAATAATACCGTAGTGTTGGGTGTGGCGGGTTAGGATGGACCCATGGACAAGCCAGCGTTACTCACTCATCCCAACATACAAGGTAAGTAAATAAACATTCAACTATTTCGTGGAAGGTTATAAATTATATTCATGTACTGTGTATCTGTTTTGTGGTGTTCGAATTTTCAGAAAAAAATCCTTGCTATTTTACCATTCCTTCCAGAAAATGAGGATTGATGATGCATGTATGGAATATATAAGTGATTGATTTTTGTTTTATCGTTCCGTACCGTAGCCTACTACTGTATGATATTATGGTGACACAACAGAGGCTCAATTGCCACGAAAAAGAGGTCTGGTGGTAAAAGCTGATTTAGGCGTGTAGTGACGGCTTGATTCACCATGATAGGCTACCCATTGTTTTGTTGCCTACTGCTGTCACCTACCTACCTACCTACCTAGCCTATATATAGTGGGAGGTACTGTAGGGTAAACTATCAGTACTTCAACACCTCTCCTCCCGATAACTCAACACCTCTCCTCCCGATAACTCAACGACCCAACAATATGGTAGTAGTAGTAGTTCACAGTACTGTATATTATAGCTGTTTGTAACTTCATTGGTACATAATTTCTTTGTGGTAATTAGAATCGTGTGGGTTTGGCTAGCCTATAGAGTGAAATGTTTAATGTTGAAGTAACGTGATGTAGGGGTCGAGATGTAGCCTATTACAACCAGGAATATTTATCAGGTGTAAAATTAATCTCAAATGATGTGCGTTAACCATACATTTTCAACGAGCTCTATAATAAAAACAAACATAATATATTATACTATACTATTCTATACACTTATACAGTTTCCCACCAATTCGTGCGATGATAACATAGCACGACTTTTTTTTTATAGTATTTATCCTTTCCTTTATTCCTTTATCTCTGTTTGAGGCGGAGTAAATCCTTTTTCTGTGTGTGTGTGTTTTTTTTTTTCAGGGCCGTATGCAAGAAATTCTGTGGTGTTAACAGTGGCTTTGTACCGATGCCATGACTCTGTTGTGTGTTTGTGGAGTCATCATCGTACCGGTTACCATACCATCGTTAATACTATGAATGTTCTTGCATCCGGGCCTCGAAGTAATGTCAAAATGGGGTACCTTTATCTTTCAGGTAGCTTTAATCTTCTTATAAATGACTATCCTTTATTTCTATACCGGTAGTGCCTCATAGCTTATCATTTCCTATTCTCTCAACAATATTGGCGTTCTCTCTCTCTCTCTCTCTCTCTCTCTCTCTCTCTCTCTCTCTCTCTCTCTCTCTCTCTCTCTCTCTCTCTCTCTCTCTCTGAAACTGTAACCCGGTAACACTCAAGTAATGCTGCTGTTGTTTGCTATGAAATTTTCGTATTACATACAACAATTTCATTACTCTTGTTTGAGTAATATAATATAACTAATTTTACCACAATACGTGTTTGACTAATTATTGTGACTTAATTAACAGCAACATATTTTTAACTCTGTAAGTGTAATTTTACCGCAATACGTGTTTGACTCTGTAAGTGATGTTTTACCGTAACACGTGTTTGACTGAAAGTGTAATTTTACTTACAGTAACACATGTTGGACTATAACTCTTATTGTACCGTAACACAATGGTTGACCGTAACTATAATTTTTACCGCAACACGCGTTTAACTAAGTGAAATTTTACTGCAACACGTGTTTGACTGTAATAACTGTACTTTGACCGTAACACTTGTTTAACTAAGTGTAATTTTACCGGAACACATGTAGGCTATGACTGTAATAACTGTAATTTTACGGTAACACGACTTTGATAACTAATTTTACCACAACACGTGTTTGACTGCAATAATTGTAATTTTACCACAACACGTGTTTGACTAATAACTGTAATTTTATGGTAACAAGTGTTTGACTGCAATAACTAATTTTATGGTAACAAGCATTTGACTGTAACTGTTATTTTATCTATTTTTTCGGTAACAATCGTTTGAGTGTAGCCTAAATGTTTTATATTATCTAATTTTACGGTAACACCATATATATGTTTTCAGCGCTTGTCGTTGGTGGTAGCCTTTGTGGTTGTGGTGGGGTTGGCTGCCCTGTGTACTCTAGCTCACCCTCACCCAGGCTATGGTAAAGGTCATGGTGGCTATGGTAAGGGTCATGGTGGTGGTTATGGCAAAGGTCACGGAGGTCATGGTGGCGGCTATGGAAAAGGTCATGGTGGTGGCTATGGCAAAGGTCACGGAGGTCATGGTGGAGGAGGCTATGGTAAGGGACATGGTGGTCATGGTGGTGGGTATGGCAAAGGTCACGGAGGTCATGGTGGAGGAGGCTATGGTAAAGGACATGGAGGAGGTCATGGTGGAGGCTATGGTAAAGGACACGGAGGGGGCCATGGTGGATACGGACACGGCCATGGTGGTGGAGGCTATGGTAAAGGCCATGGTGGACACGGACATGGCGGCTATGGTGGTAAGCATCAGGTGGCCAATTGTCTCTTGTTGGTAAATTAAAAGGTTTGTTATGATTCCTCCAAACTGTGCCACGAAACAGATCATCCTCTATTAGTACAGTTAGGGTCAATAGTTCTGCAATACCTTCCAATGAGATGGCTTCGAAAAATGATCCGAAACTATAGCTGTTGGTCTCTGCAATATTGGTTAATAAGATTCAATCAAATGGCTCGCTTCTATTCACCAAGTTGTTGCATGCAGGACTTTTGACCATGACTGTACCATTGAGGGCGTCTGTTTTCAGACATAGATTTTTTTTTTTTTTTTTTTTTTTAGGAATCAGAGACCTTCCAATTCACCAACAACAGAATTTTCTCTTAATTTGAGATAATATGTTTCATGGTACAGTACGGTACATACAGTTTGGAGGAATAAGTTGTATCTTCATAAATTCTTGAACGATTTCCCTTCCCTTTTATCCAAACTAATATTCCGAGACACGTGGCATCATAAACACTGCTTTATTTTTTATATGAAATGACGTAATTTTGATATTCTTTTTTCAGGTTACCACTAAGAAGAGCACTTGACAATGTTATGTATGAGTCTGTTCGTTGTGTTATGAGTGGCTGTATCATTGAATAAACAAAATACATATAATATATAAATATTTTTCATTGTTTACATACGCAAGCAGAGTTAGGCTAATGTGCACATACCCTTACAAATATGGACCCACACGTAGCCATACAGTACCGGTACTTATAACGAACAACACAGATCATGTAAAGTAAACACAGGAGAATACTGTGTGGCCAAGTAAGAAATGTGTTATGTCTCAGTGTTTAGAAATGCTCACTTACGTTGTGCTATGAAGGAGAATACCAGATCCAAGTATTGCATTTAGATAACAAAACTGGAGACAATGTTAGGCGAACTGTAATGTATTTAACAGAGCCCATATACATACATACATACATATATACACATACTGTACATACATAATATATACACACATACATACACTGAGTACATAACCACGGCCATAGGTACACATGCAGACACACAGAAAAGTACACGTACGGTACTGTATCTACGGTACCTCCTCACACACACAAGTAACAGTGAGTGGTTAGAACTTAGAAATCACAAGTGTTACTCTCACTCTCATCCCTTTCTCTTCTTACTCTCATCACTCATACCTTTTTCTTGTTACTCTCTCTCATCCATTTCTCTTCTTACACACATACACACTCATCCCTTTCTTTTGTTACTCTCATCACTCATCCCTTTCCATTGTTACTCTCACTCTCATTCATCCCTATAGCTATGTCGGTGTAAATAACTGAGTTTACCTTTAGTCTTGTTGTGTATCTTTCTTACCCAAACTTACCAACCCCTTACCCAAACTAGCCAACCAACTCCCCCTTACGACATACCTACCAACCCCCTTACCCTATACCTGCTAACACCTTACCTGAAACCTGTTAACGCCTTACCTGAACCTGTCAACCTCCATTTCCCAAACCAACCAACCAACGCCTAACCCCAAACCTGCCCATCAACTCCTTGCCCAAAATTTCCCCCCAACTAGGCTACTTCACCCCTTACTGACATCCCCCCCCCCACCACAACTCCCTCACCCCTCACTGAACCCCCCCCTCCCAACTCCCTCACCCCTCACTGAAAACCCATTCCAACTCCCTCACCCCCTCACTGAAAACCCATCTCCTCTCCATTGTGAATATGAGTGTGTTGTGTCCTTAGACTTAATACTGTGTCCTTTAGAAAATAAATATGAGTGTGTTGTGCCCTTAGACTTGGAGTTGATACCGTGCCCTTTAGAGTATGAATATGAGTGTGTTGTGTCCTTAGATTTTATATCGTGCCCTTTAGAAAATAAATATGAGTGTGTTGTGCCCTTAGACTTGGAGTTGATACCGTGCCCTTTAGAGTATGAATATGAGTGTGTTGTGTCCTTAGATTTTATATCGTGCCCTTTAGAAAATAAATATGAGTGTGTTGTGCCCTTAGACTTGGAGTTGATACCGTGCCCTTTAGAGTATGAATATGAGTGTGTTGTGTCCTTAGATTTTATATCGTGCCCTTTAGAAAATAAATATGAGTGTGTTGTGCCCTTAGACTTGGAGTTGATACCGTGCCCTTTAGAGTATGAATATGAGTGTGTTGTGTCCTTAGATTTTATATCGTGCCCTTTAGAAAATAAATATGAGTGTGTTGTGCCCTTAGACTTGGAGTTGATACCGTGCCCTTTAGAGTATGAATATGAGTGTGTTGTGTCCTTAGATTTTATATCGTGCCCTTTAGAAAATAAATATGAGTGTGTTGTGCCCTTAGACTTGGAGTTGATACCGTGCCCTTTAGAGTATGAATATGAGTGTGTTGTGTCCTTAGATTTTATATCGTGCCCTTTAGAAAATAAATATGAGTGTGTTGTGCCCTTAGACTTGGAGTTGATACCGTGCCCTTTAGAGTATGAATATGAGTGTGTTGTGTCCTTAGATTTTATATCGTGCCCTTTAGAAAATAAATATGAGTGTGTTGTGTCCTTAGAGTTGATATCGTGCCCTTTAGAAAATCCGCCTCAGTGCCTCATGAAAAAACACACTGCCGTCGATGTTTTTTTTGGTTCTTCCTTCCCCAAGCTGAGTTCTGGTAAATAAAGAGGATATATGGCTTAGTACAGTCTTGGTTTATCTGGAGTAACTCATTTCCCCTCAAACAATTCCAACCAACAACAGACCACCGTTTTATTAGTATTATTATTTTTTTACCGGTATCGTTCTTATTTATTTTTTATTTATTTTTTGTTTGCTAGTAGGGGATCTGTTTCGTGGCATAATTTAAAGGAAGCATCTTAGAGACCATGTCAATTTCACTATCCCAAGTATCTCCCCTTAATTCATCTGGTCTTGTTTCTGGATATACAGTAGAATTGGAGGAATCAAGGCACTCTAATGTATATAATTTTGTACAGTACAGTACCAAAAGTATACCGGTAGGCTATGTATGCTATATCCACATAATTAAGGACCCTGTGATCATGTGTGAAGAAACTTAGAGGATTCTGATTCCTCCTGACCATGCCACCAAACAAGCTCCTTCCATTAGGCCCTATAGATGTGTGTTGTTTCGTGGCAATATATGAAACACTCATTTACCTCCAATTTTCTGACTACATGCATCACAGGGTCCCTTAATGAAAACAAGGATGAGAGAGAGAGAGAGAGAGAGAGAGAGAGAGAGAGAGAGAGAGAGAGAGAGAGAAATAAATAAATAAACTTAGCCTATACGGTATTTCAACTATCCTCCTCCATGGTTTAGTATGACTTGCTGTACGAGACATACACACATAGCCTACACTGAATGGCTGCTGTGCTGTAGGATTAACAACATATAAAACAGTGAAGATTTCGTTCAGCTAGATTGCTAGAATAAAAATAATTAGGCTTGGAGAAAATTATGGGGAGGAAAAATGAATGGGCATTAGAGACCTATAGCCTATAATACTTGGTGCTCCTAGATGGACAGAACTTATAACAACACCAGAATGATAACAAATATATACTGATGTTGTCATGTAACTCCAGTCAGTAGCCTAAACCTTTATTGGATATTACAGTGTTGGTAAATCTATCTGAACCAACTTATTCCTCCAAACTATTTTAGGTAATATGCAGTACCCTATTTTTTTATATTTTTTTTTACTCGCCTGGTTCTGTTTCGTGGCATATATATATACCGTATATTATTATTTTTGGGAATCGAGGAGCTTCACTATACTATGGGTAGATTCCACTGTGGTATTTGTTTGTTAGCTTCCCAACCAACTAGGCTACACTTGTAAGGCTTCATTATTTTCCAAAAGCTGAGTATCCACATTCACAAAATATATAAAAACAGTTAGATAATGATCACTGTATAGTTTACTCACCAAATTCATTAAGGGGGTGCGGGAGTAGGGGACAGGCTTGTGTGGGGGACTGGTGGGGTGCGGGAATAGGGGGACAGGCTTGAGGGTGGGTAGAAAGCCTGTCCCCTTTTCCCACACACACCTAACCCCCCCATCCCCCAAGCCTGTCCCCTTACTCCCGCACCCCCCCAAACCCCCAAGTCTGTCCCCCTATTCCCGTAGTAGTAGGTGTGTAATGGTGGTTGTGGTAGTGGTGTAATGGTAGTGGTGGTGGTAATAGTAGTAGTAGTAGTAGGCTAATAATATTATTTCGTTTGAGTGCTAACAAAATAATACCAACCACTGTGGAATCAACCCTTTATAGTACCAGAAGTGTATTGCCAACCTCTTTAATTCATTGGTAATGATATAATTTTAAGTCATTGTTATAAGGGAATGGAGACACAATGTAAAGTATATTATTTGATTTATTATTGGCTGACTCTCGTTCCTCTGTAGAACATTACACACATATCATACACCTGTTGGAAGAGATAAGAACAAATATTATAGATTGATAATTCGTATGCGTAATCAGTCTATACAGTATTATGGAATGGATCTAACTTACCCTATACATTCATTAAATTTAATCTCTTAGAGTTCCTACACGTACGGTACCGGTAATTATACAGTATTATTGAATGGAACTCTCTTTTACACTATTCATTAATTTTAATATCTTAGAGCTCTTATGTAAACTGAATCGAATATATTATACAATTATGTTTAATGAAGGGGGTATATATATATAAGATAAAAAAAGTCAAGTGAAAAAAATAAAATATAAGATACAAAAACGTCAAATGTATAAAATAAAATGTATGAAAAAAGAAATATAAAATAAAATGTATGAAAAAAGAAATATAAAATAAAATGTATGAAAAAAGAAATATAAAATAAAATGTATGAAAAAAAAAAGTAGTCTGAATAATGTTAATGTATTATTACCCTTAGCGTCCATAACCATAGCCTCCATATCCACCACCACCACCATAACCACCATATCCGCCACCATAGCCTCCATATCCGCCGCCACCATAGCCTCCGTATCCGCCGCCATAGCCGCCACCGCCCCCGTAGCCGCCATAGCCTCCACCATAGCCTCCATAGCCGCCGCCGCCGCCACGACCCCGTCCGCCGGGAAGTGGTTCAGGGCTGGCCAGTACTGAAGCGGCAAGTACCAATACAGCCAATACGGAGAGTACCTGTAATTATAACATACCACGTGGCATTAATATACATATACATACCAATACAGACAGTACCTGTAATTATATACCACGT
Source organism: Petrolisthes manimaculis (assembly GCA_034508575.1). NCBI lineage: Eukaryota > Metazoa > Arthropoda > Malacostraca > Decapoda > Porcellanidae > Petrolisthes > Petrolisthes manimaculis. Next base: position 569,649 of record JAWZYT010000261.1, read on the forward strand.
GGCTTTAATACACATAGGCTATACATACATACATACATATATATATATATATATATATATATATATATATATATATATATATATATATATATATATATATATATATATATATATATATATACACACGTACAGACAGTACCTGGAATTATATACCACGTGGGATTAGTACACATATACATACACACATACATACATACACCTGTACAGCCAATACAGACAATACCTGGAATTATATATATCACGTGGGATTAATACACACATACATACATACACATACATATAAATACAAATATACACACACACACACACATACATGCAACAGTACAGCCAATACAGACAACACCTGTAATAACACACACACACACACACACACACACACCAAAACAGGAAATACCTGTATTCTTTCTCTCTCTCTCTCTCTCACAGTGAAAGATAATTAAAAATCTCCCCCACCCTCAGCTCGGGACCAACGTAATGAATGAACCAATGACGCAACATGTATTATTTTCCTGAGCTGTTTGATGCTATATATTAATGTTTAATGCCTTCCATGACTTGGGGTTTTATATGACGGTAAAAATCGTCTGTCGTAAAAATCCAAATTCAGTACATAATTACCGGTATATACTTTCTGCTTAAGGAACCCCATGATGTGATGTAGTTTTTTTTCTCTCAAACAATTTCACGAAACACACACACACCTATATATTAATTAAAAGGGGCTTGTTTCATGGCATGGTCAGGAGGAATCAGATGCCACCATGTCTCGTACACCATCACATGATCCCATAATTAAAACCATCGATAACTTGGTAATTTTTCCGACTGTTAAAATATCGTCTGTTTGTAATCCAAGTTCAGTCCACACACAGACATATATATATATATATAAATTAGAATATACAATTAGACACTGTTTGAAGATATAGGTAAGGTTGATGTTGTACAGTATATATATATAAAATGTTGTACAGTATATAATTATATATAATGAAAATATAAAGTTAGACGTTGTTTGAAGTTAGGTAAGGTTGATGTACGGTATTATTATAAAGCGACAGACGTTCTGAAATATTGTTAGGTTACGAAATTTTTTGTAATAAATGGAGCTGACGGTAGTTTAATTAAAAACAGTCTTCTGTTGTATAAACTAATTAATTATTGGTATTGGCTATAGGCCAGTGATTTACTTATTAGAAAATAGTTCCTTTACTTGTTATATACTTAGGTACTATACCATATAGTTTATCTCCTTGCATAGTTTGGAACAATGAGTAGATCTAAATGACTGTGTGTGTGTGTGTGTGTGTTGATAAGAGCATTACTGACGAACTTAATTTAAAGATCTGCAACCCTCAACTCGTGTGACTTTTAATTAAACTACCACCACCACCACCACCACCACCACCACCACCACCACCACCACCACCACCAAAAACAACTTACAATCTTGGAAGCCATTCTTGTTGTTGTATGAGAGTTTGAAGCAAGTGATGCCTGAGTGTGGAGTCTTCAGGTATATATACTCTTGTACCTCTCACCACCTTCCTACCTACCTACCTACCTACCTACCTACCCTATACTCTCCCAGCACCCAGACAGACACACAGACAGACAGCAAGACAGGGGTTTTGCAATGAGGTCCAAATGTAGCAGAAATTCGTATTGTATTTATAGCAATCCAAAAAAAAAAAAAGAAATTAATATAATGGATGGATGGAATGAGTAGAAGAAGGCATTGGGAAAGACTATTATGAGTCCAGTCACTCCTCCATCAGACACACACACACACACAGTATATTATATGGAATTAGATAAAGTGGTGATTAAATGTATAAAGAGAAAACGAACGAAGGTGGAGGGAGGGAGGTATTGGCAGTGATTGTTGTCTAGAGATAGGAAAAATAATTATTTCTGATACGAGCTTGGAACATGACTGTGCTTGAAGGTCTATTATGGATTCATTATTAATTATGTGTTTAATATCTCTTTCTCTCTCTCTCTCTCTCTCTCTCTCTCTCTCTCTCTCTCTCTCTCTCTCTCTCTCTCTCTCTCTCTCTCTCTCTCTCTCTCATACAAGGGTGCAGTAGCCTATATGACAAACCGGTTCCCTCCGAAAAAGTGTATAAAAGTGTCAGCGAAAAGATTTCATGTCTTTCAGAAAATTGGATCTTGCAAAACAATTCCACTACAAGGAATGATATGATGATAGATGTGACCCGTGTGTGTGGCAACCCAAACATTTCATGCAAGTAGGAGTATCACCAGTTTAATTAATACATGTGTGGAAATAATTGAAAAGGATTTACTGTATAGGTGCTGCTGAGAAAATGACATAAACCACTAACATAATAGAATATATTATTATACACACACACTAATACAGTATTTCTGACGAGTGCAAGCAATGAATGTATGTATGGTATGTTGACTGAAATAAAATAAAAAACAGATGGTTAGAAAAGTTAGAATATTTCAGTACAGTCACGAGCACTAATAAGTATACAGCTTTGGTAATTCCAATGGAGATCTTATTGTGCATTTATTTACTAGTAGTCTGTAGCTAGGTATTCGAAGCACACCTGTATAATCTACAATACTTATTAGTGATCATGACAGTACATTGTTATTGTTGATGATAAGTTAACTAGGACTAGGAAATCAATCAATCAACTTGTGTACCGTACTATACTATAAGTCTAGCAGTACGGTACAGAACAATAGACAACACGAAACACCTGACAAGTTCTAACTAATGATTATCGCGGCCCTCCCTCCCTCCCTCCAACAAAAATATGTCTCTGTAATGATTGTGAAATATTTTACTGATTTAGACACTGTTAAAAGGGGAGATTCTTTAGTTGAAACAATGATTCATACAATCTAATGCCACGAAACAACATATTATTATATCCCATACTAATACCATTGTCTGTTTTCTGGTACCCGGTATAGTTAGGAAGAAGACAATCTCCCCTAAATATTACCACCAACGGATTATAATACACTTTTGAGAGAGAGAGACAGACAGACAGACAGACAGACAGAGAGAGAGAGAGAGAGAGAGAGAGAGAGAGAGAGAGACCTACATGCAGATATAATTATTACCATTATCAGTTAGTTAATGCATGTGAATCCAGTCGTCATTATATATATATACCGGTATACTTCTGGGATTTTTGAGCCCCTTGATTCCTCCAAAGTTTGCCATGCAGGAAACAGGACCAGATTAATAATGATAATAATAATAATAATGGTGACCAGATTAGCCTAAGAATATACCGTATATAATTATTGTCCTTTTCTCAAACTCATGCAGTGTTGTTTTATCATTACTATATTTGTAGGTCAATTTATCTTTTTATTCTACCAAAGTATAATAAACAGGAAAGTCATCATTATTTCAGTGATTACCTGCTGATAAGAACACATTTATTTTATGTATGTATTTTTTATTTATGTATTTAATTTATCCATTTTATTTTATCGCCTGATCTCACCAATATTTATGATGTCCTTACAATGACGTCACAGTAAAATATACTTTCAATTTTTAGTCCTTGTTTCTTTTAACGTAGCATCTTGCAGAATATGTGTCCAGAAGACATTATGAATTTCGTCCCATTTTCTTACCAGTGATGCAAGGAAGCCAATTTAGAGAGAGAGAGAGAGAGAGAGAGAGAGAGAGAGAGAGAGAGAGAGAGAGAGAGAGAGAGAGAGAGAGAGAGAGAGAGAGAGGAAAGTGATCACAATATGGAAATAAGGGAAGGGAATCAAGGTTTTATCATGACGTCAGAAGTGTTTCTCGCAGCAGTGAATATGTATATTTTTTTTGTTTTGTCAGAATATTAACAACAACAAACTGGAAAGTGATACTTTTGTAACACATATAGGGATGGCTTACAAAGACTAGATTTTTGCTGTGGTTGTCTCATCCAGTCGTTTTTAAGTAACCGTGTGATGGTGTATACTGTATAGGCTTTGAGTGGTGGCTTCTCAGATTCATTCCTCTTGACAATGCCATGACATGACCTCCTTCAATGTAAATGGCGTTCCGTGAAAATGTTGGAAGGACTCACTAAAGCAGTGGTCTTAAACTGGGGGGCACCAGAAGCTTCCGGGGGGGGGGGGGGGGGGGGGCGCAAGCAGGGTTTTGGTAAATAATCTGTGATGTTAATTATTGCAAAATTGCCAAAAAAACGTTACTACTGTTTCCACAGTTTTTTTTTTGTCTCTCTCTATATATATAATTTTAAATTCACAGTATACTGTTTGGTAAACATTTTAAGGTACCATATAGGGCCTAGGAGGGCGCGGGATCAATGCATAATGCAGAGGAGGCAAAGTAGTTTAAGAAGCACTGCACTAAAGGAACCTCCAATTTTGCGACTACATCACTTGGGTCCTTAAGAATGAATGGATGATAATGGATCTGTGAACACTCGAGTGAAGAGAAAGTGGCTGGACGTTTTACAGATGATTTTTATTTTGTGTGTGTGTGTAGGAAGGTATTGTGCTGTGATAATATTAATAAGAATTGTGTCTGAATTGTGTGTTTTTCCGTTAAGGGGGTTATAATACACTTTTGATAGGTAGCTTACATTGAAGTGCCTTGATTCCTTCATAGTATGACAGGAAACAGCAGGACCAGATGAACAAAAGTAAAGGTGCCCTGATGCTTGGAAAGGTTTGAAGGAATCGGTTGCTCCAGATTCACCAACAATATACTGTCCCTTTTAATTATAGTTATGTTTTGATACCGAAGTGTAAGATGCAGGTAAGACGATGATTGTTAATTAAGACTGGAATGTGAAGTAGCCATAATGATATAGATATAAATACTAAATAAATGCAACGAAATACCGTACTATAAATATTAATACTATAAGAATAATGATTAATACATGTGTTTTTCCTATAAATCTATACGTGGATACTGAAATGTAAGATGAATATCAATACGTAATGTTATTGTATGTGTATTACTGAAAAATGGCTTTGTTTATTCCCTGGGCATCATACATGAACTGTGCTGCTTGATCGTTTACAGAACCATCAGACCCCCACCTGCTCCATAGTAGTGTGTACAGTCGGCAGCATAAATTTGCGTCCGTCTCATGACTAATAATGTTAATATGACCAAATAGTTGCATTCTCAACCAGTTTTTATACCAACAACATACGTAATTTACCACATGTGAACTATATCTGTCATCTCTGCATCTATATTGTGTTATATCATCATTATATAGCTCATACATACATATTATAGGTGGAAATGAAACGAACTTATGCTGCCCACTGTATATGTTAGCTTCATTTCCAGCTGTGTATCTATGAGCTTTAAATAGGGCTGAAGTAACACAATTTGAATGGAGAGATGACAGACATAGGCCTATACTTCTCATACTGGAAAATTACATGAGTTGTTAGTATAGATGCTCGTTGGTTAAGATTGCACAACTAGCCTATCTGGTCATAATTATTAGCATTATCTAGTATAGGAGATGAACGCAAATTTATGCTGCCGGCTGTACATACATACATACATACATACGTACATAAATACATACATACATACATATAGCCTACAAGTGTCCGCTGTCAGGTCGACTCAGCTGCATGACAGGACGAAAACAATAAATATAAAAATAGCTTCAGCAGTAATAGAATCAAAACAAGACTGAAACAGCGAAGGGAATTATGATGTGAAATGACTTGCACCAGATCGACCGTATACGAGTGTTAATTAAGGGAGTCATATACTTTTTTTTTGGGGTACTGATTCCTCCAAAGTATGCCAGGAAAGAGGACCAGATTGGCAAAAATACCGGTGGCCTGTTGCTTGGAATAGTTTGGATGAATCAGTGGCTCCAGACTTGCCTACACACTATTACATCCCCATCATGTAGAAACCGTGTCTACGTAAACAGCAATAATGATATACAGTAATGATATACAGTTATATGTATTTTGCCTTATTAAATGTGCATGATCTGTAACTAATATTTAAGGGGAGGTTCTCTTGTTGGTAAATTGGAAGGCCATTGATTCCTCCTAACTAGACTATACCAGGAAACAGACAGACTCCCTCAATGATACCGTACTAAGAGAGGATCTGCTGCTTCGTGGCAAAGTTATATAGGAGGAATCAAACACCTTCCAATTCAACAACATAAGAACCATCCGTTAAGGGGATGGTATACTTTTGGTACTGTACATTGGAGCGCTTTGATTCCTCCAACTATGCCACCAAACACATCCCCTATTAGTATCACTGAGGACATCTGTTTTATTGTATAGTTAGGAGGAATCAGTCGCCCCCAGATTTACCACCACCACCACCACTGTTCTACCTCCTTCAAGTGACGTGTGTGTGTGTGTGTGTGTGTGTGTGACGTAATAGCCACCTGAGCTGAGAAATGAAGTGACCTGACAGAAAGTAGAACGTAATCACCGGTAAAAATAGTTTGTGTCATGACAGCAACACTTCCACAGCTTGTATAGGTTACCTGACATTTAGTGTGAGAGGAAACGAAGATATTATGTTTTATTGCAACTTATATATATCTTGGTGGGAAAAACAATGTTGTTTATATTTATACCAAGTGTCGAAACTGAGAGCTTCATGTAATGTCTGTCTTGGAGGGAAATAATTGTGTGTATAATTATTACAAGTGTCGAAACAGAGCTTCTTGTAATGTACTGCATATCTGAGGAAAAAATAGTGTTGTTTATATTCATACTAAATGTCGAAACTGGGAGCTTCTTGTACTGTAGCCTAATAGATCTTGGAGAGAGAAAAGGTGTTTATATATAGGCCTATATATATATTTATACCAAGGGTTGAAACTGAGAACTTTTTGTAATGTATATACAGTACACTGACTGACCTAAGAGAGGAAGGCTTTTGGAGGCTAATAATTCCTTCAAACTAATATGGAAAATAATACACCTATACCGTAGTAGGCCTAAGTGTAAATATGATTTGTTTCTTGAGGATTGATAATGTCGTGTCCAGTTTACAAACATCCTAACGAAACTAAAGGTGTAATTATGTGCTTGCTTACGTGTGTCTGTCTGTCAGGAAACGAGATGCCGTAAAGTTATGAATTATGTAGGTTTTTTATTTTATTTTGTGGGACAAGGAAGAAGTGGTAAATCCCAGGTACACACACACACACACACACACACACACACACACACACACACACACACACACACACACACACACACACACACACACACACACACACACACACACACACACACACAATATTATTTTATCTTTCAAACACACTTGAGCGATTGTTCGAAAAGTTTGATTGCATCGAAACCAAACCAAAATATATATACTTTTTCGAGAAATTTGGAGCAGATCACACACACACATACACACACACACACACACACACATTTGTTTGGGTTGATTTGGAAGGTTTACTGGTTACTGCAAACAATGCCAGAAAACAACCCACTTCAGTATTCGAGAAAGGGGTTTGTATTGTTGCAGTGTTATTTAGAGTAGGACTATATAGGCTACGGTACTCCTTAAACTAAATGAAAACAAACAAACCACCCACTGCGAGGAAAAACGCACCTCACTTACGGGACCCTGCATGTGATGTAGTCAGAAAATTTGAGGTAAATGAGCCCTTCAAATATTGCCACGAAACACCACCTCGGTCCTATATGGAAGGAGCCTATTTCGTGGCATAGTCAGGAGGAATCAGAAGTCCCCAATTCCCTCCCATACACGATCACAGGTTCCCTTAATTAATTCAACAGCTCTAAACCATTAAATAAAATTCCACACCACTGCCTCGCCCGCAATATCATCACCAATACAGTATAATATTATAGCCTATATATATATCTCCTTATCTCCTTGACCTCCACATCTAGATCCACCTTCCACATCTACATATTCCTTCCACATCTACATAGACCCACATTTCTTCCAATTGTACAGTTACGGTCAAAAGTCCTGCAACACCTTCGAGTGACATAGCCTTGATCAATAACGGTGCCAAAAAAAAATATATATATATATATATATATACCGTACAAATATATTGGTTCAAAAGATTCACTCTCATTCACCCGTTGCAGGACTTTTGACCGTGACTAGCCTATACCACCACCACTACCTCCTCCTCCTCCACCTCCACCTCCTCCACCTCCTCCTCTTCCTCCACCTCCTCCTCTTCTTCTTCCATTACCCACAAAATCCAGCATGCACTTATGATATCACCACTTCTCTCACTTCCCCCCAACATTACGTAATGGAACTTAACATATTATTCCGTGGTGGTGGTGGTGGTGGTGCCATTGTTTTCACGGCAGTCTCAGTCAGCCAGGCAGGGTTTTCTCTCTTTCCCACGAATTGGTCGAGGTCTGAGAAACGTGTAAGTGTGTGTGTGTGTGTGTGTCAGTTCTCCAAATACGTTTCATTGTTATTATTTTCGTGTTTCATTTATTTCTTTGTGAGTTCCTACATGGTGGTGGCCGATGTTGGTGTTTTTTTTTTTTTTTTTTTTTCATTTATCAGAATTTCGTAATGGGTATGATATAAAATGAAAAATACCCAATAATATTATCAGGGAAGTCCTATACTGAACAGCTGCATGCATAAAAAACACTATATATATATAACCTTGTGTTTGACTTGTATTTATGTAGTAATTATCATACAAGTAGCTTAAATCCCCCACAGACTTGTGTGTGTGGGGGGGGGGGGGTTGGAGGGTGCGGGAATATGGGGACAGGCTTGGGGTGGGTGGAAAGCATGTCCCCTATTCCCGCACCCCCCTAACCCTTCCCCTCAAGCCTGTCCACCTACTCTCGCACCCCCCTAAGCCTGTTCCCTACTCCCGCACCCCCTAAATCCCCCCAAGCCTGTCCCCCTATTCCCGCACCCCCTTAAAGTAACCTAACCATTGAGAGGCCTAAGCGAAAAGAAAATGGACAGTGTAGGTCTACTGATTTTTTAAAGTACCGGTACTGTACATAATTATTTTTTGAGTATGACAGTATAGTACGGTACGGTGATAGTGGTATGAATGTAGTGACTGAAATATGTGTTTTTACCCTAAAGTTATCTACTAACTAACTAGCTGATGTGTGGGTAATATGATATTGTCAAGACTGAATGAAATGTGTGATCACCATAAAATTGCACATATCCATCCTACCGTATTACTAAAAAGAAGAAGAAAAAAGTACCAATCCCCAAGTGTTTATACATACATACATAGTGTTTATACATACATACATAGTGTTTATACATACATACATAGTGTTTATACATACATACATAGGCTATATAGGATTGATTTGTTACATCACCGGCTGTTGCTCTCTGGCCAAAAGTTTCCACATCTCGACAAACAAAAAACAAACAAAGAGAGGTAGAGAGTGAGAGAATAAAACTAAAACTAAAAATAAATTGAACGATCATCTCCCAACGAGTGACCAACCAACCAACTATGTGTATTTACTGTACTTGACCAACACCAATACCACCACCACCATCACAGATAATATACCGGTGCTCGTGTCCACATCACTTCTTATAATACACAACACAACACATCGCTCATATTATTATTATTATTATAGTTTATCAAAGGAGAGACAAAGCTATATAGACAGTTACTAAATTATATATATATACATATATATATATCACTAGCCTATGCTCTTATTATTATTGTTTATCTAAGGGGAGACAAAACTATATATTATAGACGGTTACTAAATCTATACTATAAATGGCAAACGGTCTCTGTTTGTCCGCTTATAACTCGAAAACTGTTACACCAAAACCCATATATATTCTGAATCATCATCACCAGGTGAAGGTTTTGGTATGATGTAACTCGACGCTTAAAAAATTAAACGGTTTCACTCCCAAAATGAATGAGCACCACCGGCAAAGGGTTTTATGATGTAAGATGACATAACTTGATGTAAAAATGACCTTAATGGAGTGAAGACGTGTTCCTGGTGCTCTGACTGTATTGTTTTTTGTGTTGTTTGTGCATTCTGTGTGTGTTGTTGTTTCTGTGGTGTTCTAGGTGTTGTTTATCTGTTTTATCTCAATTTTTTTTTTGTGGTTTTGCTGTTTGTGATGTTTGTGGGTTGTTTATTTTGTTGTGGTTCTGTGTGTGTATGTTCGTGTGTTGTGTGTGTTCAGTTGTTCGTTTCCCATCTTGATAGAGAGCGTATATTCGGATGTGGCTTCTTGCCTGGAGGCAGACTTGGCCATGTCGGAAGAGGATGAGTCTCCTATGGAGGATCACTGGCCTGTGCTGCCTTCTCGCAACCCTCACCCCCCCCCCCCTCTCCTCGGTCACTCCACAGCTCAGGCTGCAGCCTTCCACCTCCTCCACCTCTACCAAACGACCCGTTGATGTTGCAACACACATTGTAAAAAACACTGATCGCTACGGTACTTATCATTTACGTTAAACATTTACAATCTTTGGATGTAATTTGTACGTAATACGCGTGTAATAATGTATTTCATTTGCATTTATTGTGTTTACTGGAAGCTCCCTTCATGACATCATTACCCAGCGCTGGATGCGTCGTGATTGGCTACACCTACTGCCTGATGATTGGCTGACTTAGGTATTAAGACGAGCACGTATACAGTTCAAGAATATGCGCCCCGGGGCCTGCCACTTGATGTGGTTTGTCAACACCTGCTGGACCATTAGGTTTTGGAGGAACTTCTGGTGCGCCACCCTTGTTCGGGTGGATTTGAGTAGGTCATAATGTAAATATTTGTCTGTATGCTTGTGCTTCATTCTATTATGTTTTCGTGATGTGTGTGTGTGTGGTTGTAATGTAAATATTTGTCTGTATGCTTGTGCTTCATTCTGTTATGTTTTCGTGATGTGTGTGTGTGTGTGTGTGTGTGTGTGTGTGTCATGAATCCCGCCTACCCTTGTGTATTGTTGACTGCCTGTTGACTGACGCTACGGCGAAATTAATAATAAAAAAAATCTCTGCACAACCACCCCTGCAATACCTTGGTGAGGATGTAAATTTCTGGAATCATGTCATCTTTAGTAATAAATCGTATTTCACATCAGTGGAGGTAAAAACAAGGCACTGCTGGCGACAAAAAGGCACGAGGTATGATGCTGAAAACATCCGAGAGAGAGCCGTGAGTGGAAGAGTTGATAGAAACAACTGGAGTTGGATGTGGGCTTACGGGGCAGGGGAATTAGTTAACCTGGAAGGACGATTCACCGTCAGGGAATACATTAGGGTACCGTACTGGAGGACATCATTTTGCCAACAGTTAGAGCACTGGCCATTCCTGACCCACATCCCATCCTGTTTGTCCAAGACAGAAGCCACATTCATACTGCCTGTATTGTCAATGAGTGGTTCGGAGAGCATCCTGATATAATTTTAATTAACTGACCAGGTAGGGGGTGCGACATGAACCTCATAGAAAACTTATGGGGGATTATGAAGACAGAGCTGGAATTTGGCCCAGCTAGGGACTACAATGTCATAGACCAAACAGTAAGGGATGTTTGGGAATCGATTCGTCGTAGACCCAACATTTGCCAACGTCTGGTCGAATCTATGACAAATCGCATCAACGAGATGATTGACAGACACGAGGGTTGGACGCACTATTAATACCAGTTTGATTACTGCATGTATAGTGTGGGAAACACATAAATAGTGATAAATGTAGGGAATTTTATTGTGTATGATAATAAACTATACAGTACTATTCTTTGCAAGGAATAACCCCGTCGATGGTAAACATTTATCTTACCTTACTGTATTGAGTGCGTGATAATCATTTGGTGTTTTGTATGTTATATTCATAATTGTTTTATACATTGACAGAAAATGTATCAGATTTGTAAATAAATATAAATTTATATTTTGATAATGACCAACTGTTTTGTGTAAGGCTGGATTCATTATCTCATAGCGGTACCTAATCTGTATCCAAACATTATCTTTATTTACACATGTATTGGGATACCGGTACTCAACTGACAATTATATAGCACACTAGTAATAGGATATATATATATATATATTGTGTTTTCTGTCTTTCTTACACATACCTGTAACTGGAACGTATTCATTAAAGTCATTATTGTCAGTGTAGATACACACTTTAGTTGTTTAAATATTATTTCACAAAACCTGTAAAAGACGTCAGTTTTCATTATTCACATTAACGTGTGTGATGCATAGAAGATGTGCAGCCAACTGGTGGTGGTGGTGGTGGTGGTGGTGGTGGTGTGGCCAACACTGTAATGGTGGGGACTGGGAAACACTAACGAGTAACAGTAACAGTGTGACGACCATCAGCCACGAATGTTATAACTACCATTACCGTGGACATGTCAGGTATGGTATACTGTCTATTTATAATACTGGACATGAGAGAGAGAGAGAGAGAGAGAGAGAGAGAGAGAGAGAGAGAGAGAGAGAGTTGCGTTGGTAGCGATAAATAATGAAATAGCGTATGTTCGTCTGTTTATATAGAGGTTTACACTTTATATACAGTGCGGATATAATTATAATGTCTGGATATATTTATAATTCAGCTTAATGAAACATTAGTTAAGGTAAGAAACAATAATAATCTGTGTTATTTCATGGCAAATTTCAAAACTGTGATGATTTGGAAAATTACATGCGTATTCCTCGTTTGGGAATACATGTTGGGGTTTGCTGTGAGCAGTGAAACATTGACTGGATATTTAGTATGGTAATGGAAAAGGTGTGACTTGCTTATGCAATAAATCGTGCAGAATCTAGTATATACGTGGTTTTAAGGTAAACAGGCTCCTTTCCAGCATGGTTAAGGTGGTAATTCGTTTTTGGTACATTGCAGTGCCTTGATTCCTCCAAAGTATGCTTGGAAACAGGGCCAGAAGAGCAAAAATAATAGTGTTCTGTTGCCTGGAATAGCTTGAAGGATTCAGTTGCTCCAGATTTACCAACACCAAATTTCCCCCTTAATAGTGTCTTTCATATCTTGCCTTATAGTATTAATAGGATTGTGATAACAAATGTAATAACTGCTGTGAGAACTGATGTGACTGACTAGCTACGATAACTAAACGATTATCATGATAACATAATCTTACCGGCGGCATTTTACCAGCACACTTTATTATAAGATACAGTCACTAGTATTGTCATGTGCTCCATATCATTTAGCAACAGTAATGCAATGGGTAATAATATGCCTGTATACAATAATTATTATGGATAGGAATATCGTCATGAGGTCACAACAACAAATACTTTCCTTTATTCTGCCCTTCTGGTCAGCACCCAGTCCCCGTTACCGCCTGTAAAACTGTAACATCTGATGACATAAACAGTTCTCGTCAATCAACAGGTCATCAATACCTAGCCACAGTTATTTTAAGTAATGCAATTTTCACTGCCTAACACAGATCGTATATAAACCGGAACCATGCTAGTATTTTTTTAACATTTTATTATTAGTGGTAAGACGGATAATTAATAAAAAGATTAATGCCCTCATGAACAATATTATCACCACTTTATCAAAGGTTGTTTTCAAACATCGTCATACGATTAGCTATCCATCCCCATTGTCACCCTCCCCCCCACCACCACCACCACCTTCATAGTTTGTCCATACGGAGCTGCTACATGTCGCCGGGACAATGTTTCGTCTGGTGATTCGATTCAAGGAGTACGAACCGCAAGCTTCAGGACTGTCAGTGAGGCAACACCGCTTTTGTGAGTGGGTGTACAGTCACGAGCATAAGTTTCTTTACCCCCATGGCGAGAATGAGGTGGAAGTTATGGTTGGAGAAGGACCAGGCAATGGAACACTGGGAGTCAGAGTATCTCATGATGGAACACTGGGAGTCAGAGTATCTCATGATGGTGTAGAATTTGTTATTCAAGTGAACACTTCTAGTGACATGAAGCCTCATCCCAACATTATGAACTGGTGTCCAGTTTTGTTTATCTAGTTCAAATCCAACCACGAATTCGACCTAACTCTCGCCAGGCGGTAAAGAAACTTATGCTTGTGACTGTACGTATGGAACTGGCAAACGGCCTGAGATCGCGAAATATTTTGAACTAACGCAACAAGACTGAAATGCTTTCACAAATATAAAGTTAATATTGACTATTTCTAAACTACAGATTGCGGCAATCCATTTAGTGCGTACCGGTACAGCTGCAAACTACAGCCCACATTTTCCCAGGCAACGCCGGGTGTCTCCGCTAGTAATATATATACAGCACTACCATGTTATTATTATTGTTTATTAAAGGGGAGAAGACACTCTAGGCTATATAGACGGTAGATATATGTGTTGTTTATTATTTTATTATTATATATATTTTTTAGGAGGGGGAAGGGCCGCTACTGAATCCTCCAAACTACTGTACTCTGTGTCCAGAAACATTGACGGAGTTGATTTGTTTTGATTCTGTTGTTAGTTTGGAAAATTTAGTTGCCTTAAAAAATGTATTTATAAACAATTATTATAAAAATAACAACAACGACAACAGTTTAGATAGAAAGAGAGGTTTAGCTAATAATAATGAAACACACACAAGAGAGAGAGAGAGAGAGAGAGAGAGAGAGAGAGAGAGAGAGAGAGAGAATTTGTAAGTAATGAGTAGAAATGGTGTGTAAGAGAGAGAGAGAGAGAGAGAGAGAGAGAGAGAGAGAGAGAGAGAGTATAAATGGTTGGTGGAGGGGGGGGGGTGACGGGTTATTGGGGACGCTGTCATGGACCATAATAATCATACGTGTACTGGGGCCAAAATGACACTAATAACGGTACCGGTACTACTGAACAGCTGTATTTATTTACCCTGCCACTCACACAGCAACAACAATAATAACAATACCCATATAAGAACAAACATAACGACAATAACAACAACATAAGAATAACACATAACGACAATAACATACACAACAACAACATAAGAACAAGAACAACAACAACATAAGAACAAGAACAACACCACCAACAAGAACATAAGAACAATAACATACACAACACCAACAAAACAAGAACAGCAGCAGCAACAACAACACCACCAACAAAAGAACAATAGCAATAACACAATAACAACAACAACAACAAGAACAGCAACATATTTTGATACTGATAATAGTACTAGTGAATAGCTCTATTTATTTACCCTGCCACTGACACAAGAACAATAATAACAACAATAATAACAACAACAACCATAATAACAATAACAACATAATGTAATAAGATACAGAACCAACCTATCCATTTACAACACCTTGAGAAGACACTCTGTACATGACCCTATCAGCACTCAAAATCAATTAAGGGGAGATTCTCTTGTTGCTAAATTGGAAGGCTACTAATTCCTTCAAACTATAGGGTACCATAGAACAGACCACTTTAAATAATGTTACTTATAGGGGATCTGTGTTTCGTGGCATAGTTTGGAGGATTCACAGACCATCCAATTCACCAACAAGAGAATATCCCCCTAAAGGGACCCTGTGCATGGTGTAGTCAGAAAATTGGAGGTTAATGAGTCCTTCAAATATTGCCGCGAAACGCCACCACCCATATTATATTGAAGGAGCTTGTTTCGTGGCATAGTCAGGAGGAATCAGAAGCCACCAACCAAGTCTCATACACGATCACAGGGCCCTTAAGGGGAGAGTAACTTGTTGGTGAATTAAGTGGTCTCTGTTTCCTCCAAACTATTCCATGCAACAGAGACACTAGGCTACTGGAACTGTACAGCCACAATCAGATATCCACCGACACTTTCTTTCCATTGTAGTAAATATCTTGATGATAAAATAACAACACGTGTATGATTTTGCAGCACCTCATGATATTAATTGATGGGGTTGAGTTGACGTAAGGTGTTGTTTGTTGAATGATTATATATTGATTTGATACTGATTTATTTGCACGATGGAAGGAAAGTGTCGGTGGTTAGATGTTTGTGGCTGTACCATCGAGGACGTCTGTTTTCTGGCACAGTTAGGAGGAATCAGTACCGTAGCCTTCCAATTGACCAAAAAGAAAATCTCCCCTATATAAAATCCCCAAGAGCTATTTTTGTTTTGCTCACCTTGGGCAAAATAATACAATAATAGGTTATGAAATAGAGGACTTGTGCTTGCCCTCCATAATATAAAAACAATGCACTATAGATAATTTATTGTATTGAAGTGACGATGCTGTTTGATGTTAATAACGTGTACATCAGAATTAATATCACTTTCACAATTAATAGACGAATGTTTACCTCGATCTGACATAATTATGATTTACAACTGTCAGTATCTTGTTATGGCCAATGATATATATATATATATGATAGAGGTATGAAGGTATTTAGTATATTTCACTCCGTCATTCAAGTAACTATAATTTATACGTAATGTAGGTTATTTTTACATGGCATAATATCTTCTGTACACTCATCATACATAATTTCTGACAAAAGTGTGAGGAACAGAAATCTTCGAATCGCCTGGTATTGTTCATTTCCCCAGATACCCCACCCAGTACACCTATAGAGGCTGAGTTCGAATGCAGGGTAGGATATATGTGGTGCCTGCCGTTCGTCTCTGGTCAGGGATTACGTATCACGAGTGTACTTTCATATAGTGTACTTAATAGTAAGGAAGCCACAACGTAGGCGAATTGTAAGTTCCGGATCATTTCACACTGTCCTAAGAGGCGTCTATCTGTTCTTGCCGTGTGTAAGTTCTACTTGTGTGTCTTGGAATGTCGTCTTTCATATTAAAGCACGGAAAACCTGCAACTCCTAATCTCAGTCCAGGTTATCTGTACCCGTTGTCTAAGTTCTTGGTGTGGAACTTGGAATATCGCCTTTTCAAATCGCAGCTCGTAGAATCAGCGACACCTCTAGTTCGTTGGTCAGCAAGCAATGGTGTAATTCTCACTTGTTCTTCAATGTCTGTCACGATTCATCACTGTGAAGACATATATAGAGTTTCTGAAAATAAGAAATGTTTTGGTGTGGCTACGCGGGTTTCAATCTGGACTTTCCCTGGTTGAAGAAATGCCCTCATATCCCCAACTTATTGCCTTGTCTCAGAATAAACTTAACTTTTGGACGAGAGAGGATTTTTCTCAAAATACCCAGTTCCAAAGTAGCCGGTTGTAGTCTGGTGCGGGTCGTACACTGGTAAAGAAACTACTGTACAGTCGGCGGCAAAAGTCCTGTCGCCTCACTTGCTTCACCGAGGCACGCGATGTTCATAGACTCGGGATTATTAGGTGTAGAAAACGTGTGTATTTCTCGAGTCCATGAACACTGCCTGTCTCGGTGAAGCAGGTGAGGCGACACGACTTATGCCGCCGACTGTACATCTTCCGATCACAAACAGACACAAAACATTCCTACCGTTTCTTTCACATGCACTCCACCACTTCCTTCCAACCGTCTATAGGTCTATGCTTTGCAGCGTACGGTACTCTGAGGCATTGGTGGAGTATATAATTGTAAGAAATTTTAATGACTTGCTCCACAATGCCGTGATGTCACAGATGAGAGGGAAAACATGCAATCTTAATATATGTATCCTATATATACAGCATCAATAATATACTTTTGGTTCAATAAAGCGCCTTGATTCTTCCAAGTTATATCAGGAAACAGGACTAAACTAACAAAAATAATGGTGGCCTGTTGTCTAGAACTAGTTGCTCCAGATTTACCAACACTGTGCTTGTTACACCTTTAATTTTCTCTCTAAATGTAGAAGAAACATTTACTTTTGTTGAGATTTATGGGAGCCCGTGTTTACAGGAACCTTCGCAATGATGATGATGTATAAACGTAGGTGCAGTCTTTCTTGGTTTAGGCTACACTTATAATTGTCAGTTGTAAGTCTTGTTGATAAATGATGATGACAAGAGTACTCGTTATAATAAGCTCTCACTGTGATCAAACCGCTAACACGAGAATGACTCCCATTTGTGACGGTATATGTTTAATAAATCGTGTATGGCCTTGCCCCACTGCCCAATACAACTACAATTCATTTCACTCGTGTGTTATTGTACTGTACATGTATTGGTCGCACAGCAGGTGGATATGATGTAATATTTTTATTTATATCCACACCACTTGTTCTCAAAGGGGTCGTTTTAAGGGGGAAGTTTTGTGTTGGTAAATCTGGAGCAACTGAATCCTCCAAACTATTCCAAGCAACAAAACACTATTACTTTTGCTCTTCTGGTCCTGTTTCCTAGCATACTTTGGAGGATTAAAGGCACTCTAATGTAACAAAAAAGAATTACCACCTTACGTTTGGTGAATTGGAAGGTCTCTGATTCCCCCAAACTATGTCACGAAACAGATCCCGTATGAATATCATTGAGGGCATATGTTTCAAGGCATAGTTTGGAGGAATCAGAGACCTTTCAGCTCATGACCAAACAAGAGAATCTCCTCGTAAAGGGGTCGTTTTAAGTCGTGTATGGGACTATACTGATTCCACCAAACTATGCTGCAAAACAGTTGACACTATTCGCAAATTGAAGAGATCTGTTTCTTGGCGTAATTTAGAGGATTCTGTAGCCCTCCAATTTGCCAAGTACTGTAACTCTGAATTATCAAGATTTGGCGATATGGTCATTAAAGGTCGTTTAATATTTTACCATCACACGTGTTATAGGAACACACCATACATACCCTATGATTTATAAAAGCTATAAACGGGACACTGTATTGTTTATCTTTCTGGTTTGATCTCACCCTGTCTCCTGCTTAATTAAGGGAATAAAGACACTTGTGGTGCGATGGAGCAGCTGGATTCCTCCAACTTGTTATGCCAGGAAACAGGACCAGATGAATTATATTAATGATGACTTGTTGCCTACAAAAGTTTGAAGGATTCAGTTGCTTCGGATTTACCAACACTACTTTCCTTTAACGTTTTTGTACATATCTCTCCCATGCTTGACTTAGTGCCAAATAACTCTCTGGACTTGATACTAATTCTCAATGTATACATTATATCAAATTAGATGGAATTATACCCATCTATTACATACATACATACAGTATTAATTATCCAGTGTGGTGACCTCTTACAGTTCATTTAAAACTGTGGTATATTTTTTTACACTAATTTTTCTGATGGTGTAATGCGTGAGGTAACTCGTGGTGCGTTACCAGATTAGGAATGGCACTTTCACATTATATTACAATAAAAACACTTTGCTTAGAGTTTATTATATGTCTTTATCTACCGTAGGTCTATGTCAGTCGATCATTCAGTTATTCATATGTTCTGGTTTTCTATAAATCTATCTATTTCAATATCTAGGCTGTACTTCTGTTTTGTCTCTGTTCATAGGCCTAATTGTGAATATTGTATGTTTGTATGTATATGTCTGCCTATCTATCTACAGTAGGCTATATATCCGTCTATCTATCTATATCTTCATTTATCGATTTATCAATCAGTCAGTCAACCGTCCTATCTATCTATCTCTATCTATCTATATATTCATACATCGATCTATCAATCAATCAGTCAATCTTTCTATCTATCTATCTCCATCAATCAATCAATTACCCAATCTCTTAATCACTCCCATCAAGCAGGCATTGAGTGAGATACAGTCTGCTGTCTCACTCTACTTTTGTGTTCAATCTTGGAATATCAGCCACCACCACCACCACCACCATCACCAAATTAATTGTCTTGGTGTCCATCTGTCTGTCTCTTGGTCTTATTCAGGTCTACTGTAGGTCACCCCTCTCACCCCACCCCACCCCCATCCCACCTCCACCACCTCTCGTTGGGTAATGTGTGTTTGGTGGTATAAAAGTGCCAGACTCACACCACCAGGCATCAGTTGCTCTCCAGACACTACTGAACTTACAATCATTCCCTCTCAACATGTCTAAGGCTGTAAGTTCTTCCAAAAAATAACTCCTCAGATTGTATTTCAGTTCTTCTACAACTTAACTCCTCAGATAGTATCTCAGTTTCCTTCTCACATCAGGTTGTAGCCTAATTAAGCTTCCATATCTTTAATAATTTGGTAACTCCTTAGATTGTATTTCAGTTTCCTTCTCACATTAGGTTGTATTTAAGCTTCCAGATCTTTATTTATTAACTCCTTAGATAGTTTTTCAGTTTCCTTCTCACCTCAGATTTAATTAAAGATTCCAAAATCGTATTAATTAACTCCTCAGATTGTTATATATATTTCTCTATAATTATAATTACTTTGAATCTTGATTATTATAGTCTCCTGCTCACAATGAACATATTAAATTTTACCTAAAGTCTCTATGTACAGAATAGTAAATAAATATTCTGTGCAGTGGTTGTGGTCACAGTTTAATGCACTGAACATATTACTGTACTTCCATAGTTGATTGTGTGTATCTTGCATAATTACTTTAACTGGCTAACACCTGAAAGTTTAACTCGTTACTTTGTATTCTAATTATGTATATCTTGTATAACTTTAACTGGCTAACACTTTAAGATTTCCCTCGTCACTAAGAATAATGTGTTATGTTTATCTTGCATAACTTTAACTGGGTAACATCTGAAACATGTGAACATTTCCCTGGTCACTGTAACTCTGTATGTGTTGTGTGTCTGGTTGTATTGCAGGTATTTGTTGTTGTTGTGTGTGTGTTGGTGTTGATGGCTGCTGTTGCTATGGCAGTCCCCATGCCTGACCCAGGATATGGTGGTTATGGTGGTGGTGGACATGGTGGCGGCCGTGGTTATGGTGGAGGCTATGGTGGCGGCCATGGTGGTGGCTATGGAGGGTATGGCGGTGGTTATGGAGGCGGTCATGGTGGCGGTTATGGCGGTTATGGTCATGGCGGTTACGGCCGTTAAATGTAAGACAATATACAGGGTAGCCTGTAGCCTGCAGGAATGTCCTGGTAGTTTTTATAATGATAAAATAATAATGTAAATTCGTCAGAATATTGGGGCACAGACAGAGAGAGTCGAGTGTCACTGAATACAAAGCTAAATAAAATACACGATAAATATACAAAATATACAATAAATGAAGGTTGATGAACAGAATAACTCTTACGGTATTGTACACAAAGTTATGGGAGATATTATTGTGCTCTCTGACCTACAACCTTCAGGGGATATTCTCTAGTTGGCCAAATAGAAGGCTACTCATTCCTCCTAACCATGCCAGAACACAGACACCCTCAGTGGTACTGTACTATTATAGTGCACCTATTTCTTGGCATAGTTTGGAGGAATCACAGACTTTCAAACAACTCACTAATAAAAGAATCTTCACTTACACTAACTTACCTTAATTTAACTCACATCACAAGAACATTTTAATAAGAATCAGAACAAATAGGCTACACTGACTATTTACCTTCCTCACAGCTCGAGTATATAATAAACATAAGACAGACTTTCTTTTTACCAGTTATATATTTACCAGTTATGTTTATATGTTATATATTTACCAGTTATGAGTTAGAGGCGTTGGTTGTTTACTTACTAGATATTATGTTAAATAGGATTTTTTTGTTAAATATTTTCTTTGTAACCCATTATTATTATTATTATGATTATTGTTGTTGACTAAAGCTTAGAGATTATTTGGTGTCTTGTGTGTATGAGAGAGAGAGAGAGAGAGAGAGAGAGAGAGAGAGAGAGAGAGAGAGAGAGAGAGAGAGATAGCAGTGTTCATAATTGTTATCGTTTGTTCTTCCAGAGTACCGCATCCGTGACTTCCTCATCTCCATCTATCCATCCATCTCACTACTCTTGCTTTCATTAACAGTTACTATATAATATACATAGATGATAAATAAGGTCCCTCGTGATGTAGTAAGAGAATTGGGAGGTTAGGCTAGTGAGTCTTTCAAACCTTATCACGAAACACCACTTACATTAATTTAAGGAGCATTTTTCTTGACATAATCAAGAGGAAGCAGAAGCCACCAGGTCTCATTCACAATCACAGGGTCCTTTAAACTGAATATATAAGGGCCTACACCATTGGTACATTACAGCGCCTTTAATCCTCCAATATATGCCAGAAAACAGGACCAGATGAAGAAAAAAAATGGGTCTTTTGCTTGAAATAGTTTGGAGGAAATCAGTTAGGCTATTCCAGATTTACGAACACTGTACTGCCCATTTAAAAATCTGAAATAAATAAGTCTCTTCAATATGTGTTTTTATTTTATATATATTGGGGGGGGATTGTGCTTATACTAATTATGTTCGATTTGCATACCTATATACGGTATATACATTTGGAAACAGGATAAAATATAAACACATTCTGGCCACAGTATTAAAATGGATTTGGTCAGTCGTGGGTACCATAAGTCAAATTATGCCAACATTTAAGAGTGACAAAACAGTATTCCTTTACTGACTGCAAGGTGAACCAGGGTTCTAGGACAGTTTGCTACTGGACATTTCGCTTCCGGACACTTTGCTACCGGCTATCTTGTTGCCGGACAATTCGTTACTAGGACAATTTGCTAATGGACATTTCGCTACCAGTGTATGTAGTAAAAGTAAAATACCGGTACATTGAAAAATTATAAATTTATTTCTAATATATTCTAAAACCATCTCTTATTTTTATAATTAAAAGTTGATGTTAAAAGTTTAGTAATATATACTGTCAATGGATAGTAAAACATATTGATAATTGAGAAAAAATGAAGTTAAGTGTTTTAAGTTATGAGCAATTCCACGAAGATATTGTAGTTTATTTGAAGGTTCATACTGTTCTATTAATTTCTTTACACCCTGATCAGCTTCCCGTTGAAATGGTCAATTCTTGCTCTACTGAAAGCCTCTTCATTTTTCAGAGCAGTTGTTGCTGCTCACCAAGTATTGGTTATCACCTGTCTTAGTTATAGCAACTAATAAAAAGTCACCAATTGTTAGGGATAGTGATTGATAGAGAGTGTGTGTCCTTAACTATTATCCTGTGCAAAAACTGTGAGATAGTATATGCATCTCTTTGCTGTGTTTAGACCATTAATTGCTATGTTAGGATTTTATAATAATATACATTCCTGAGTTCCTGGTTTATTAGCTCTGGGTCACTAGGTAGTGTTGTTTTTAATACATATAAGAAATACATCTTAAATGGTATTTATGCTAACAAATCAATATAACAATAAATAGCTATGCATGTCCCATGTCAATAATATATAATATTTTATTCTCTGTTTAATGGTATGAATGAATGTTGATTAGACATGGTCAATAACAGTTGACTGGCATGCAAAGCTGCAGGTGAGATGCAATAGCTGAGAAAAGGTGAATCTAGGTGAGTCTGTCCTAATTAACACAGAGAACTGTTTGCCTGTCTACCTAGCCAGATGAAGAGTAACAATTGTAAACTTGTGTTATTTACAATTTGATTTTGTGTATGCACACTACAGTACTCCCTTCCTAGTGACGAGGAAGGAAGAATGATATAGATTTCTTGCGTGTTGCAGTAGATCGTTCCATGGTAGTGTTTGTTGATGGGTTGATAGAAGGTGGTGAGGTAGATTCTTGGCACATGATGTAGGCAGGTTTCACTCTGTCAATGGATACCATGTTTGGCTTGCCATGATACTTGATAATGATGGTCTTTCTGTGTCTTCTGATGATAGGGAAGGGACCAGAGTAGGGTTGTTGTAGCGGCTTCTTGACTGAGTCAACCTGGACGAAGACATGGGTACAGGTCTGGAGGTCCTGGCTGACGAGGTGGTGAGGGCTGCAGGGAACTCATGTGGGAGGTGAGGGTGGCAGGCTGGCAGCGAAGTCCTGGACATCAGTGTTGTTCCGAGGCGTGGTAGTGGCGAGGAGTTCACCAGGCAGTCGTAGGGTGGAGCCGTAGAGTAATTCAGCAGAGGAACAGTTGAGGTCGACCTTCAAGGCAGTGTGGATACTATAGTAAGACAAGAGGGAGAGAAGAGAGCCACTCACCGCGGTGGTGTACTGTTGCTGTTAAGTGAGGTTTTAAATTGTCTGTGGAATCTTTCAACTAGACCATTTGATTGTGGGTGATAGCTGTTGGTGTGGAGTCTCTTGATACCAAGGAGGGTCATCAGCTTGTTCCAGAGGGAGGACTTGAACTGGCTGCCCCTGTCGGATGTGATGGTGAGAGGGATGCCATAGCGGGAGATCCAGGTGGAGATGAAGGCTTTGGTAACAGTGGTGGTGTTGATGTCGGCGAGAGGTGATACTTCTGGCCATCTGGTGAAGCGATCAACACAGGTGAGGAGGTATCTGCAATTATCAGAGGAGGAAGGGGACCTACCAGGTCAATGTGAACATGGTCAAACCTGGTGGAGGGCGGTAGGAAAGTTGCTGGAGACGACTTGGTGTGTCTGTTGATCTTGCTGGCTTGGCACTTCTGGCAGGAGCGGGTCCACTGTCTTACGTCCTTGTTGATTCCTGTTCACACAAACCTTGAGGTTAGAAGCTGCTAAGAAGCGCGTATACCTGGGTGAGAGAGGTTGTGGAGTTTGGAGAAAATGAGGAATCTATAAGTATTAGGAATATAAGTGCGAATTGAACCTGTGGAAGAGTCAGCATAGAGGGATACATTGGTGCCGGGGTAGTTAACCTTTTTCATTTGCAGAGCAGGGTTTGATAAAAGTTGAGTCAACTCAGGATCATTAGTTTGGTCAGCAGCGATGGCGGCGTAGTTGATGAGGGTTGCTGAGTTGAGTGAACGAGAGAGGGCGTCTGCAGGCACGTTAATTTCACCTTGAATTTAGCGAATATCAGTGGTAAATTGTTAAATATATGATGTGTGACGATCTTGTCTAGGTGTGTAATAGTTTTTGTTATTGTTGAATGTGGTGGTGAGAGGTTTGTGATCAGTCAAGACATGAAAGAGCCTACCTTTAAGGAAGTAACGCAAGTGTTTGATGGCTATGTAGATGGCGAGAAGTTTTTTATCGAAAGCACTGTGTCTTGATTCCGCTGGAGATAGTTTCTTGGAGAAGAATGCGAGTGGCTTCCAGTCATCACCGTGGAGTTGCTGTAGGACGGCACCCATACCTGTGTCAGATGTGTCAGTGTAGATGGCTGTGATGGTGTCTTGAGTAGGGAAGCAGAGGGAGGTGGCTTCTCCAATAGTGTTGGTAGCATTGGTGTAGGCTTGATCAGCAGTGTCTGACCATTCTAGAGTGATTGACTGACCTCCTCTTGCAAGGCTTCAGCATGTTGTAGAGTGACTGAAGGAGTGATGCACAGTGTGGGATGAATCTGTTGTAGTAATTGAGCATCTCCAGGAAGCACTTCAGTTGTGGGTCTTGGGAACTGCTGGATAGCTTCCTGTCTAGAATGTGTGAGAGAGATACCGGAGGAGGACACGGTGTGTCCAAGGAATTAGGTAGCGTTAACACCGAAAGAGAACTTGGCAGCGTTGAGTTGTATGCCGTAAGTTTGGAATCTCTCAAATACCTGTGTAAGATGTTTCTGGTGAGTTTCTTTATCGGGGCTGGCGATGAGGACGTCATCGACATAGGCGAAGCAGAAGGGTAGTCCACGTAGTACTTCATTAATG
This sequence comes from Petrolisthes manimaculis, assembly GCA_034508575.1. Taxonomy (NCBI): domain Eukaryota; kingdom Metazoa; phylum Arthropoda; class Malacostraca; order Decapoda; family Porcellanidae; genus Petrolisthes; species Petrolisthes manimaculis. The sequence continues at coordinate 595,235 of JAWZYT010000261.1, forward strand.
AATCGCTGGAAGGTCTGTGCAGAATTCTTAAGACCGAAGGGTATCCTGACATATTCAAATAAACCAAAGGGGTTATAATGGCTGTTTTAAGAATATCATCAGGGTTAACAGGGATTTGATGAAAGGCCTTGACTAGGTCGAGATTGGAGAAGATAGTGGTACCAGTAAGTTGAGAAGAGAAATCTTGAATGTCCATAACTGTCTTACTGTTTAGTGCTCTATAGTCGCCACAGGGTCTGATGTCACCATTCTTTTTGTTGACGATGTGGAGTGGAGAAGCCCAGTTGCTTGAACTTGGTCTGATAATACTTTGATCGAGGAGTGACTCGAATTCAGCCTTGGCTAGTTTGTATCGTTCAGGAGTGAGTCTTCTGGCCTTGGCGTAGGTTGGGGCTCCAGTGGTCTCCATGTAGTGAAGGGCGTGATGCTTGGCTGGAGTGACTGCAGAGTATGGCTGTGTGAGAGAGGGGTAAGACTTTAGTAAAGATGCATACCTGTTGTCAGGTGAGATTGTAGACAGCTGTGTGCTTGAACCTTTGACGATCAATGTGTTGGCAGAGAGACCAGTGAGTGGATCGTACAACTTGTGGTTCTTGAGGTTAATGGAGAGATTGTAGTGGGTGAGGAAGTCGGCACCAAGGATGGGTTGGGAAACGTCAGCGACGTAGAATGCCCACTCAAGCGCTCGTCGAAGGTGGAGTTCAACCTTGAGGGTGAGCTTGGTGTAGACTGGTATAGTGGAACCATGGGCTGCATATAGTGAAGTGATTGGAGGTAGTGTCCTTTGGCCGGCTGTTGCAGGGAGAACACTGATTTCTGTGCCCGCCTGTGTCTACTAAAAATAATTTATTATTGAGTGGATCCCAATTGTGGAAGAGTGTGGACTTCCGTTTGCAGGCACTATGTACCACTAGTGACTGCTGGTGTCGTTTCCCGAATTGAATGAACATGGTTGCTGGCAATGGTTTGCATTTTTATCAAAACGATGATGATAGTAGCACATACCGTTAAAGTTGGTGGAGTTGTTGGAAGTGTTGCGGGAGTCTCTGCTGCGGGACCTGTGGCGTCTTGGAGATGGAGAGTAGGCAGGAGACTGCTGTTTTACTTGTAATTTCAACTCACTTGTTCTGTCAGGCTGGAGATGAGGTATTTGAGTTGAGAGACTTCATTAGAGGAGGTGATGTTGCAGATGTTTGTCTCGTTTGGGATGGTGTCCATGAACTCCTCTGCAAACTGTGCTAGGTCTTCTAGCGATAGCCAATCTATCTATATATCCGTCTATCTATTTCATTCTATTCATTTATCGATCTATCAATCAGTCAGTCAATCTTCCTATCTCTATCTATTTATCTATTCATATATCGATCTATAAGTCAATCAATCAATCTTTCTATCTATCTATCTCTATCAATCAATCTATTACCCAATCTCTTAATCACTCCCATCAAGCAGGCATTGAGTGAGATACAGTCTGCTGTCTCACTCTACTTTTGTGTTCAATCTTGGAATATCAGCCACCACCACCACCACCAAATTAATTGTCTTGGTGTCCATCTGTCTGTCTCTTGGTCTTATCAGGTCTACTGTAGGTCACCCCTCTCACCCCACCCCACCCCCATCCCTCCACCTCCACTTCTGATGAAACACATTGTCACCCATTCTCGTTGGGTAATGTGTGTTTGGTGGTATAAAAGTGCCAGACTCACACCACCAGGCATCAGTTGTTCTCCAGACACTACTGAACTTACAATCATTCCCTCTCAACATGTCTAAGGCTGTAAGTTCTTCCAAAAAATAACTCCTCAGATTGTATTTCAGTTCTTCCACAACTTAACTCCTCAGATTCTATCTCAGTTTCCTTCTCACATCAGGTTGTAGCCTAATTAAGCTTCCTTATCTTTAATAATTTGGTAACTCCTTAGATTGTATTTCAGTTTCCTTCTCACATTAGGTTGTATTTAAGCTTCCAGATCTTTATTTATTAACTCCTTAGATAGTTTTTCAGTTTCCTTCTCACATCAGATTTAATTAAAGATTCCAAAATCGTATTAATTAACTCCTCAGATTGTTATATATATTTCTCTATAATTATAATTACTTTGAATCTTGATTATTATAGTCACCTGCTCACAATGAACATATTAAATTTTACCTAAAGTCTCTATGTACAGAATAGTAAATAAATATTCTGTGCAGTGGTTGTGGTCACAGTTTAATGCACTGAACATATTACTGTACTTCCATAGTTGATTGTGTGTATCTTGCATAATTACTTTAACTGGCTAACACCTGAAAGTTTAACTCGTTACTTTGTATTCTAATTATGTATATCTTGTATAACTTTAACTGGCTAACACTTTAAGATTTCCCTCGTCACTAAGAATAATGTGTTATGTTTATCTTGCATAACTTTAACTGGGTAACATCTGAAACATGTGAACATTTCCCTGGTCACTGTAACTCTGTATGTGTTGTGTGTCTGGTTGTATTGCAGGTATTTGTTGTTGTTGTGTGTGTGTTGGTGTTGATGGCTGCTGTTGCTATGGCAGTCCCCATGCCTGACCCAGGATATGGTGGTTATGGTGGTGGTGGACATGGTGGCGGCCGTGGTTATGGTGGAGGCTATGGTGGCGGCCATGGTGGTGGCTATGGAGGGTATGGCGGTGGTTATGGAGGCGGTCATGGTGGCGGTTATGGCGGTTATGGTCATGGCGGTTACGGCCGTTAAATGTAAGACAATTATATTATTGCCTTGTTTTTAAAATGCATTTAAATACTGTGTATGAATGTCACACCAATCATGTGAGTACCACAGTTTTATCTTAATTAATGGGAAAGTATACTGTTGGTAAATCTGTAGCATCTTGATTCCTCCAACTGTTTCCAACTATTTCCAAGCAACAGGAGGACATTATTTTTGTTAATCTGGTCCTGTTTCCTGGCATACTTTGGAGGCATCAAGGTATTTCAATATGCCAAGAGTTTACTATCCCAATTAGATTACTTTGAATCTTTTGGAGGATACTGACCATTGATGGATTCTTTTCTAATTTCTTCAAAAAGATAGCCACAATATTAGCTACTAGTTTGACAGTTAATTTCAGACTTTTATTCAAATGTGGTAGTTTTCCTCTTTGTTGGCGGAAGGTTAATATCACCCTTATTCCAATAGATGCTACTACATCTCCGTCTCCTTTTGAATATCACCCTATTTCTATAACACTTGCCGGTATTCTACCTAAGGTATTTGAACAGCTCTTAGCTCATCGCCAGGAACTTATCCCAAACTCTAAGTTTAGTTTCCACAAAGGTTTGGGTACAAGTGATGCTCTTTTGACACTTACCCATCACTTGCAGGTTTTTCTGGACCAGGAGTCTGAGTCTCGAGGTTGTTGCTGTAGATTTTAATTTTGCCTTTGACTTAGTCAATGATAAAGCTCTCCTCTACAAGCTGCAACTTTTTGGCATAGGAGGAAACCTCTTAAGAATCTTCAGCAATTTTCTTTCTAACAGGAACTCAGTGTGTTGCTCTCAATGGCAAACAATCTGAACCTATATGTGTACTCTGGTGTCCTTCAGAGCAGTGTCCTTGGGCCCTTGTTTTACCCTACCTTTACCGCTGACATGGGTTATGGGCTTGAAAATCAATAGAGTTCTTATGCTGATGACACTAATATTTTTTCCTCAATTGATTCGCCTAGTGATAGAGATGAAGTTGCGGCATCCTTTACTCGAGTTCTCGTAAAGATTTAATTTTGGTGTCAACAATTGGGTATAAATCAGTAGATCCCGTACCTTGCTTCCACCTCACCCTACTTTTCTTTTATTTGGTGAGCCTGTTGATGAAGTAGCCTAATATCATTGAGATTGTTGGAAGTAAGTCACTTTTGATACAAAATTGACTTTTGAGCATTATACTCACACTTTGGCTTCATCAATAGCACAAAAGATTGCCTTGCCTCCTAGAGGCTATAAAACATTTGCTAACAATGACACTGACCAAAAATAATTTCATGCAATAATTTGACCTCATTTTGAATACTGTTCACCTGTCTGGATGTCATCAGCTGATTGTCATTTAAAATTGCTTAATGGATCTTTGAACTCCATTAAATTAATTCTGCCATTAATAATTTGACTCACCGTCGTTTGGTTGGAGCCGTCAGTGTTTTATTTAAAGTTGATAATACCGATGGTCATCCCTTACATAGTCTCCTGCCTGGATGGCCAGGTTTGCTCCTCTACGACTAACCTTAATACAGAGAACCTTAATTCTCGTGTTCTGAATTGTGGTAATGTTTCTACTCCACAGTTCTTGTGATGTTTTGTTCCCTCCATGCATGGTAAAGCTGTGGAATAGCTTGCCTGAGGACATTGTTGTCAGTCTTCAAAAGTAGAGTTAATGCTTATCTTTAATTAATCTTCAATTAATTATTTATTTTTAGTTTACAGTTTCGTTATTCTCATGTTTTTAATATTACTTTTAATACTATTTTTTTTACCTCTTTATCTACATGACCTCGACTCAATCCAATCTTGTATTTAATTATTTCCTTTTAATTTTCTCGTAATTTCTTTTTCTCAGCTACTTAGGTTCTTCTGTAGTATCTTTTGGTGTCTTGTGTAGCCTGTAGCCTGTAGGAATATCATGGTAGTTTATATAATAAATCAATAATAATAATGTGAATTCGTCAGAATATTGGGGCACAGACAGAGAGAGTCGAGTGTCACTGAATACAAAGCTAAATAAAATACACGAAAAATATACAAAATATATAATAAATGAAGGTTGATGAACAAAATAACTCATATGGTATTGTACACAAAGTTATGGGAGTTATTATTGTGCTCTCTGACCTACAACCTTCAGGGGATATTCTCTAGTTGGCCAAATAGAAGGCAACTGATTCCTCCTAACCATGCCAGAACACAGACACCCTCAGTGGTACTGTACTATTATAGTGCACCTATTTCTTGGCATAGTTTGGAGGAATCACAGACTTTCAAACAACTCACTAATAAAAGAATCTTCACTTACACTAACTTACCTTAAACTCACATCACTAGAACATTTTAATAAGAACTTTCAAACTCACTAATTAATGAATCTCCCCTTACACTAACTAACCTTAAACTCACATCACTAGAACATTTTAATAAGAACTTTCAAACTCATTAATAAAAGAATCTCCCCTTACACCAACTTACCTTAATTAAACTCGCATCACAAGAACATTTTAATGAGTCAGAACAAATAGGCTACACTGACTATTTACCTTCCTCACAGCTCGAGTATATAATAAACATAAGACAGCCTTTCTATTTACCAGTTATGTTTATGTTTGAGTTAGAGGCGTTGGTTGTTTACATACTGGATATAGGTTACACCATAAGATATGTTAAATGTAGGGATGTTTTTGTTATATATTTTCTTTGTGACCAATTATTATATATTATTATTATTATTATTCTTAACTAAAGCCTAGCGATGATTTAGTGTCTTATGTGTATGAGAGAGAGAGAGAGAGAGAGAGAGAGAGAGAGAGAGAGAGAGAGAGAGAGAGAGAATTGCAAATAGCAGTGTTTACAATTGTTATCGTTTGTTCTTCCAGAGTACCGCATCCGTGACTTCCTCATCTCCATCTATCCATCCATCTCACTACTCTTGCTTTCATTAACTATATAATATACGTAGATGATAAATAAAGCCCCTCGTAATATACGTAGATGATAAATAAGGTCACCCCTGAACCCCTGATGTAGTCAGAAAATTGCAGGTTAGGCTAGTGAGTCTTTCAAACCTTGCCACAAAACACAACCTTCACTAATTTAAGGAGTTTGTTTTGTGGCATGGTCAGGAAGAATCAGAAACCATCAGGTCTCATTCACGATCACAGGGTCCTTTAAGCTGAATATATATAAGGGCCTACACCATTGGTATGTACATTACATTTCAGTGCCCTTAATCCCCTAAAATATGCCAGAAAACAGGACCAAATGAAGATAAAAAATGGACCTGTTTGAGGGAAGTCAGTTTATTCCAGATTTTTTATTTACGAGCATTTTACTGCCCATTTAAGCTGAAATAAATAAGTCTCTTTCTTCAATATGTGTTTTTATTTTATATATATTCCGACTTGGAGGTGGTAGGTGGGTGGGTGGGATTGTGTTTATATTAATTATGTTCGATTTGCATACCTATATATAGACATTTGGAAACAGGATAAATGATAAGCACATTTTGGCCACAGTATTAAAATGGTTTTGGTCAGTCTTGGGTACCGATAAGTCAACTTATGCCAACATTATTTTAAGAGTGCCAGAACAACATCCCTCTTCTGAATGCCAGGTGTCACAGGGTCAGATAAAGATACTCTGACTTTGAATATATACTATGATGTTATTGATATGAAAGATAGCAGGACATGTATGAGGTGAATGAAAAGGAAATATGCAGGGAAAGGTTCATTCCACCTTGCAATATACATACAATGTTGAATGGTTGACGAAACTGCTGTTGCTAAAAATACAGTATATATTACACACACACACACACACACACACACACACACACACACACACACACACACACACACATTATTACGAAACATCAATATAATACTGCTTTGCTAATAATGAATTACATCAATGATGCTCTCTCTTTCTCTCTCTCTCTCATTATTACAAATCATAAATACAATTCCCTTCCTGAATGAACTGATTTCTGGTTGTATAAAAGTACCTCTATTAAATGAAAGTAACTATTTAGCATTTTTTTCCCTTCACCAGGCAATACCTATCCTTATATAACCTACTGTATATAAATTTATATTTGTAAAGAGCAGATCAAATCACCAACAACAGACAATACCAATAAGTGGAGATTCTCGTGTTGGTGAGGTGGAAGGTGAGTGATTCCTCCAAATTATACCACGAAACAGATCCCCTATTAATACCATTGAGGGCGTCTGTTTTCTGGCACAGTTTGAAGGAGTTAGAGACCTCCCAATTCGCCAACAAGAGAATCTCCCCTTAATTAAACGGGATTCTTGCTTTTAGTTCTCGCCTTTCTCACCATAGGAAAACAAAAATTTAAGGTGGTAATTTTTTTTGTACATTGGAGTGCCTTGATTCCTCCAAAGTATGCCAGGAAACAGGACCAGAAGGGCAAAATTAATGGTACTGTGTTGCTTGGAATAGTTTGGAGGATTCAGTTGCTCCATAATTATTAACACCAAAATTTTCCCCTTTAACAAACCTTCCTGGTAAAGAGAGACGAGTTGTTAGTAGTTGTCAATGGAAGCCACAATAATAATAATTATAGTATCCTTCCTAACCACTAACTTTTAATAAACAAAGTGTCGTTGTTGTAGGTCATGTTTGTAGAGAAATTGAAGGTTATATACATTTAGTGTTTATTTAAATATTTGTGTAGTATTTTACAATTGTTTGACAAAAAAGAAAAGTAAAAAAAAGTGTGTTAGTACAAGATATTCAGCAAAGTTAAAACAACACAAAATGAACACCTTGGTAGGCTGTGTTTACATTGTCTGTTAACAAAACTATAAATAATACATTAAGGGAAAAACTCGTGATGGTAAACTGGAGATTTATGAATCGTCCAAACTACTCCGGGCAACAGATTCCCTACTAGAAGTACTGAAAAGTTCTGTTGCCTGGATTAGATTGGAGGACGCATAGAGCTCCAATAACAACGTCTGTGCTGGACCAGAGAAGACAAAATAACACTTAATTATCCCTTACTATACGAGGAGGCAACTGGCAATATCCTGTTTCGTCTAATTTGGCAAACAAAATTATGTGATTTTACGACTTAAATGGACAATATACTATTGATAGAATAGAGTGCCTTGATTCCTCCAAAGTTGCCTATGCCATGAAGGAAACAGGACCAGATAAACAAAAATAATGGTGGCCTGTTGCTTGGTATTGTTTAGTTTAGAGAAATCACTTGCTCCATATTTACAAACGCTGTATTTCCCCCCTTAGTTCGACTGAGATTTATTTTGCCCAAATATAGTTTTGTATAACCTGTAGAGAGAGAGAGAGAGAGAGAGAGAGAGAGAGAGAGAGAGAGAGAGAGAGAGAGAGTTTGGAAAATAATGAGATAAAGAATGAACATGGGAAAGCTGAACATAAGCAACACACACATACACACACACACACTAACACATTACTATCGAACGTCACTGTCTACCATGACAAGCTGTTGGAGTCGTCTTGTCCATGTTCACGTGTTGGTGTCATCGGAGGTATAGTGTTGGTGATGTTGCTTAGTGTACAAATAAATACTACTCTCACTTATATACACAATGCCATATGGTCCCCTCATATCTGCCTGCCTAGGTGCCTGATGTGAGGATGTTCATGACGGTCTCCAGTATTTGTGTTGGAAAATTTTGATGGCTTCATCTGTGTGTGTGTGTGTGTGTGTGTGATGATGATGATGGTGGTAGTGATGGTTGTTGTTGCTGATGGTGGTGGGTGTTGTTTTAGTAATGGTGGTGGTGGTTGTTGTGTTGGTGGTGGTAGTGATGGTGGTTGTTGCTGATGGTGGTGGTGGTGGTTTTGGTGGTGGTAGTGGTTGTTGTTGATGTTCTCCCGGGGCAAAATGGCCTCCTGCCCCACAGACCCCTGGTACACTCTGGTCGCAGTGAAAAAACAAATTAAAATAAAGAAGGAGCTGGCCCTATACGCCTGGGCTACCGAAGCACATCCCAGGGAAATGGGACCAGAGCTTACTGGACCAGGGAGTCTGGGGGCCTCCGACCGCCAGGAAGATTTGGGGGGAAGGTCTTTGATCCCACAGCCAGTGCTGTGGGCCCAAGTCCACGTTACCACAAGAGCTACAAGTGGGACCGCACCGTTCATGAGACCAGCCCTGAAGGGACCATAAGGGGGGAGGGAGTTTACACTGCTGCATGCAAAGGGAAATGCACCCCCGTGTGCTGGCGGTCCACACAGCAGTGAAAAAAAAGGCCTCCGGTTGCAGTACACCTCGCATCCATGTGGGCAGATCTCGTCAAATCCACTAGAAAGTTCCCAGATCCTACAACAATCTTTATTCTAGCCCTGTGGGGGATAACTAATATTCACAGAGAATAAAGTCAGCCCCACTGGGCCCTGGTGTGGTTGTGGTTGTTGTTGTTGTTGTTGGCGGTGGTGGTGGAGGTGTAAGCGGTGTGACGGAAGTGGTCCGGGTTGTTGACGGTCATGGTGCTATTAGTACGGTAGTTGTGGTATTGGTGCTAACGACGACGGCAAGGAAGAGGTGCTTTGGTAAACAGTGTTAGTGTCAAGCAGAGTACTAACCAAACACACCAACAACAACAGTAGGCAGACAGGCAGGTAACTAGTGGTAATACGTGCTGGAAACCTCCCTGACTCATCTACGTACCAACCTACTGTCTATTCTGTTTGTCTGGTAAACTCATCCACCTCGTGCTAAAACACCAACCAACCAACCAACCAACCACGATCAACAGTAATGCTTTCACTCTCGCTTTCACCTGCACCGTGCATATGGAAGATGATTGGTTGGGCACTGTATGGATTCGAAGAGAGAGAGAGAGAGAGAGAGAGAGAGAGAGGATGTCAGATGGAGGAGTATCGAGATGAGGGTTTGTTAAGAATAATGCATGAAGTGGTGAAAATTACATGAAGTGAAGTGAAGTACTGGCAATGAAACTTTTGCATGTCTAAAAACCTTATTGGGAATATTTTCTTCAATATACTTTCTCTTCCTGTTTGTGTGTGTTTTTATATGACACTGTACAGTATATCGATTTTATAGCATTGTGAAACTCTACATTGTTGTCATTCTAAGTAAATTAAATTAGGTTCATTCTAATAAAATTTTGATAACTTACTGCAATAAGATATAAATGATAATTGTGATAAATATATAAATGTTGTAAAATATTAATGTGTGACATTGACCCCTTCTCTTTACAATGTATCGTATTTGGTTTGTATTAACAAACATTATAATTAACACAAAGGTGCTCAGGGTTTGTTCCTGTGTCCCCAAACCTGGAGCCTTCACGAGTTTATCAACCAACAATTTCGTGTATCTTTTAAGGAGGGATTTTTTTATTTGTGAATTGGACGGTCTCCGATTCCTCCAAACTGTGCCACGAAACATATGATCTATTAGTACCATTGAGGGTGTCTGTGTTTTCTGGGATAGTGTAGGCCTAGTTAGGAGGAATCAGTAGCTTTCCAATTTACCAAGTAAATATCCCCTTGATTTAACCCCACGAGGCAGACAACCCAGCAAGTGCACAGTTTAGAGTCTCGTTGTGTTGATTTTGTGAACCCCACGTCCCCCTTTTTGTGTGGAGGGGGGGGGGGGGGTAAAGTTGCCTCCACTAGTAACGAACACAGCGTCCGGTGGTATATTTGGCTATACGTGGCAACACTGTGTTTGTTTACATAGCGTCCTTGTGGTGGATACTATATAGCAGGAGTGAGTTCTGTCCATTCATTTACTATTACTAGGCTACAAGTAAACAAACTACAGTGGTGCCACATTTCGCCAAACCCACCCACCACCTGTGCTCGTTACTAGTGGAGGCAACTGTACCTACTTGAAGAGTCACCGGTGCGAGCAAACCAACTCGTTGTAACGCTCTCTGGAAAACAATAAAAAGAAGTAATGAGTGAAAGTGTTGTGTGTGTGATGGGCGGCCAAGGAGGGACCAACGGACTGACTGACTGTGAGGGTAGTGTTTGGTCTCTCATTCACATCTGCTGCTGAAACAATATTGACTGAGGGGGAGTTTAGATTCGTGACGTCACTGAAGGAAGAGTTGGTGCTCATGCATATATAAAAGCGGATATCAAAGGGAAGGGAAGCCAGTGTAATTTGCGCATTCATTAAGGCAACATGCGACGACTTGTGAGTATAATTCTTATTTTTTCGAGGGGATTACCATTTGTTGGTTAAATTGGAGTGCTACTGATTCCTCCAAACTTTCCCATTAAATACATCACCTCAGTGTTACTAATAGAGGATCTGTTTCGCGACATGGTTTGGAGGACTCAATACAACTCCAATTTGCTGACAAGAATATTTCCCCTTAACATATACAGTATAGGATGTCCAAGGAAAACATGTATGGGAGAGTTTAATGAAGGGAAGGTTCTCTTGTTGGTAAATTGGAAGACCGCTGCTGATTCCTCCTAACTATGCCAGGAAACAGACGCTCTTAGTAGTGGTACTAATAGTTGATCTGTTCTGCTGTATAGTATGGAGATCTCAGACACCTTCCAATTCACAAATAGGATAATCTTGCCTTCAGTTTATTCTGTGAGGGCTTCAGTTCTCATATACGGAACAGGAAATGCTATATGTAAATTTGTCCAGTCCCTTGCCTGTTTAATGCTCAGTCATTGTACCTTAGTAACCGCTAAATATTGGGCAAAGCTTATCAGAATATGTATTTATTACTTCGACAAAGGTAAATGTTATTCCTTGTGAAGTATTGTACAGTTGCCTCAAGGTATTTCTTTACCCCCTCTTTTGTGTCTGGAGTAGCCTAGATGAATGAGACCAATCTCCCTGTTGAATCATATTTACGGGTAACATAATGCTTCAATGCGAATTAATGATTGTGAACCCGATGTATTGATAGAAGAAAAAATGCCGTACTGTGTAATCAAATTTTTTTTTGTGTCTTATGTGTGTGTGTTGCATGGCAAGATTTCAAATATTTTAGTTAGAGAAACACCAGTCACATGTAAACATCGTGTCTCATGAAACCATTCAGAGATTCACTCACCAGAGCCTCGAAAACCCATCCTAGTGTAAATCAAGCAAACAAACAAACAAACAAACATGCAGTCATTGTTGTTGGCTACTGTATACAGTGTAGGAGAAAGGCCCCTTGTACACAAACTCCAAGAAAGGCCCCGTGTACACAACTTATTATAATATATCTCCAGTCTAGTGTATGTATGTATGTATGTCTACAGGTGGTGGCCGGGCTGTTAGGCTGCTTCCTATTGGTCGCCGCCTTGGCCAATCCCGTGGCGGATCCTTTCTTCAAACTTAAATTCGGTGGCGGCTGCTGTAGTAGCGGCTATGGTGGCGGCCATGGTGGTGGTGGGGGCTATGGTGGAGGGGGCGGCTATGGTGGTGGTGGCAAAGGAAAGGGGAAAGGCCATGGTGGTGGTGGAGGGGGATATGGTGGAGGAGGAGGCTATGGTGGGGGTGGAAAAGGAAAGGGGAAAGGCCATGGTGGTGGTGGTGGTGGATATGGTGGAGGAGGCCATGGTGGTGGTGGATATGGTGGAGGAGGCCATGGTGGTGGAGGATATGGTGGTGGTGGTGGTGGTGGTAAGGGTAAAGGTAAAGGTTATGGTATCCTGAAGGGTCTGTTTAAGATATGCAAGTTTTGTAAAGGAGGAGGAGGTTACGGAGGAGGTGGTGGAGGCTACGGAGGAGGTGGAGGCTACGGTGGTGGTGGAGGAGGATACGGAGGAGGTGGAGGAGGATACGGAGGAGGTGGAGGAGGATACGGAGGAGGTGGAGGCTACGGTGGAGGATATGGTCACTAGTGGTAAGTTATCTCTCTTTCTGAGTTTATTTTAATTATCCTATATACTGTATTTATTATCTCTTTCCTTTTCTCTCAACAATTTTTCCATCTCTTAACTCGTCTTCTCTCCCTTTATACTTAATCATGTATACTTATGTGTGATATTATGAACAAATACTGAATTTATATGTACAGTATATTATTATGACACTGAGTATGTAGCCTAGTACACCAAAGACACATGAACTATATTAAATGACTTATATTCAATCAATAAACTAGCCCTGGTGGTCAAGTTAGAATGTATAGATTTAAATTCATGAATGTTGACTCATAATTATGTTGTTAATGATTGTAGAATGATCTTTGCAATACAAGTACGGTACAGTACAGTTGGCCACACATGAAGCTGGTATGGCTCGTTTACTTATGAGGTACAGGTGGCTACAAAAGAAAGGAAAGGGAAAAAAGATGTAGTTTGTTGACGGGCAGACAGTAAAATATTATTACCGTGTGCTTGTCAACAATCAATAATTTCTGCTCACTATTCTTCCTGTTGTAGCGAGGCGTACCAGATTCATGTGTGGGCAACTGTACATTATTTTAACAGTGACTTTTTTCAGGTGTGAAGACTTGACATTATATTATCAGTGACGTTTATTTCAGATGTGATGGTCTTGCCTCAACAAAGTGCTGCCACAACCAGTACTTGAAAATGTTATATATTATGTTATTATTTAATAAATCTATTCTTTAAAGAATTTGTTTTACCCATCTTTGTAACATATATATTTTTTATTTCTCGGTTAAAAAGCTATTTTCTTGGTGAATTGGAAGGCTACTGATTCCTCCAAACCATGCCAGGAAACAGACAACATCGGTGATACTAATGGGGAAGTCTGTTTCTTCGTATATTTTGGAGGAATCGGTAGCCTTCCAAATTGCCAACAAGAAAATCTTCCCCGTGATGTAGTCAGAAAATTGGAGTTTAGTGAGTCGTTCTAAGATTGTCACGAAACACCATCTATATTGAAGGAGCTTGTTTCGTGGCATAGTCAGGAGGAATCAGAAGCCACCAGCTCTCATATACGATCACAGGGTCCTTAAGTTATCACAGGGTTTCTATTTTTTTTTATGAAAAGAACACATTGTCATTGCCTGGATAATATATTTTCTTCTGGGCCTTCATGTAACCCAAGGAGAATGTCTTTTATTTCTATATAGGCATCACCAGTAAGAGTCAGAATGGTTGAGATTTTATGTTTTAATCGGAAACAAGTGTTGTAGGCTAAACGTGCGATATTTACAAATATTCTGGGTGGCAGTCGAAGTGATACCGATGATCCTATGAAGAAAGAAGTCGTCTCTATGCATTATCATAAGTGTAGAAAGTTACACTATATTATCGCAGAGAAGAAAAACAAACATATTGAAGCCACAACGAGACAGACCCACTAGGAAAGCCATTATCTGATCTGTCACCTCTTTATATATTGAATGTTTATAGCTGTGAGTTTTTATTATCGGAATCATGACATTGGTTTCGTGTGCGTTTCGAGACTCTGGTCATCACACACACATACACACACACACACACACACGTCAGAGTGGCTGAACTGCTGAGGTTATTACTATGATGTGGAAGCATGTTGTATTGCAGTTACAACAAACCTAATAATAATGTTGTATGGCAATTACGTAGTCTTACATTACACGACAACAAACCTAATAATATAAATGTTGTCTTGCAGTTACGTAGTTTTACATTTTCTGTATGCTGTAGTGTAGAGTATAGACCTTGGAAAACAACAGCGTGTGTACGAATTCTTGAGGCCAATTGTACATGATAATATTATGCCTGAAGAAGTATTTACTCTGTAGTTGCTTAAGGGGGAAGTTTTGTGTTGGTAAATCTGAAGCAACTGAATCCTCCAAACTATTCCAAGTAACAGAACACAATTATTTTTGTTCATATGGTCCTGTATTCTTGGCATACTTTGGAGGAATCAAGGTACTTTAATGTACCAAATGTGTATTACCCCCTAATTAAGAATACGATAACACCACCTACTGATGCTGATAGACGTATTATTATTTACACTGAAATAATATATTTCATTCTAAAACACTATCTAGATCAGTGGTTCTTAACCTTTTTACCCCCATGACCCACTGACATATTCATGGGGACGAGCGAAGCGAACCTAATCAGCTGGGGAATTTCTTTTAGAAATATGAGCAATCATAGGTGCAATTTGAAGCTAATAAAGCTTATAAAGGAAAATTTTAGATTTTGTATTTCTTCCCCCAACCCTTCGTGACCCCCAGAAAAACAAGAACATGAAGGAAAACCCTTCAAAAGCTCCGGCTCTTAATGATTCAAGTGAAATAATATAATATCCATGTGTAAAGGTCTCACAAATATTAATTATGTTTTATCTGGATTTTCGTATTCATATGGATATATTGAAATTTTGAAAATGAACCCTTTTTATTGAGGGTGAACCCCTCGGTTGAACCCCCTCTCGGTTGAACCTCTTAAATATTGGTTGAACCCCTTTTAAGAAGTGGTCACCCCAAGAAGAACAAGAACAAGAACAATAATTCGGATAAAACTTAGAGCTCTCGGCTTAGGCTGGAGCTAAAAACAAATGAGGGGTCACGACACTTAGGTTAAGAACTGCTGATCTAGATAAAGGTGTGGAAGAAATAATATAGGCATGTATAATGTATTGCCGATTTTATTGTGTAAAAAAATATACTATTTAGAGAGTGATGATGAAGGCAGTGTTGGTGAGGTGCTCGTCATCACTCCAGTCTGTAAAACAATACACACAGAATAGAATAGAAAGTCCACACAGATATTATAAGAAAACACATACTGACACCTAAGACGGGGGAAGTATTCAATGTGGCGCTAAACCTGGAGGAGTAACCTATTCCTCCAAACTATTCCAAGCAACAGGCCGTCAATTATCGTTGTTCATATGGTCCTGTTTCCTGGCATACTCTGGAAGAATCAAGGCACTCAAACTTACCAAAAGTGTATTACGGTACCCACCTTTAACTTTGGTGACGAAACAGACTGATAGTGAAAAAATCTGCACAACAAGCATTCATGGCAGAGTTACGAAAAAGATATTATGACTGAAACGTAAAAAAAAAAAAAGTAGCAACACGTGACATGTCTTATAATAATAATAATAAACGGTTTCATAATGCCTGCAGTCGTAGTGTATTAGTAAGGTCGGCTATTTATTATATTCAACTTAATTCAGGAACCCTTGATCGTGTATGAGACTCGGTGGGTGGGTGCTTCTGATTCCTCCAGACTATACCACGTAACAAGCTCCTTCAATCAATACATTTGGTGTGTGTGTTTCGTGGCAATGTTTGAAGGACTCGCTAACTTTAACTTCCAATTTTCTGACTACATCACGGGGTCCCTTAGATTATAACATTACTGGGTTTAGACTGCATGGGGGTAATGGGGGACCGTATGCAAGAACGTTCATAGTGTTTACGATGGCGTGGTGTTAGTGCCCGGTACCGACGACTATATACACTGAATAAATGAATGTTCTTGCATACTACCCATAGACTCATTAATTTCACCAGGGTTTGAATCTTAATCAATATATTTTTTTGAATCTTGGTAATGTATTTTTTGAGAACTTTATTATTATTATTATTATTATTATTATTATTATTTTTTTTTTTTTTTTTTTACTCAGGATGTGTGTTTCATGGCAGTACCAAGGCCAAGTTTAATCACCAGTGCACACAACAATTTAAAAATGTTATTACTTTCTTTCAGTGCTTTTACCAATCAGTCAATCAAGCTGTCTACCAAATTATCTATCTACTTATCTATCTATCTACCAAATAATCTATCTACTTATGTATCTATCTACCAATCAATCAGTCTATATATCTACCAATCAGTCAATGTATCTCTATTTATCTACCAATCAAACAATTTATATATTTCTATCTATCTGTCCATAGCTCTTTCACACTATTTATCTATTCCTCTTCCTCTCTTTCTCACCCCATTCATCACCACCACCACTATCACCACTACTACCATTCTGTCCCATTTACTATTACTACTACTTCATTCACTACTACTACTACTACTACTACTACTACTACTACTACTACTACTTCATTCACTACCACTACTTCATTCAATACTACTACTACTTCATTCACTACCACTACTACTACTACTACTACTACTACTACTACTACTACTACTACTACATTCACCACTACTAGCATTCTCTCCCATTCACTACTACTACTTCATTCACTACTACTACTTCATTCACTACCACTACTTCATTCAATACTACTACTACTTCATTCACTACTACTACTACTACCATCATCACAACAACAGATCTCCCAGTGTGTCATACTAACCATATGCTTTGTTAAACTCAGCGACCGTAACCATAACCGCCATAACGACCACCATAACCGCCACCATAACCGCCTCCATAACGACCTCCATAACCGCCACCATAGCCTCGTCCATAGCCAACACCATATCCACCATAGCCTCCATAACCAAAACGTCCTCTGTTTCCACCACCATAGCCACCACCATAGCCACCGCCATAGCCGCCACCATAGCCGCCGCCATATCCACCGCCATATCCACCGCCATAGCCTCCTCCGTAGCCTCCATATCCACC